>OX596380.1:79679785-80237543 GCA_951394425.1 Tipula unca
TTGTATGGTGGCCAGTTGTGAAACTAACGTCTTCTGTAGCAAGGCTGGATGGACTGCATATGACAGCCTGTAGGGCTATAACCAGGGCTATGCCGTCTACACCCCTTCTTGCTATGTAGTCTATTCTATGATTGCCCGAATTGCAGTCTTACATTCTTAGTATGGCGTGCTCTGCTGCGTTTGGACTGAGGTGCATTGGGGCATGGAATGCCTTCGGGACTTGTACAGGGCATAGACGGTGAAATTGAAATGGTGAAAGACAGGCTATAGCCCGAATTTAACTATACCAATTCATGCTTCGTCGTTTTTTCCTCGAGGGAACTGTGGCCGTCTCAGAATTTCTATAAACAGTTGCATGAGTCAACAGGTTTTTTTGCGGATGGCTCTCGATCAGAAGTCAATGCAGGGTTTGGCTTCTTTTGTCCAAAGAAAGTATGGGCTCAGATTCTGGGCAAACACTGCACGATTTTTCAAGCTGAATAAATTTCACTTATCCATAGTGCAATAGAGGCGTATAAGTTTAGTAATTTAAGCAAGGATATTATTATCTGCACGGAAAGTAAAGCCGAGCTCAACACCCTTAAAAACAGTTTGACTACATCCAAACTAGTCTAAGAGTGCAAACACTTTATCAATCTCCTTTGCTTTAATTCGAGAGTAAGGGTCATGTGGGTTGTGGGAAATGAGGTTGCTGACTTTTTAGCGAAAGGTGGATCTGGTGGTAAGGATGCTATTAAGACGTTCATTTTTCTTGAACTGGCGCAGAAGTGGCATTCTACGCTTAGCTGTCGAAAGGCAAAACGGTTCATCATCGAACCCAACGTGAGGGTCACTAAATATGTGTTATCCTTAAAAAAGATCCATTTCACAATTCTGGTTGCTCTTCTTACGGGCCATGGACGTTCTAAGATTCATCTCCAACGCATGGGACTAGCTCAGGATGATCTATGTGACGATTGTCTGGAGGAAGTGGACAACTGCCTACACTACCTTTGCAGCTGTCCGGCCTTTGTCGAAGCTAGTTCCTAAGTGTTCTCCTACGGATCTTTGATAGTAGACAGGTTATTATCCATCTCTTGGTTCAAACTTTTACAGTTTGCTAAGGATGCAGTGCGCTTATGCGAGTTAGGATAGATCCTCAAAGTTTGCACCATGGGCCCATTGTGGCATTGAGTGCGGAACCTCTGTAGGTCACTACTTGATTGAGGCGGTATATACGCATCGTGTATATTGAAGAATCCCATTGTCACCTCTTCGCTGGTTTTAAGTGCAGATATCAGGATAAATTTCTTTTAGTGCTAATGTAACTTCAGCAGGACATCTATATGTAACATTTGGCTGGCCCGAATTCGTAATAAATTTATTAGCATCTTAAAATTGCGTATTTGATTTCTATCCCCAAGATGATATATTTTTGAACATTTACTAAGCACGGCCACTAGCCCAATATGACCAGCATGTATCATCAGTAATGTATTCATCAATAAACACTGTGTCATATTGTCGTGCTAAATTAATTAGGTATGATAAAACTAACTATAAAACTTATATCTTAAATAGTTTGTTTCTTCAATGAAAATTGCTTGCATACGACAATCGAGTACGAGTATCTACCAAAAGTCTAATAATTCTTACACGTTGTTGGATTAAGTGAATAATGGAATAACCAATAAATTCTTCCTACAGAGTATATGATAATACCTCAAGTATTATGTCCCGACACAGTGACACACAAAGCTTCTAATTATTTCGGTCGCGATTTAATGCGCTATACGAGGTACCCCTGTCCATACATATATCAATTTAAAAATTCGTGTAAGTGGTTGACAAATTATGTCATTACTTCTTGTACAAAATACGCTGACATTCAATCATATTTAATGCCAGCACATTGAATAACAATCAAAATAATGATATTTTATGTCTGATGTACTTGAGGAATGGTCATAAATTAAAAAATATATTATTCGTTCATAATAATTTTTATGTTCTATACAACATAATTATGTATTGTATACCATACGTATCGAATTCAACGCAATTGGTAAATATACATTTATCTTATATACGTTAACATCAATATTAGTCATACATATATGTTCGAATGTATATAAGACGAATGATGAGTTAGTTTTTCAAATATTGATTTTTGGTTTTGGGTTCAAGTTCAAATAAAAAATTTATTGGTGAGTATTTATTATATTTTACCCTTGAGGTAATGTATTACATGGCAGTAATTTTTGTATTTTTAGTGTTTGCGATGAAATGCTATATTGCCTGATGGGACCTTAATAAAATATTATAGTTCGAATTGGCTACATGGTGATTTATCATTTAGGATACAACCTTATTCGGGTTTATAATCAAAGGTTTGAAATTGCATTGTTCTATTCCTAGAAATTCTGTGTGTAGATACATAAAAGCAAAATTTATAAAAAAATTAATGAAATTCTTGTTACAGTTCCATGATATAAAAACTTTGAACATTCAGTTTTTTATTAAAAACTATTTTAAGAGTAGACAATGAAAATTTGGAGTTATAAAAACTGTCCACAATTTTAATCTTTTTCATTGGCTATGATGCACGTTTCAAAGAGAAATGGTTTTAGTATTTTGCGAATTATATTTTTTATGTACTATACATATAAATGTAATTGAATACAAATGCTAGTATAGATATTTATATTTCATAAAGCCTTTCAAAATCAACCAAATTGTTGATAACAATTGGAATTCTACTGAATGAAAACTAATCATGTATGACATAAATGCTTTAATATTTAGTAAGTACCTACCAAATTTTCTATAAACCTACCAGATTCTGGAAAATATTTATTTCGATTAATAGGACATAGCTATATGATAGGATTATGACCGCATACTGATTAATTTTGATTTGTTGTTTAAGCGATCAGCGTTTAAAACATGACCGGTTTCAAAAAAATTTAAATTGACCATTTTTGAAAAATTGTTTGTTTGTGATGCATTTCCTGTCAACGGAATCTTAAAATCTTGTTATAAGTATTCAAGGATTCACAAAGAAAATTGGAATAAAATTTCACAAGATTAGTGTATTCCAATTTTGTAAATTTCTGCGAACGGAGGCATTCTTTTTAGTTGTGCGCTTTTCGATGAACGCAGATACTTAATCAGGTGTTAAGTATGAGTGCCCTGGAGCAAAAAATATAATTTGTAATGCTTTAATATATTTGAGATTAACATTTTAAGCCAGTATATTGTTACGGACACTTTTGGAGCCATCACACGATTTTGTAACGGATAGGTTTCAGTCAGAAATGGTGGGTTCGTTTGCTCCAAAGGGTGAGTTGTTACCGTAGACATATCCACGTGTAATGTTATAATAATTATTTAACCTTCCTTCGCTTGAACAGTAGTATATCAGTATATAACAGTATATCTACCCGGGTAGATATCACACTTTTCTGTTCTCTGTAATTCAGTGAATTTTTATTTAATCGCTATGCCAGGTCGGCTATGTGACTAACTTTGTCATTTATTTAGTAAAATATCAACAAAAAAAAATTAATGGTATATTCTAACAATTATTTTTAATATTTGTATGTTTTTTCCCCCTAAGAGAACAATATCTACCCGGCCGGGTTGATATTTTTTTCTTGATGCGTTGTATAAGGAAATTTACGACAGTTATATATTAAAAAATGAAAACCAAGTAAATTAGTATTTTTAGATATAATTTATTTTATAGATATTACAATACATACTAAAAAAATAAAAAAAGTCATATAACAAAACATAAATAAAATTTAAAGTTCAAGTTCATTTCATGAAATTCTCAAATAATAAATCATTAGGAAAATGTATATAATAAACTAATTCATATAACATTGCTGGCACTTTGTTTGCGTAAAACTATGTTCTACGCATACCGATTTTCTGCATTTGACACATGTATGACGGACACATAACATGCACCCGTTTGTTTTATACGACCGCTGGCATCTCGATCGCCTTGGTCATCGGCACGAAACTCATCGTCACTCATTCCTCCAACAGATTCACCTAAAACACAGTCCATTGCGCTTCTTATGGAAATCTGCCCTACAACCTGTTACGGATCTATACGACGGCTTGCACGTGTATTTTATTATAATATTTTAGGTAGTCTACAGTTGGTTTGGGAGGGTTATTATCCGCCATTAATTAAAAGCAAAGATCCAACAAATTATTTTTTACACGTGATCTTTATACGTAAAATGAGCATCAGCACTCCCATACCCCAATATCATCATCCCATAAAAAGAAATCAATTAATTTAACATTTTTATTTCTTTAACTAATAGCATATTAAATAATATAGATAACAAGAAAAAAACATATCTTTTTATAATTTGCACTCTCTATATATATACATATATAAGAATAAAACTTATGATTTAAATAATAAAAGCTTATTTAGTTTATTTCGGCAGTGTTATTGGTGAAGAACAGAACAACAAAAACAATGTTGGGAGCACTATGTATATAAACAAAGGAATTTTATATATAAAAAAAATAACTCACCAATCCCAAATTTCCTTAGAGTACTCCGAGGTGTTACTGGGGTGACTAAAAATTTAACATTATTAAATGTATACTCCCTACTCTGATTTAACTTTAAATAACACTTGCCACTAGATGCTACAATATTTATATATATATATATAAAATACGGCGCTTCCGTGTATATATAATATAATTGGTAAGCACGTTTGATATAAAATACGGTGCTTCCATGTATTTATAATATAATTGGTAAGCACTCTTAATAAACGCCTGAATGTTGATCAACTAGGTTCTCATTTAATTGAAAGTAACATTAGGGCAAATTTAAAATAATTACATATACATATGTATAACTTTTTATATCCAAAAACCAACCAAACATATTTTTTTATATTATGTATGTATATGGAAAAAAATACTGTTTAATTTTGTATATAACAAAAATTATATGTTGGATGAAATAAATAAAACTACATAATTGGCAAATGGCAATACGTGGATTAGAACAATTGTTATTTTGTTTTTTTTTGTGTGCTGCACAATGTCAAAATAAAAAATAAAAAATTAATAAACGACGATGATGAATTCTATCATGCAATAATATCATTGCCGAATCATCAATGTGTCACTAATAATTTTTCTGCGGGGGGTTTAATATAAACTAAGGGGTATATAAAGCGTACATAGGTTAGGTATTTCTGTGTACGCATTTCCTTATGGAATTGGTTCATTGGTATACATGGTTAAGGTTATTTTTTGGATGACGGCCGATGGTAATGTAAACCAATATTTAGATTTTTTTTGTGGTTTTAGGTGTCTTGACCTAAAGATCCACAAAACACATAAATTCCTCTATACGGAAAGATCATCGATTTACTGATTAACGTATAATTGATTCTTCAGAAGCGGATTATATCATAAAATATGTTTTACATTATCGAGCATAACTTTATTATTATAATTCGTATTGAAAAACTTTATATGGCAATATTTTTTTTTTTTTTTTTTTTTTTTTTTTATTTATTAGTGAACTCCTAATTTTTTAAAAAAAAATGTCACGGAGCCACGATTCATACATATAAAGTTAGAAAAAATAGAAATAAGACTTAAAATAAAAAATAAAAATAGAATTAGACAAAATCAAAATAAAATCAAAAATCAAAATATAAACACATTAAATAAAATAAAAAATAAAATAAAATAAAAAATAACTATAAAAATAAAAATCATATAAAAGTAAATATGAATTACACACAACATACCACAACATGATAGAAATTGAGTAAAAATAGCTCAATTAAGCATATAATTAATAAAATAAAAATAAAAAAAAGAAAATAATAAAATTTTTTTGACAAACTACATAATCGTTTTAAACAGACTCTCAACATCAATGACTGTAAAGAGCCATTCTTTTAACAGCCTACAAAATTCAGTCAGCGTAACTGCGTTTAAAATGCCCATTGGTAATTGATTAACTAGCTTCGGTGTGATGTACAACAAATTTCTTTTGAAATGTTCTTTGTTGGGACGAGGCACCCAGATCCTAGATTTGTTCCGTAACATATATGGTCCACTAATATCCACACCACGAAAACGATTTCCGCTCCTAATATAATGCATTTTAAGTACTTTGTAAACATACAGATGACGCAGAGGCATAATCTTATTATTTACAAAAATGGGAAACGATGGTGAAGTCCTGGGTAAATAATTTATGGACCTCAAAACAGCTTTTTGGATGATCATCAAAGGTTTGATATTGGTCAAAAAAATTCCACCCCAACATATTAAACCATATTGGAGGTGGGAATTAAATATTGCAAAATAAAGACATTTCAAAAGATCCCGGCTACATATTTTACGCAAAAAATAAAAGGATCTTAATACCTGGCACAGTTTCTTTTTTAAAATGCTCACATGTTCTTTAAAATTTAGTTGTGCATCAAGCATCACTCCTAAGTATTTAAAGGACTCAACAGTTTCAATACGCATGCAAAGATCATTACACCCAGACCGATTACAAACCAGAGAATGATAAACCAATGGTTGAGAATCTCGGATAGTACCTCCAACACTGAAAGACATCAATTTGGACTTAGCGCTGAGAATCATCTCATGCACATAACACCATTTTTTCAGCAAGCACATATCCTCATTAATTTTCTCTTCCAACGTAGCCACATCATTATTCGTAGTGTACAGAAACGCCATATCATCCGCAAACGCGATGATATCACCATTTACTCTAAGATCAAAAATCGAGTTACAGTAGATAATAAACAACAGCGGGCCCAAAACAGATCCTTGTGGAACCCCGACGTTCACAATTTTTTCATCACTATATGTATTATTAATAATTACACTTTGTACCCGATTTTGAAGATATGATCTAAAAAGAGAAAGTGCAACGCCTCTGACACCGACATACGATAACTTAGCCAATAATACCTCATGATTTACTGTATCAAAAGCTTTGGTGAAGTCAATGAAAACAGCAGAAACTTTGCAGTTATTATTAAGGCCTTGCAGCAGCGGTGTTAAAAAAGATGTTAGGGCTTTCTCAGTTGACGACTTTTCTACAAAACCAAACTGCCTCTTGTCAAGGAAATGTATTTTATCAAGGTAATTCAACAATCTATATTTGATAATTTTCTCAAAGATCTTCGAAAATGTGTTTAGTAATGTGATCGGACGATAATTATTCGGGTCATTTCGTGAATCTTTCTTAAAGAGAGGCTTGACAATGCCGAATTTTAATTTATCAGGGAAAACCCCCTCTGAAAAACACATATTAAAAATAAATACCAGAATATGGCAAATATTAGAAATAATATGTTTAACCAATTTGCTTGATATCCCATCAATACCACAGGAGTTGCTAGATTTTAAGGCATTAACAGCAGCCATTATTTCCGCTTCACTAACTGGGAAAAAGAATAAATTTGAACTAGAATACCTCGACAGTACCAAATCACATCTAACAGTATCGTCCAAAATCACATTTTCATAATTCTCAGTAATGATTGCGTGAGGTATTCGACAGAAATGGTCATTAAACGCATTTGCAATTTCAAACGAGTCAGAACTAACCAAATTGTCACCAATAACAATCGATGTAACATTATTTGGGGTGCAACTATTATTCAAAACTTTATTTACAATTTTCCACCTAGATTTCAAATCAATAGCTTCACTTAACTTGATTTTAAAATACTGCTCTTTTGTGACCGGTATCAGAATTTTAATTTGGGAATTCAGCATGTTAAGACTCTCTTTAAAAACATTATTATTGGGATCATTAGATAGTTTTTTCAAAAAACTGTTTCTGCGATTTATCAATTTAAGTAGGGAGTCGGACATCCAGGGCTTTAGCCTAAAATTACGTCGTTTAACCTTAACAATAGATTTATGTTTACGAATAATTTTACTTAGTTTATTAATAAAACTTGTATAGGCTAAATTAGAATTATCCGAAGAAAATACTTCACTCCAACTACATAAACTGAGTGCCTCTGATAGATCCGAGAAATTAAATTTAGTCAGATACACTGGTTCGTATTTACTCCCTTGTTTTGAATCTCTTCTAATTTTAATACATAAGTGGATGGTATTATGATCAGTAACAAATAGCTGCAAATTTTGGATCTCAATATTGAAATTCTGAGAAACGGTTTCAGAGAAAATATGGTCAATACAGGAACTAGAGGATGGTCTAGTTACACAATTCAAACGGGATTCCAAACCGGCCGATGAGCATACAACCAGATAATCATCCTTTGCCTGCGATTCCTTAAGCAAATCCAAGTTTATATCTCCAAGCAGGATCTTATGATTGGCTCTATCAGTATCAAAGAAATTCTTTAATTCATTTAAAAACGACTCAAACGTACAAAAGTTGAATCTGTAAATTAACACAAAGCACACTTTAATACTACCAAGTTGAATAACAATTTTCATAACATCAGCAGAAGAGAACTTAAGCATGAATACCTGATGATCCAAATCCGATTTCACAAACGCAGCTACGCCACCAGCTCGATAATTATCATTACAATTAGCATAGAAGGAAAACCCATCTAGGCTGTAATCTGAGATTTCAGAACTTGAGATCCATGTTTCAGTGAAAAATAAACAGTCAAAGTCTAAATTAATCGCATTTATATTTGTTAGAAGAGTGTCAAAATTTGTACGTAGGCTTCGAATGTTCTGTAAAATAAAATTAAAATTATTGCAAGTTTGTACTGCCATTACACTATGAATAAGTAGAGATATGCATCTAAGCCAAAAACATTAAACCATGTTGTATATGTTTGTGTGTAATTATATATAAAATTAAAACAAAAAAATAAATAATAATTAAAATAAAATATCGCCGGATTTGTCGAGTTGCTTAAGTTATTCATAGAAACTTTACATGTTAAATTGATAATAAAAAAAATGTGCATACATAACCATGTTTTCACTTGATTAGCCTTTAAAAGCATGTTCCTTAATTGACACAAGGCTGAAATTCAGCCGGCATATAGAGAACGTTATCGTTATCTCATGATAGATTTTTATTAACTTAAAGATGTTTGGAGAGGGGTAAAAAAGTGAAAAACGCTCCTAAGTTCGTTCCTGTACAAAAATTCATAAATTTTCATTTAAACAAAAACATTGAAAATTGTATTCTCTTTCTTTCGTACATAGGAAAACTATCAATCCGATCGAAAATAAATAAATTATGAGTGAAAAACAATTAACTAGAAAGATGTAAAAAAAAATGTACTTTATACCTGTGTACGCATTACCTTACGGAATTGGTTCATTGGTATTTGGTATACATGGTTAAGGTACCTTTACATTATAAACTTCGGAATCTTCATAAAATACATATTGGAATTCTCTTATATGTACCGGGTTTCCATCGTGATATTATAATAGTGTAATAGTATTATACTATTATACTACGACGATGGAAACGCGAAGTTGGTAGTATAATACTTTATTATAATATTTCAGTATACTAGCTATCAAATATAAAGTGGGTATCAAATTATATTTTTAACAGTATATTTCATGACAGTGTACACTTTTATTACAATTTCGATTCGTTCGAAGTTTTTTTTGTGGTATTTTGATATAACAATACGTTTTTGATTTACATACATACATAGTTATTGTGATTTGATTATTGTAATGAAATTTGAACCAAACATTAAAAGAGAAATTTCAATATTCAAACATAATTATACAGCTTACTTCACACTATATGATGGAAACCCGACAATGAATGATAGATAATAGTATAATACTATTATGCTATTGACGATGGAAACCCGGTATAAGTCTTTTCTTTTTTTTAAAATGTCAATCAATTTATAGTGATTATAACAAATGTTTAATATAAACTCGTTTGCTATTTAGAAACTTCGGGTGGATAAATTTTTTGTAGGGAAAAAAAAATGTCTGTATGCTGTTAAATGTGTCTTATAATAACGTATAAAACATTATATTTTAATAAAAAATGAAGTCGTAGGAAAAATATCGTATGTAAATCGGGAGTAAACGTCGATTATTGCTCTTGTACAGTTACCACCCTAGTGTAGTGGTACCGAGCGGTAATACCACGACAATTATAAGTTAAACAAAAACATTTTATTTATTTATTATTTATTTATATATATTTTAAGAGTTTTTATTTGTAACTTTATTTTATTATTAATATTTATAAGTTTTATCACTTTATAATTTTATGTTATGTTTTATTTATTATATTATATATAAGACCATTACATATGTTTTATTTGTGTTCCATCGATGTCGATGGTTAAACTTATTCTGCCTCTCTACCTATTTTAATGTTTTTAGTCATTAATTTACATAATCATTCTATAATATACTCTAGTACTTCATACATACAATATTATACATAATTATGAGCAAATTATAGCATAATGTTAGCGCGTTGCTTCACACTAGGAATAATTTCTTCACTCGAACAATAATTGTCCACTACATATTATCAAAGCCATCTTAATAAATCAAGCCTCCATGTTCAAAACGAACTTTTATTAGTGAGTCTAAAATGACAAATATAATCGCTCTCTTCATACATTTTATATGGAGAGACATGATTTTCGTTTATAGAAATATTTGAATGAAAAGTAACTCAAAACTATAATTTTTTGAAATCAATTGAAACTATAAACATTGGTTTTCACCTGACTTGCAGGATTTTTCCGTGGGGTTTTCCATTTTAATGTATTGTTTAAAGGAAAATAAGATACTTTATTCTCTAATAAAGCTCAAATAGAATTAGAATAAAAATTTGTAAGAAAGGGACATTGTGTACATAACTAACAAAATAATTTATTCCCATCAAACAAATAAACCAAAAGAAGAAAACATCATTGTTTTTTTTTAAATGGAACAAACATAATGATCATAAAACAACGCAAAAAACGAGAAAAAATATATGAACACAATTTTTTATTTCATAGCAACAACAAAAAGTAATCGCATAAAAAATAATATTGAAAGCGTGATCAAATTGTCCCTCTCCTAATCCTAATTGACATATTGTATATAAATTATGTAACCTTTTGTAACCTTCAAAACAAAACACAACATTTTATCATTTATTTGATCGATACGATCAATATTTTTATTTTGGTTTAATAAGAAATTTCCCAGCGTTTATCCGATTAATCTCCTAAATTTTAATTTATCGTAGTTGTCATAATTTTTATACATATTTTTCGATGTTTAGATTTTGAATCGAACTATTTTATTTCTGTGTTGGAGTGAATGCAGTATATTGAAAGAGAGTATTAGAATATATCAGATATATATTTGTATATACAAATTTAAAAGCGCAAATAAATTAAATTAATGTCAATTTTATAATTATAAAAATTATGTTTAATTAATATAGTTTCGAAAAATAACCCTAGCCATCACCTAATTCAATTCTTTATCTATAACTTTATGTAATAAAATATTAAAAGCTCTCACTATTAATAGTTGAACAATTCAAAATAAGTTTGTATGTTATGCCATGGGATTGGATAGACTTCTTTGTAAATTACACATTTTTTGGTTAAATTAGAAAAGCTCGTTTGAAAATATCGCTCAACATGGAGGCTTTATATATTAAGATGGCTTTGATATTATATACATAAATCTATTATATTTCTATTATAATACAGAAATGTCATTTTCGTATAATATACAAAATTCACTAAAAAAATTAATGAATAATGCCGTCAAGGTCCCTTGATATTTTCACGTTGATGACTATAAAGCCGATATTACACTGCTACATACATATATGTATGCCTAAATTAATAATATAAATATATTATCATCTGACGAAAAAATACTAATTCAGTTTCATGGAGCCAATTTTAATTATTTGCTGCAGCAATATTACATTTCCATATTACTGTTTAACATTGGTAATTATATTTATATTACTTCAAATGTGGTAGTGTAATATGGGCGTTATACTCAATAACGTTATAATCATTCAGGCGATTTTTTATTATAAAATACCACGAATTTTTTATTACTAAAATAAAGATCTATTTAGCAGACTAGCTACGCAAACTACATACTAAAAACTGACGATTCAAATAATCCAAAAATCCAAAGAAAAGTTAACGTGGAACTGCCATGTTTCTGTTAATAAATATTCAAGCTTTTATTTATACTATTAATGTTAGTTACCAATGATAGCGCAATGGGATATTTTTGTACATATTCGTATATAGGAAAAACACATTTAAATAATTTAATTTTATTTATTTTACAAATTTTGGCAGTGTTTTTTGCTAGAAAAATTCAATCAATCAATCGGTCAAGTGGAAGAAGTGCTTTTAATATTTTAGTTTGACGACTATAAGGCCGATATTACACTATCGCATTATAGTAATAAAAATATAATCATATTTCGAAAAAATACTATCCTTCATGGAGCTAATTTTGATTATTTGCTACAACAATATTAGGCATATTACATATCCATATTACTGTTTAACCAAAGCCATCTTAATATATAAAGCCTCCATGTTGAGCGATATTTTCAAACGAGCTTTTTTGATTTAACCAAAAAATGTGTAATTTACAAAGAAGTCTATCCAATCCCATGGCATAACATACAAACTTATTTTGAATTGTTCAACTATTAATAGTGAGAGCTTTTAATATTTTATTACATAAAGTAATAGATAACGAATTGAATTAGGTGATGGCCAGGGTTATTTTTCGAAATTATATTAATTAAACATAATTTTTATGATTATAAAATTGTCATTAATTTAATTTATTTGCGCTTTTAAAATTGTATATACAAATATATATCTGATATATTCTAATACTCTCTTTCAATATACTGCATTCACTCCAACACAGAAATAAAATAGTTCGATTCAAAATCTAAATATGTATAAAAATTAAAAAAAAAATTATGATAAATTAAAATTTAGGAAATTAATCGGATAAACGCTGGAAAATTTCTCATTAAACCAAAATAAAAATATTGATCGTATCGATCAAATAAATGATAAAATGTTGTGTTTTGTTTTGAAGGTTACAAAAGATTACATAATTTATATACAATATGTCAATTAGGATTAGGAGAGGGACAATTTGATCACGCTTTCAATAATATTTTTTATGCGATTACTTTTTGTTGTTGCTATGAAATAAAAAATTGTGTTCATATATTTTTTCTCGTTTTTTGCGTTGTTTTATGATCATTATGTTTGTTCCATTTAAAAAAAAACAATGATGTTTTCTTCTTTTGGTTTATTTGTTTGATGGGAATAAATTATTTTGTTGGTTATGTACACAATGTCCCTTTCTTACAAATTTTTATTATATTTCTATTTGAACTTTATTAGAGAAAAAAGTATCTTATTTTCCTTTAATTAATACAATAAAATGGAAAACCCCACGGATAAATCCTTCAAGTCAGGTGAAAACCAATGTTTATAGTTTCAATTGATTTCAAAAAATTATAATTTTGAGTTACTTTTCATTCAAATATTTCTATAAACGAAAATCATGTCTCTCCATATAAAATGTATGAAGAGAGCGATTATTTTTGTCATTTTAGACTCACTAATAAAAGTTGGTTTTGAACATGGAGGCTTGATTTATTAAGATGGCTTTGGTTTAACATTTGTAATTATTTTTCGATTATTAGATATATTTATTTTATTTCAAATGTGAAAGTATAATATTGGCTTAACAATTCATAGATAATCAACATTCAGGCGATTTAAATTATTAAGGTTGTACCAATACACGTGTTTATTATAATTAAAGTTGCATAGAATTTGTGGAATTTGCAAGAATTTGACGCTACCGTCACTAAGATAAGAGCCATAGCCATCAGCCATGTAATTGGCAATAAATCTAAAACACATTTTCATAAAATACAAAAAAACTACATATTTAAATACAGAAAAAATTAATTTAATTTTGGTCATTTTTCTTATTTTCGGTATCATTTTCGACATAAAAACACAAAATTAAATAATAAACAAAAATATGTCGTCAAAATATCCGTAATACAAGTTTATCAAACGTGTCGTCAAAGTATCCTTTTAATATCTGATCACTTTGACGACGTCGCCAAAGTATGCAGGTGGCGCCAAATTATGCGATAAATACAATTTTTGTTGTCGAAGTATCTGCTTTACACACACACACATATATATATATATATATATATATATATATATATATATATATATATACAACTAGTGCTCACTATTATCACGTAAAAACCAAAAAAAAAACACACGCACTTTCATGCAGATAAATTCGGTATGGTTGTATCCGGCATCAAAGATGAGATGATAGAGGGTAGTCCTCCCTCCGTTTATTGATTATACCGGCTTGGATAGAAATTAACTAATCTTTTTAAATGGACCTTCTCCTTTTATTTAATGTGGTACTACAATATACCTACAGCGAAAATAATCTAAAGGGAAAGTGGTTGAAGCAATTGTATGCTATAAGAGAAATAACTCGTATGACTTACCGATTATGAAAGAAATCGAAAAGAAAAAGAAAATATATAAAACTAAGTATGTTGGTTTTATTTATGATGGAGGACTTTAATTTTAATGCCAACATGAGCTCCAGTTATTTTACACCACTGCGACTATATATGATGTTGTTGGGCCATTGTGCTCTAATATCACTATACGATTAGACTTTTATATTTTAATAAAGGAAACACTTATATTTAAAAAACGTTTTTATTATTAATTTTTAGACTAGTTTTTCTTTCTTTATGTGATATTTTGAAATTTTTAAAAAAAATTTTATGTTTTTAAAAAAGGACTAGTTTCGCGCATGTCGCGCTTTGTCAACTTTATACTATTCTAATTTTAATTTGGTGTATCTGGTCTATTTATACTATTTTCGGTTATTCTGGATACGATGATGTCGTATATTTCGTTTTTCTTCATTCGATCATTTAAAATTAGGTCACTGTTTTTGTGTTTGTATATTTCAATTTCTTCCATTCTATCCAGTGTTTGTCCCTTTCGTAATCTATGGAGTACATGCAAATTTGTGTTTTTATCTGTGTATGTGTGATTTGTTAGTGTTAAATGTGCAGCAAAATTTGATCGTATGTGTTGTTTTCCTATTTCTTTTTTGTGTTCGTTGAATCGTTTTTCGTTCGAAAAACGATTCAACGAACACAAAAAAGAAATAGGAAAACAACACATACGATCAAATTTTGCTGCACATTTAACACTAACAAATCACACATACACAGATAAAAACACAAATTTGCATGTACTCCATAGATTACGAAAGGGACAAACACTGGATAGAATGGAAGAAATTGAAATATACAAACACAAAAACAGTGACCTAATTTTAAATGATCGAATGAAGAAAAACGAAATATACGACATCATCGTATCCAGAATAACCGAAAATAGTATAAATAGACCAGATACACCAAATTAAAATTAGAATAGTATAAAGTTGACAAAGCGCGACATGCGCGAAACTAGTCCTTTTTTAAAAACATAAAATTTTTTTTTAAAAATTTCAAAATATCACATAAAGAAAGAAAAACTAGTCTAAAAATTAATAATAAAAACGTTTTTTAAATATAAGTGTTTCCTTTATTAAAATATAAAAGTCTATATATGAGTCTATAAAAATATTTAATTTGTATAATAATGAAAAGAATGTTTTTATATACCAATAGTCTTGACTGCATAATCAAGTACATAAAACCTATATACCAACATACTATATACATAATTATTGTCGATATATACATATAATGATCACCTATACTACGAGCTATTATTTATTGTTTGTTTCACTCGTTCAGTATTTCCAAAATTGCATACAAATAAAATAAAAATATGTATTGGTATATGTATATTAATAAGTTATGTATACATGATATAAACACTTTAGTCACTATACCAACAAACAAATGTTATTACCATTGTGCTTATGATGACTCATTTATGTACAAAGAGATGTACTATGTACAAATTTTTTTAGAGTTGATTGACCCTATTTTAGGCAAAATAAATAAACGTACTCAAGAATTCCCAAAAAAGTATCAGCTGATACAATTTACAAAAATACGATTTCTATGCAGCCGTAACAAACCCTTCGATTTTGTGATCTCGTTCTTATTTAGGGCAAGCACAACTGTTTCCCTAATAATTGTAAGAATGTACGCTTTTAGCTCCTTTTGACTGCTCCCTTTCCTTGGGGGTTGTTTTTGTAATAAATGATATACGCTGCGAAGGAAGCAGTGTCCAGTAAATTATAGAATAAACCTAGCGGCCACCGATTTGTTCTACGTTTAGTTGTGTATTGACTTAACATTTTGTCCATGGAATCTACACGCCCCTCGGTCTGATTATAATATTGTATAATTTCTGGTTTGTCCTTTGGACCGGATACAGTTTTGTCCCGATGTAGAGTAGATAATAAAATCACGGCCATATATTTTTTCGGGACGTATGAACAAAATACCGTTTTGGGCCCGAATCCAAACTCAGTGGAAAGAACTTCTCTAGTTTTGGAAGCCTTGAATTCATTCGGGATGTAGCGTTAGTGTCCCAACAATTGACAACTTCCAATTTATTAATTCCTGGGCCAATGGCAAGCTGGTGAAAAAATTGTCCACAGTCACATTTCGGCCAGTATTTTGTTAAGGAGCAACAAGCTCTTTCACAATTCTCTCGCCTTGGTTTACATCTCTGATGTTACCTATTTTGCCTGTGTAAATTTGATTATTTACTGGATACAGTTACGAGGTCGCCGAATCACACGCCCACCAAAGCTTTATCCCATATTTAGGCGGCTTTGATGGCATATACTGCAAGAATTTGGTGTCCTCTAAACCGAAATAACTGCTCGTTCACGATGATCGACTCCGATGGTCGGAAGTAACGTTTTAGATTTGCGTTTATCATTTGGAAGACGTCTCTTGTCGGCCCTGCCTTGCCGTTAGCCAATCGAATTTCCCGAATCTAGTTATTTCCTTGAAACAACCAAGGATAAAATCCCAAAACGACATATTATATTTTTTTTTTTTTTTTTTTTTTTTTATATTTATTTTTTTTTATTGAAACTAGTCTTTTCAGACTAACCATCAATTTACATCTGAATTCTTAAAACTAAACTATAATTAGGTCACTGTAGATCCAGCGATGCTCCAATGCCTATTCGTTGATAGGTAGCTGCTCACATACTAACGAGCTCGAAGGGTTTGGTTCTCTTTAGCCTCCTAACCAAATGTTCATTATCCAGTAGCCGAGAGGCTTCCGCGTTAACATGTTGCAATAGCCTCGATTCATGCTTCGTTGCAAATCTTTTTATTTCGTATTTTACATCCGGTATCCCCAAGTCTCGATGCAAATCCTTATTTCGAATGTACCAGGGTGCATTCACTATACTCCGAAGTACCTTATTCTGGAAGTTTTGTATAGGTTTGATGTTAGCATTTTTAGTACAACCCCAAAGCTGAATACCATATAACCAGACCGGTTTTAGGATTTGATTGTAAATCAATATTTTGTTGTTTATGCTTAATTTTGACCTTCGTCCAATTAGCCAGTACAATTGTCTATACTTAAGATCGAGCTCCTTTCTTTTCTTCTTCACGTGCTCTTTCCATTTGAGCTTAACGTCCAGTGTCATTCCCAAGTATTTAGCGGAGTTCTCGTATGGCACCATGACATCGTTTATGCTAATTGGCGGCGGATTAACCAATAGTTTGTTCGTAAAGTTGACATGAGCAGATTTTAATTCATTAAGTTTGATTTTCCATCGCTTCGTCCACTGATGAATTTCTTCACTTGCATATTGAAGTTTATTCGCTGCCTCTTCGGCAGTTTGCGCTGTTGCTAGTATAGCAGTGTCGTCAGCAAACGTTGCTATGCTTACATGATCGGACTGTGGTATATCACTTGTATATAGTAGATATAGGACTGGGCCCAGAACGCTGCCTTGTGGGACTCCTGCCCTTACCTCTCTCAGTTCAGAATACTCATCTTCTTGTCTTACTCGGAAAAGTCTTTCAGATAAGTATGACCTCAGAAGTTCAACATATGGTCCCGGGAGCATAACTTTTAGTTTATGTATTAATCCCTCGTGCCATACCTTATCAAAAGCTGCTGCCACGTCCAGAAATAAGGTAGAACAGATTTGCTTACTTTCTAACGCTTTTTCTATAATGTCTGTAATTCTGTGAACCTGATCAATTGTTGAATGTTTACCTCTAAATCCAAATTGGTGATCCGGTATTAGATTTCGACTTTCTATTATTGGTGTCATTCTTCTCAGAAGAAGTCTCTCCATTAGCTTTGAGATGATAGGAAGCAGGGATATCGGACGATATGATTTAGCTTCATTTGGCGGTTTACCTGGTTTCGGTAGCATAATAACTTCCGCAACTTTCCAGGCAGAAGGAAAATGCCGTAATCTAATAACAGCATTAAACAAATGGGTTAGTTTAACAATAGCTTTCTTTGATAGTTGCTTTAGAATTTCACCTGTTAAAAGATCATATCCTGGAGCCTTTCCGGTCCTCAGATTGGATTTTATTTCCCTATTAACTTCTTTCTGGGTTATAAGAGGGATTCTGCCCCCATAGTCGTTGCTTCCGTTTTCGATTATAATATCCGATTCGGTCTCATTCGGTTGGAAAATACCAGCCAGGTGATCAGCAAACACTTCGGCTTTTGATTTATTATCCCTAGCCCAAGAGCCATCACTTCGCTTAATAGGAGGGATCTGCATAATTGGGGTTTTTATTCTTTTGGTTGCCTTCCATAATGAGTAGCCTGTATTTTCATCAGCCGTCAACTTTTCAAGATACGAAGAAAACGATTTTTCATTTAGCTTCTGAATTTCACGCTTAAGCTGTTGTGATTTGTTATTTAAGATCTTCTTGTCAGATGGACTCCTCGTTTGTTGCCATTTTTTCCTAGCTTTCCTTTTTTCTAAGACCAGGTTCCTAATTTCTCTTGGGTAACTTTTACCAATAGTTTTGGATGCTGTTCCTTTAGTGTTATTCCACGCGGCTAACTGAATGATATTTGTGAAGTTTTCTATCTCTTCCTCTAGTTCCGTTACCGTTTTTAGTCGTGTTTGTAGGTTAATATTGCTTTCTAATTCAAATCTGAAGCTCTCCCAGTCAGTTGTTTTATTGGCAAGAGTTGGTCTTGTTTCCTTTCTAATTATTTTGTCGCTTATGGTAAGTATCACTGCAGAATGATCAGAGTTCATATCTAAATTATCCTCTACTTCAATAAAATTTGAAGAAACTTGTTTTGATATAAAGAAATCCAGTAGATCAGGAGTTTTAGCTACGTCCGTGGGCCAATATGTCGGCTTGCCAGTGGAATGTATGTTACATCCCATTTCGTTTATTGCATTTTTTAGCTCGTTACCTTTGACTGTTGTAAGCCTAGAGCCAAAGTCAACATGCTTTGCATTAAAATCCCCTCCTAATATAAATCTACCATTGAAATGATGTAGGATATTCAAGTAGTTCGATTTCTTCAGGTTGTATCTAGGTGGACAATACACCGCTCCTATCTGAAGACGTTGCTTGGTTGATGTAATTTCTACAACGGTAAGCTGGGTTTCAGGTGATTGATATTGCTGGCATTCATGGTGTTTAATATAGTTTTTTATTATAACAGCAGTTCCTCCTCTTGCTTGGTTATCCGGATGAATTGTTTCGTAAAGTTGGTAACCCTGAATTGTTAAGTAAGATTGTCTAGTTGAGTGGGTCTCAGATACCAGACACACATCGATATTTTGCATTTTTAAAAAGGCTTCAAGTTCATGTTTTTTATTTTTAATACCGTTAGCATTCCATGTAGCAATCCTCAGGTTTTCTTGATATATCATTTTGGGAGAAATAATTAGTATAATATAGCAGAATTACCCTGCTCCAATCTTTGTAGCCTTTCAGTGAGGTTGTTTACTGCATTCATAACATTCTGCATCATTTCCATCATAGTATTCGAATGTGTAGGATTCGACACCGGTCCTGAGCTGACCTTTCCTGTCTCAGCCACCTGCGCATAAGATATACCACTTCTGACATGATGACTAAAGGATTCTTTTGGTTGACTCTTTTGTAAACTCGTTGGTTTATTTAGATTATTTCTTCTTTTTTGGAGTTCTCTCGCTACCAGACATCCTCGGTAGCTTGCAGGGTGGGCCTGTGCACAATTTGAACACTTTGCCGCGGTGGTCCTGGGTTTCTCACAAGCAATAGTTAAATGTTTCTCAGCACATTTAACACATCTAGGCTCGTGTTGGCAGAACTTTTGAGTGTGGCCATATCGCTGACAACGTTTACATTGCGGAATCATACGATTACTTCTAACCGCCTCGATTTTTACTCCCATATGGCACATATGTTTTATTTCATAAATTTTTCTTATATCTTCTTTGTTATCGAAGGTGAGCATGAATAATGGAAGAGGAATTCTTATTTCTTCATCCCCTTTCTTAGACTTTCTAATTTTATTGGCGACTTCAAGGATTTTAAAACCCTTTTCGCTCAGTTCTCTTTTAATATCTTCTGGGTTGCATGATTGGTGTAGATTTCTAACCATAACCCTTATCGGACGCGTATGTTTATTTTCATATGAATGCCACTGTTGCTGCGAACCGTTTAAATATTCTGTTAGATTTCTATAATCGGTCTCGGTATCTACATTTATTTTCAGTTGATTGTTGTTCATCAATTTAGCTTGAAAATTGATGCTGTTGTCCTGTAATGACTTGTTAAAGACTGAGTAGTTTGTCACATTGCTAAGTATTACCGGGGGAGGATTTTGCTTGCTTTTATTAGGTTCTTTAATTGTTTAAAAAGTTGTATGCTTTCCTTGTGTGTTATTTTTTTCGGACTGAGCTTTCGTTTTTGGATTTGGATATTTTTCCGTTATGTCTGGTGTAGTACCTGCTTGATTACCTTTTTGTGATGAACGCTTCCTTTTTTTGGATTTTGGTAGTAGCCATGCTGTTTCGTGTGCTACTATTTCTTCTTCTTCGCTCGAATCAGGTATATTATAATCATTCTTTTGTGGCTGACTCTGTTCTATCATCAGTTTTAGTTTATGAATCTCGTTTCGTGCTTCCTTTAATTCGGCTTGTAATGTTTGGATTATTTTATCATTTAAATCACTCCCAGATATTTGTTGAGAACTACTGTTACTCATCTGCTGGAGATCTTTAATTTTTGTTATATTTTCCACAGAGATACTTCGTGGCCTTATAGGAGATCTCATCATTAACTTGCCCATTCTGAATGGATTGTCACTAGTGTTTCCGCTCATGAAATTGTCTGAGCCGATTGCGTTCACATGTTTGTTTTGCAATGATTGACCCTCCCCAGAATCCATGGGGTCAACCTCCGAAGAGGGTGGATTTTCCTGCAGTGCAGGTCTGCCACCTGGGGTATTATTTCCTAGTGTTTCCTTCATTGCTGGTTTATTTTCAGGGTGTCCTTCCCATAGCCTTTTTAGTCTACGGCCAGACTTTAAATACTGCCGACCGATTCGGTGCAGACGCAGACCGAGAAGCCGCTCAATATAAGACAGACGCTTCCTGGATTTTATTTTGCTGCTGTCGTTCGTCAACTAGGTGCCTACTACGCCAGAAGTTCACCATGTTTCCATAGCTATCCTGACCGTTTAGCTGCCATAGCTGTCCAGGGCGCACCGCGAGGATATTATTCAATTAAATATTTAATTTATAATTTCCTCTACGAGGAGGTGACAGTCAGGCTCTGCGCCCCGACATATTATATGGAAACATTTACATGATATATATAAATATATACCGGGGTAGATACTGTTCATTTAAGTAAAATGAAATTTCCGTTCAAGCGAAGGATAAACAACAGCACTTCACTGAATAATCCATCACCAGCTAATTTAGATAGAAATTAAAACATTTTTTTTTTTTTTAGTTTTTCACAAAAATTAAAATCTTGTCCTTGATCAAGATAAGGTTTATTATTTAGATAAATTAACTATGTTACCAAAACCTAATATGCATATACACTGTTAATAACTAGGCAATAAAATCGAGGTTTATGAAGTTATTAATTAATTATATTTTTTTAAATATTTTATTTTATCCAAAAAAAATATGAACTAGAGAATATATTTTTATCATTCTTTTTTTTTTTAAGGTGAAAATTCAAAGATATTCCGGTGTTTATAGACACCAAAGAAAAAATTTATAGATAGAAAAACTTACCCGCAATCTGCTTGAAGCGCTTCAGTTGGATTGGCGTAGTATAGCTGAAAATCGGGGTTTACCCAAAAGTATTGATAATATTTTGAATTTTCACTATAAAACTTTCACTAATTGACATTAAAAACTATTCATTATTTAAAACTATTCATTTTATAAAAATTGGAAAACATTACTTTATAATTTGATCCATTTTAAATTAAATACGTATATTAATATTTAACAAATAACTAAGAAAATTATCTATTGAAAATTTAGAAAATATATAAGAATATATGTTTACAAGAAAAAAAAATAATGCCAGCGATGCCGTCCGGTTCGTGGCCTTCGTCATCTTTCCCGCCAGAAATTATGACTTGACTTTTCTTTGCTAATCACCAAAAGAAACATATTATAAATTAATAATTGGGATTAACATTAAATTAGTATAGTGTATATATTACCATTTAGAATTCAATATTGGGTTTTATATATTTTAATTTCATATGGATGGACCCAAAATATAACGTAACTTATGTTGAAGATGATGAAATCCTTAACGGGATGATAAGGTCACTTCAAAGTTAAACTAACAAAAAAAAATGATTTTCTTTGAGAAGAAAAGGTAAAACTTAAGGATTACAAGTACCTCGTTAAATCACTTATATTTTATAAACAAAAAAAAACACGACACTGCGGTGAAGAACTATTTTTATAAGATTTCTGCTAATTTAATTTAGTTTTTTTTTGTTATAGTATTAGTATTTAATTTTTAATGTTTATCGTCCGGTTTCACTGTGCAATATGATCTATGATGCTACGAATGCTATATACTTTATGCTATTATTATACATAATTGCTCTTTTCTCATGAGATGGTAAACAAACACGTTCATATGCCCGCAGTTGTATATACTAGAGAAGCAACCAATACATATTTATAGTGCATCACTGTACTTTACCTTTTCATACTTTAACAAATGCAAATAAATATACTAAGTATATGTACATGGGTACGAAATTTAATAATAAGCCTCTCTAAGAATTATACTTCTATATGAACATATACACTTGAAATTCGTGCTCACAATATCAATATATAGTGAACGAAGTATAAGTATCCATTCGTTTATATGCACGGTTTGATTTTACCAATAGATATGAAAAATTTAAAGAAAACTAACTGTTACAATATCGTCATGTGAGTACTATAGTGTCCTATACGCCATTTGAAAAATTCGCGGGAAATCGCATTTTTAACTTTCACCTAAAATTTGTTCAGATTCCAGATAAAATGTTAACGTTTTGTTAATTTTGGTTAAAACGAACAACATTTCTAAATAATTTACAAAAAAGAAAAACTTGATTTTCTTTTAAATAAATCCGGAAAATGAGTTTTCCACAAAAATGACAATAATGGATATAGGGTACTACCCATATATACTGTAAAAGCGCCGTTTTTTTTTTTACAATAATTTTAAAATCCATTGGATATGGGACAAGCAACTTAAAAATTATAAAACAAGAGATTTGATTAGATAGAAGAGATTAAAAAAAAAATATAATTCACATTTTATTAATCTTAAATTTACATTTCACTTTTTATAAAAATAATATTATAAAAAATAAAAAAAATATAAAATTTCGTCTGTTTGTCCTCGAACTCCTCCAAAACGGCTCAACCGATTTTAATGAAGTTTTGTATATATATTCGGTAGGTCTGAGTTTAGGTTTTTATCTATTTTTTATGCTCATAAGTGCAATTGTTTAATAAATATTAATCATTTATTAATTTTCAACCTCGGTCGATAACTGTGTAAGTGATAATTGTTATTTATCCCCACCAGCTGATATCATAATCATTCAAATGTAAATAACATATGAGATAGAAAATAATATTCTACCAGTTTCTATGGATATCGTTCACACACGGATGGAAATGTTAATATTGACGGTGATCACCAATTCGCTGAAGCCGTCATAATATTTTCGTTATTTACAAAGGCTTTACTGATTAAATTATATTTCGAGTAGTGAATATTTCAAACCATACATCTAACTTCGTGGTGAATTTTTGTGAATCAGAATATTTATTTTTTGTATCATGTACTGAACTTCAATTTCATGAGGGAAATTTGAAGTGAACAAAATCAGTGTCAAAAACAATTCGTTCGCTGTTTTCGTTTCAATTCAAATCAGCATGAACTGTCTCGGCAATATATGAAATTGATTGGAATGACAGTGGAAGTACGCCAACTGAAAGTACGAAACGTTGATGTCGAAGTCGATAATCGTTGGGTTGTGCCATATTCACCGTAACTCTCAAAGACCTTCAAAGCAAACATTAATGTTGAGTATTGCAATTCAGTGAAGTCGATCAAAAACATTTGCAAATATGTCAACAAAGGAAGCGACATGGCAGTCTACGGAGTAGGGAATGTGGCCGCATCGCTCGGTGAAATCAACCAATACTAACGAGACATTAGCAGCAATGAAGCAGTGTGGCGCATCTTATCATTTCCAATCCATGTACGACATCCAACAGTAGTACATTTGGCGGTGCATCTTGAGAATGGACACCGCGCGTATTTCACAGCAGATAATGTACGTGCAAGAGCATTGGTTCCACCGGCAACAACTTTAACTGCATTTTACTCATTGTGCCAAGATGATATTTTTGCATAGAATCTACTTTATTCTGAAGTACCGAAATCCTACACATGGAATGCATCGGCTAAAAAGTTTCAACGTTGCAAACAAGGTAAAGCAGTTGAAGGACATCCCAATTTGTCCAATGACGCATTCGGTCGTCTGTGCACTCGAACAATCCAGAATGCTTCTATCTGCGATTGATGTTAATCAATGTACGTGGACCGACATCTTTCCAAGATTTAAGAACAGTGAATGGTTAGCTGTGAGCCACTTATCGCCAAGCTTACCAGGAACTAAATCTTCTTGAGAATGATGCACAATGGAACACTGCACTCGCTGATGAATCGAATACTGCTCGACCACAGCAAATATGCACGTTATTTGCCATAATATTGACAACCTGCTTCCCATCTAATCCAAAAGGTCTATGGGAAAAATACAAGGAGTACATGAGTGAATCGTTTGCGCGCTGCGAATCAAAATCCGGACATTCAATTCACACCAAACGTGTATAATGAGGCATTGATTTTGATTCAAGACATATGTTTGGCAATCGCTAACAAGGCACTGGTGCAACTGGGAATGCCTGCTCCGAACCGACCAGCGAAAGACCTTTTCGTCGTGATTTACAACGAGAAACACACTTTGATTCTGACGAACTGGGGACATTTGTTCAGACAAATCTTCCGCAGTTGGTTTCAGAACAAAGCATTGCGTATGACAGAACTATGCGTGCAATCACAGAACAAAGCGGTGGACTGTTTTTCATAGGTGCGCCCGGTGGTACAGGCAAGACTTTTATTCTTTCACTCATTTAGGCAACCATACGATCACAAAATAATATTGCACTGGCCATTGCATCATCTGGAATTGCGGCAACTCTTTTGGATGGTGGCCGAACAGCGCGTTCACATTGAAACTGCCGTTGAATTTACAAAACACTGAGGCACCAACATGCAACATCAGCAATAACTCTGGAATGTGCAAAGTACTCCAAACATGTCAAATGGTCATATGGGACGAATGTACAATGTCTCACAAGAAAGCATTGGAAGCGCTTGATCGTACACTGCGAGATTTAAGAGGAAACGCACGGATCTTCGGTGGCGCACTCATTTTATTGTCTGGTGATTTTCGACAAACACTGCCGGTTATGCCACGTTCAACACTCGCTGATGAACTTAATGCATGTTTCAAATCATCAGTTTTATGGCGTCATTTACAGAAATTGACTTTGAAAACCAACATGCGTGTACAACTACAACGGGATGCATCGGTTGGTTTTTTTGAAAAACAATTAATTGATATTGGAAATGGGCGAATGCAAATTGATGAATCTACGCAAATTATCACCTTGCCAGCAAACTTCTGTAAGATCACTGAAAGCATAGACGAATTGGTGCAAACATTGCACAGAACTACAAAAATCATCAGTGGCTCAGTACGCGTGCTATATTAGCGGCCAAAAACATCGATGTCAATACCATCAACTTCACTATTCAGAATGGAATACCCGGCGAAACGGCAACATATAACTCCATCGATACTGTGCTGAATCAAGACGAAGTTGTCAACTATCGTACTGAATTATTGAATTCGCTTGATTTGCCAGGCATATACCACCGCACGTTCTTACATTGAAAATTGGGGTGCCCATCATTCTTCTTCGAAACATAAATCCACCACGACTTTGCAACGGATCCAGACTGTCAAGAAAATGATGAACAATGTTATCGTGGCAACAATTTTGACTGGAAAATTCAAAGGTGAAAACGTACTGTTACCACGTATCCCAATGATCCCGACAGATATGACATTCGAATTCAAACGTTTGCAGGTCCCGGTGCGACTCGGGTTCGCGAGTTTCTATGTGGCCTGCTCACGCGTCGAAAAACCTTCTGATTTATTCGTTTACGCACCAGATGGAAAAACAAGAAATATTGTGTATCCCACAGCACTTCAATAAATATCGAATTGAAACGAAACGCTGCAAAACGTGCAATGTCACAATTTTTTCGAAATGAACAAAATCAATAAAATGACTCAAAATGAATTGAATATTTGTATAATGTCTTTCCTTCATTGGTTTCGAAGGGTCCTTCGTAAACTTTGGTAGTTCACTGTTAGTAGTTTCGTGTGGTGTGAATACTTCAAGTGGTTAAAGAACGCAGTAGCCTTTTCTACGTCTCTTCTGACCAAATGTCCATCTGGTTGCCTAATTGGTTGAATCGATAATGTTAATAGAATATATTAAAATTCATTGTTAAATATTGCTGGTTCTAAAAATTGTTCAGTAACAATACCACCGAACGCAATTGTGAATTTAGCAAAACGAACATTATAGTAGTGGCCCAGATTATTTGGTTTCGATAAACTGTTGTTTGCATCTCAACGGCAGTACACAGTATATCAATAGATGAGCGAATTTGCTGAATGGTTGGAGTACCTCGTATTATTATTGCAACATCATTCTCAATTGTAACATGATCCGAAACACAGCACTCTGAATATCGTCTTGGTCTTTATAGTTAGAAATATATAATTTGTTTGAGTTGGCTTTCCTGAAAATGTACCTAACCTTGTATGGTTTTGTACGGATAAAAAGATATAACTCTTCGTATTGGTTCTAAATGTTGTTATAATGTTCGTATAAATTATGCTGAAGCTACCACACTTTAGGTAATTGATTGTGTCAGGCCAAACTCTTCTCCAAATGTCACATAAAAATATTGCTATTTGGTACCAACTCGAAACCCATTAAGGCCCTTTTTTTAAACGTTTCTGTGAAAGAAGCGATTGATTCTATACTGAATGCTCACATTTTATAGATTCCTTCCCATTGCGATTCAGATTTTTGGCATTTCGATGGTTTCCAAATTCAAGCCTACCACATGTGTTCAATATGTGTGAATACATACAAATATTTTCGGAAATGACCAAGAAAGTAGAAATAACAACTTTGCCTTAGACGTCGCAACTGACCCTCCGTGCTATTTGTAGTGCGGTCTGTCGGTGTATGTTCTAATGGTATCGTATCGAATTAAGTAACATTATTAACCATCACGCTTCAACCGACGACTCTTAAACAAAAATCTATTTTTATCATTTTATTTTATCCTTTTCTGAATATAGAATTAAGACGACATTTAAAATTTCAATTCAAATTATTGTGAAATGAAGAAAAATTTTAAGATAAATTTGAAATTCAATTCGGATCGTCAAATTTAAAAATTTTACACATATAATTACGGATTATTGAATTTGAAAATTTCAAAAATGTTGCATATTCATCAAAGTTATTTAAAATTGAATTTTATATTTTAAAGATAAATTTGAATTGTTCAATTTGAAAACGATAATTATTATTGGTTAGGTACGCCATTTTGATGAATCTAATTTTTTTTTTAAACAGTTTTAAAGGCCATTACTGGCCCCTTACTGAATCAAAAATTTGGCTCCAACGGTTTCGATCCCGAGCATGATTTTCATACTGTCTAAGACAATTTGAAGAGGCCAAGTCGTCCTCTACACCGTCGGCTGCAACGACCTCTGCGCCTACCATATAGTGGCTCTCCTTTCAGAGATCGCTGCACAATTCGTTTCGGATCAGCACGCAGAACGTGCCCGAGATCTCTGATCTCGATATTGTACAGAGCTGGGTAGGTACCATCTATTTCGCGTTTTGAGCCGTAAATCACACGCATGACTTTTCTCTCAAATGTTAGGAGGCATCTCTCGTACTCATCTGTCAGGGCCCAACTTGCATATCCTAACATCCTTTGATGATGAATTTAATAGAATTTAAAATATAATTTTGAATTTTTAAAACATAAATTATTCTTTACCAATGAGTTTTACACTCCAGCAGAAGGTATATAAAATATGTGAAATGGAACTTGAATTCATAATCCTCCATACACTATAACCGAAAGCACGAAATGTGCTACTTATAAAAAAAACAAAAGGCGGTCTTAACCAAATAAACCAATGCTATTTGGAGCACGGCAAAATATGTTGGTCACGTTCTACAAATTCAATCTGACACCACCTAATATGTGATTATAAAAACCTTTGTTATTACAACTAAAGTTAAAATGAGTTCTTTTTCGAATTATATTATAAGGGGCCAGTGTTACAAGAACTATTTATTAACGTCGTAACCAGATAGCATTATTCTGTAGTTGCATATTTTTTCTACCATCCCGCGTTTAATATGATTAATAGTTCCCACTATAAAAATGTTATTTTTATTCTATACAAAACATCTAGCGCCTGTCTAAAAAATCTGCGATTTAAATTTAAATCTATTCCATCCTTCAGCCACCCAATTGTACACCCAAATTTTGGCAAACAGTTTAAAAAACGAATGACCCAAATTAGATTTTTTAATATTTATTTAATAATTGAAATTAAACAGCAAGCAACAAAAATTAAACAATTATATGAATGTATATAAAACACAAGAAGTATGATTGAGTTAAGTTTAAAAATAAATGTAGGGGTGTTTTGCTGCTGCCAACATCCGACTTATATGCTTATACAAAAGTATGTTTATAAATTCAAACAATGAGATCTATGAGATTTACTTTTTAATTTTTGCTATTTAAATGGTTAATCTATTGTGCAACAGATGGCAACTTATATAACCCCACGATCTAGTACAATACGATCTTTTCTAAACCTACAAAAGCCAGATACGATTTAAGGAGTTGTTAGATTAAAATATTTATATATTTTATAGAATTCGTCTATGATTAAGGCCGTTTGAATCTCGAGTGGTTGCTTTTATAAATACTCGTACTATACTTTCTTTTCCACTGGTATAAAAACGTAAAACATGATTCCGCACTAACTATGCATGGTTCCCTTTCTACTTAACGGTTGGGCAACAGAGAAATTGGCAAGAAGAAAAATGAAAATTTAATATAAATTACAGTCGAAACATTTTCTTCGTTAGTCCGTTATTATTTTTTATTTGGTTCTACTGCTGGCTCAAGTTGTTTGTTGTTGAAAAGATATAATTGTTGTTGTTGCACACAGATATCTAAAAGCAAGACGTCATATTATTAAAGATGATAATGTTTTTGGGAAAAACGAAAAATATATTTGTTGGTGTCGTTGTTGTATGCCTTGTTATCTTTTCTCGTATCTCTGTATGAGTATGTATGTATTTATGTATGTATAGACATATTCGTAGCTTGAAGTAGAAAAGAAAAACTAGATAATTTATTTTCTGAACACATGCTGACATAGAAGAACAAAAAATTCTACTTGAATGTAGAAAGCAACAAAAATTTGTATTTCATTGCTTTTATATTTTTGGATTTTGTGTTTGTGTGTGTGTGTGTGCTGCTGCGCCTATAATGAAAAAGCTTCATATATAAATTTATTTTGTTAGATAAAGTGTATGGAATTTAAAGATAGATATAGAGATATTAAGTGTAAAATGATGTCTCAAATGGAAGTTCCATTAGGAGATGAAAACAAATTGAGATATGAATAATTTCATCATTCGTAATTGTTGTCGCTTTGTATGCGGTCTACTGTTTTTTGTGGTTTTGTTAACAGTTCATCTTTTTTGTAATCTATGTATAGCCATTATATAGCTGGTTCATTTTAGACAGTCTATATACATAAGTGGAAATAACCTTTTAGTTTATTTGAAATATTGTAATATGCATCTGCATTTTATTAAAAATCCCGATTTTCATGAACAAAAGGAATTTTATAAACGTTGACGAGTCTTGAAAAAGAATTATATTATTAAGATCTGTAGATGGTTGAATTCCAAAAATAATAAATAAAAAATTAATATTTTGTTCACAGCCAACCCTACCATTACCAACCCCATAAAATTTATTTATGCTTGACTAAAACAAAAAATTTTAGTTGCTCCAAATATGTTAATAATAAATACTTCGCTTAGTACATCATAATCATCATGAATGGCGAACAGCCATTTGTTGAGGCAGAGGGAAGGTGTAATGGGAATAAACTGAATGCTCAAATTCCAGACAGATAATTATTATAGATACGTCATTTTGATGAATATAATAGAATTTAGGGTATTTTCTATTTGTAAGAGATGTCTTCGAACTGATAAATGCTAACCTAAAACATTATTTCGTTTGAGTCGATCACTGTGCACAAGCAGTTGTTTCGTTGTAGAAAGAACAAGAAATTGTTGCAGTACATGCCAGCAAAGCCAGCCATACATGGGATTAAGCTTTGCTGGGCGTGTGATTGAGCAACCTCCTGTTCTCTAATTGCTCAAAAATACACCGGAAAACTATTCAACACTAGACACAAAAACCAAGGCGGGAGGAGTGTAAATAGCAAGTTGGGCCTTATAAAAATACTGGGCGTAATGGGATTTTCTCATATTTTTTTACCACCTTACAATTGGATGAAGAATTAGTAAATTGAAAAAACTCGATTGTTGCTACTCTAAAAAAAATCTTTTACATACCAAATGAGTTTGTAGCAGCTCGAATATTCAACTCACCAATATTCGATACTGCCATAACAAACAATTAGTGAAATTCAAATATAAATTAACTTATTTGAATTGAGCGAAACCACTAACTGAATTCACTAACCCCATCACACATCCAATAGCCGAACCACCATTATAAAACATTTATAGTAAAGCATGTCGCCATCCAACCAATATCATACGCTCGATGAAAGTTCGATGATGCACATTCACATGCACCACTTAAAATTGTAATGTCGACCGTACACGGCACATGTGTTCCTTCATCAAAACGAACACGAAGGCGACGTCACAAAACAATCAAGCATAAGCAACAAGTTCGCCATATCTTGTATTCTCAGTGTGCAAGACGGCAGCTTGGTGAAGCAAATGTGGTGGTGAAATAAATAAATAAATAAAATTAATTGAAATACAATAAAATAAACTAGAATTTATAACAAATAAATCTGTGAAATTAAATAATAAAGATGAAATTATAAAATAAAATTAAATTAATAAATTTAATAATAAATCATAAATAAATATTATAACAAACAAATAAATTATTGTGTGTATTTTATTTGAGATGTCTGGACCGAACAAAAATTTTAAATTAGGAGCAACCTCCTAAAAGTTAAAGATCTTCAAAACCAGAGGAGTTCTATCCACTTAGTTTGAATTCGGGTTGAAAATGGTGTTATGCTCCTATTTCCCTAAAACGATAAGGCTGTGATTTTATAATCTACTCTACATCGAGACAAAACTGTATCTAGCCCAAAAATAAGGGAGGAATTATACTGTATTACAATTGAATGAGAAGAGGTGTAGATGCTATGGACAAAATGTTAAGCCAGTACACAACTAAAAGAAGGACAAATCGATGACCACTAGCTTTGTTCTATAATTACTTATATACACGCTACATAAATCCAATAGTACATAGAAACACAAAATAATTTCATTACTGATTTCATTACTTTTTTTTACCAAAATGGGATTTTAATATTTTTCTTATTTGTTTTTGCCACTAGTAAAAGCAGGACGGACGAATATTGTGGTCCTTTTCATTAATATCAATGAGCGACGTGACGTTATTCATCAACAATTCATCCACGTAAGCTACGACAGTTTTTTTATCGCCTAATATGAGATAGCACCACAGAATGACAACCCTGGTATGAGTATATTAATTTATTTTTTAAAATAAATTCTGGTTAGGAATTTCAATTATTAACCAAGAAACCAATTTAACCAAGAAACAATTATTTGTTTATGAAGCCATTCCGTCTTTGATCGGTTTCATCAGGGGGCCTATTATGCAATTTTTCGATTTCGGTTTTTTTCATATCGTTCTGAATTCTCATGAAAATAATTTATTAAAACAATTTATTATTTATTTTAATTTTATTTTGGTTTTAAAAATTGTTAACATATTCGAGTCGAACGATCGAATTTGAAATTCGCCAAATAGATAGTAGTCGGACTTTGGCATGTGCGTTCGGGAAAATACGCATCGAATTTTTAATTTTGTTTCTAGTTCACTTATAGGATTTAATAGTGGTGTCAGGAGAACGGCATTCAACAAATAGGCATTCATTGTCACCTAACGAAAAAGTTAAACAAAATATATTACAGTTTGCACTAAGGGCGTATACACTTTTTCAATTAGTCGATTTTAATCGTTGAGGGGTTTGGACGAGAAATCGATAAAGTAAGCGATAAAATAAAAATAAAATAGTCAAAAAGTGCAGTGATAGTAGTTTCTTTTTTAATTATTTTATATACACGCCCGCCCAAAATTATTGGGTCGATGAGTTTTTTTTTTTTTAATTAAGGTGGACTGGCCTCTATGACTTCTGAGGAGGGCAATCTGATGCATAACCACGGAAAACCAAACCCGTTTTAAAGAAGACCGAACATAAGAAGATCACCAGAAAAAAGTAGCAAATCGTTAGTTCTAGGAGATATTAATATTAATGAATGAAGGGAATCTGATTGGATCGTGAAAAAAACAAGCCCAGAAAGAAACGACAAGCAGAATCATCGCCAGAATATGTTAAGCAGGGAAAGCAAACATTAACATCAAGTAAACCAACTACTCAGTGCAACGATGAAATTCCTAACACAGTGAAAAAAAACAGCCTCCACCAATAAACATAGTTGGTATTAAAGACTACCCGGCTGTCAAGGCTCTGATGACCTCAATTACGGACCATAATTTTAAGCTAGTAGCACTAAATAATGATGATGTTTGGAAGGTAAATGTTCCAGACTCAGATACTTATAGAAATCTCTCTATGAAGTTAATGCTGAGAAAGTTCAGTGGAATACATATGCTAGAGGACTACATCAAACATGCGAGAGTGAAGATATAATTGCCGAGCTGCAGAGTAAAGGATTCGACATTAAGGATGATGCAAACATCATTAAAAAAGAGAGAAAGGTAGATGAGAAAGGCAACAGTGTCGTCACAAAACGCGGGCTACCGCTATTCATGCTAACGTTTGGCAAAGAGGAAAATATTCAAAAAATTCATGATATTCGAGCCATTCAAAATATGAAAGTCAGAATAGAACCAGTGAAGAAAAAGTCTCTGCAGATAGTCCAATGCAAAAAATGTCAGGGCTTCAATCAGACTCAGAGATACTGTGGACGTATGGCAAGATGCGTTAAATGTGCTGGAAACTACCTTACGAGCACGTGTACATTAGATAGGAACTCAGATCCAAAATGCATTAATTGCAAAGGTCAACATCCAGCTAATTACCGGGGCTGTGAGGTAGCTAAAGAGTTACAAAATATAAAAAATCGCGGTAGAAAGTCTGATCTAAACCGTAGAAAACCTGCTAGTGAAGCTCCGACCAATCAACAGACAAATCGGGAATTATATAAATTACGAGGAAAAGAATCATATGCACAGATGACCCAAGGTCAACAGGCAAAAGCGAAGGATAGCAACGACGGCCAAATTTTGATAGATGTCGTGAAATGCATAGATGCTCTAAATAAAAAACTTGATGAGCAGGCTGCGACCAATAAACTCATATTTGAACAGTTGAGGAACTTTTCATTAACCAACACGACTAGAAAATAAAAATAAATTTACAAACGCTCAGAATAGTAATTTGGAATGCGAATGGGCTGATCCAACACATCCCAGAGCTGGAAATATTTCTATTTAAACAAAAAATTGATATTTGTCTAATCTCTGAAACCCATTTTACTAACTCCTCATATGCCAGAATACGTGGGTGCAGATTTTACCATGCTATCCATCCATCAGAGAGAGCTTGTGGCAAAGAAACGAAAAGCTCGAAAGTCTTGGCAAATAAATCGAACCAATAAACCTATATGTAACAAGTTGAAATCTCTGATCAGAACAGTTAAGAATGAATCAATAAGTACAAATTTGTCGTCACTAACTAGTCAAAAAGGTACCGAATATTCCTTATGGAAAGCAACGAAAGTACTTAAGAGACCAACAAATTCGACGGCGCCAATTAGAAGTGAGGATGGAAGCTGGGCTCAAAGCGCTAAACAAAAAGCTGACTTTTTTTGCGAAACACCTAGAAGAAACGTTTCAACCATTACCAAGGCAAACTGCGAATGAAAATGCAGAGGTAATCATGATCTTAAAACCTAACAAACAATGTAACGATAAAAAGTCCTTCAGACCGATATCCATACTCCCAACCATAGCCAAAATGTTTGCAAAATTGCTCTTCAAAAAAATGAAACCCTAACTGGATGATAGAAATATCATTCGTGACCACCAGTTTGGATTCAGAGAAAACCATTCGACTATAGAACAAGTCCATAGAATCACAGATATAATAGAGCGAACACTAGAAACTAAAAAAATATGTTCAAGCGTTTTCCTGGATGTAGCGCAAGCATTTGACCGAGTTTGGCACAGAGGATTGGAGTTCAAGCTCAAGCGAGAACTCCCCAAACAATACTATGAAATTCTGAAATCATACTTAACCGATAGACACTTCCGTATAAAATATGAAGACGAATACTTGGACCTAAAGAAATTTTTAGCTGGAGTACCACAAGGTAGCGTTTTGGGCCCTGTCTTGTACCTCCTGTATGCTCGAGATAAACCACCAATGGAAGAAGCAACTATAGCAACATATGCTGATGATACTGCAATTTTGGCAGTTGGGAACAATGTAGAAGAAGCTACTAACAAATTGCAAAAATCGACAAATTCAGTCAACAATTGGATGAAAAAATGGAGGATAAAACTGAATGAAACTAAATCTGTGCATGTGAACTTTACTAATAAAAATATTTCTAATAGAATCCCAATTATAATCAACTCTAAACAAGTTGCCTATGCAGATACGGCGAAATATTTAGATATGACGCTGGATGCCAAGTTGAGGTGGAAAGAACATGTCAAAAAGAAAAAGGAAGAGCTGAAAATGAAGTATAGGAAGATGTATTGGCTCTTAGGTAGATATTCTGAACTATCTATACACAATAAATTGTTTTTGTACCGGCAAATACTGAAACCGGTATGGACCTATGGTAAATACAGCTTTGGGGCAGTACCAAGAAAACGAACATCAAGAGGATACAGACGTTCCAAAACAAAGTACTTCGGAATATTGTAAATGCTCCATGGTACATTAGAAATGAAAACCTCCACCGAGATTTAAAGATGGAATACATCGATGAAGTTATTACGTATCATGCTTTCAAGCATTCACGTCTCCGACAGCACGAAAACATCGAGATATACAATATGCGAGACAGACCGTTGGCAGTAAGACGTCTCCAAAGGACCAAACCAATTGATCTAGTAAATGGAACATAAAATTACTATTATAGGAAATATTTATATAAATAAATAATTTTAATTTCTGGGGCTAGCCGTTGGGCTATATCCCAACAACTGTTAATATAATTATGACACAAAAGTTTCTAGATGACTTAGAATAAAGTCAGTTGTAATATTATATAAATAAAAAAAATAAAAAAAAATAAATAAAACTTTTTCAATTAATAAAAGTGTAGCTGTCCCACAAAGCTAGTTTTTGTATTTGTATTTGGCTGCCGTCAATTGCTCCAATAACATTTGGAAGTTCATATATGTCATTCGTTTTACTTGCAAAGTTTCGATCCTGTTTATTGAAAATTTAAATTATTTTGTAGCAAGGAAGGATTTCACCAAAAATTTAACAAACTGTTGGTTGGAACCAAAAAAATTTGGAACCACAATTTTCCACCAGAAAATTAGAATCTGCCTAATCCCAAAATGTTTAGGCTTGCATGACCTAATAAAAACAAAATGTTATAACGGTAATATATAGTCAATAAACTTACGATTAGCAATGCTGGAATTGACTTGCCAGATAATATACATTTTAACAATTATTACTAATAAATTGTTTAGAACTTTTACCGAAAAAAAATTTGCAAAAAATCAATAATTTGACATAGTATAATAATTTGACATAGTAAAACTTGCGATTACTTTAATTTTCTGATTAACTGCTAGATAGAATTTTGAGTGTACCATTTTTGGCAATTACCCAATATTACTTGCTTATCTGCTTACTGGAGTATATGATTCTCTATTTCCCATTTTGTTGCAATAGGCTACACTACGTAAAACAAAACATCTAGTAGACTTTTATACTTTTTTGTTTATTTTCTAATAAAACAAAAACTTTTAGCAAATAACATGACATGCCTCGATCGCATTTTGTATGGAGTTATGCTAAATAAATCCTGCACTTGTGTTTCATTTGTAGGTCTGCATACAGATATTCTGCACATGTTTTCAGCACAACTGAAATAAAATCACATAAAATGGAAAATAAATCAAACAAAAATACAACATTTCCTTGCTTGAAATGCACGTCAACACATACACGTTTACTACTCCCAACATCTTGCGGTTTTCGTACTACCAATATCTTGCGGTTGTTTCTCATTTCTCATTTTAGGAAATATCTTATTCAAAATGTTAAAAAGGTCAATTTCAGCGCAGTGCCCTTTTGTCGTGGTGCCCATTTAAACCATCTTAAATACTGATATTAAGACATTGTCCTAAATTTTGGTTTTGGTATCAGTGCTTCGTCTAACATTATTAGCCCTCTAATCATAATTGTGTAAGTGTTAAAGATTCATTTAAAAATTTAAAATATAACTTATGCAATAATATATTTCATAAACAATTTTGCTACCGCCGAGTAAACATTAAAAATAATTTACTTATTACTTGTGTGAAAAATATAAAATAAAAAATTTGACGTGCAAAATATGTGAAATCGTGATGTTCCAATATTCTCCACCTCAAATAAGAAAGGCTGGGCCAAATCTAACGAAGGCGATATCCGCAAGCGATTTGGCGCTAAACGTCACGACCACAATAGTGACAAACAGAAAGGTGCAACATAGTCCAAAAAGACAACACATCGCAAATGCATCAAAAATTACTTTACCAGATAATTTAATATCAAGTGAACTAAAAATTAACGTAAATGAACTTAGTGCGTTGAGCAATAAAAGTGCATCGTCGACAACAGATGATAATAAAATAAACAGTGATGTAGGTCAGTGTTTAGTGAAAACAGGGCTGGACAGGTATATTACTGTCAGCTCAAAGCGAAGGAGAAGCCCTAGATAGCGGCTAGTGGAAACGTGAATAAATTAATCAAGCTATAGGTATCGTTGAATTAACTCAAAGCAACCGGTAATCTTGTTTGGTGGTTGTTCTTGTAACCAGAGAAACCGCTACCAATCTATTTGAGGGAAGAATCAAATAGAGAGCTCGCAAAAACAATCGACTTCATTACTAATGGAGAATTTTATATCTCCGTGATAAAAAGAGGAGATATAAAAGAAACAAAAATTCAACCGCTCAATATTGATGCTTACAGAGCGTTAGTTAAACATTTCGACGAAGTTGGTAAACATTACTACACTTACCAACTAAAAAGCCAAAAAGGATTGGTCGTCGTGTTAAAAGGTATAAAGGCGTACGTGGATTCAAATTAGATACGAGCCGCTCTCGCTGAAAAAGGATTTCAATGCAAATCAATTATCAAGATTATTAACCGTGAGAAGTTGCATCAGCCATTGTTCCGTCTGGAATTAGAACCAGATAATTAAAAAATCAAAGAGAAACATGCAATATTTGACTTAAAATATCTACTACATAGAAGAATTATCGTTGAGGAACCCAGAAAAAAGAACTGGACCGGTACAGTGTGTTAAGTGCCAAGAGTATGGACACACTAAAGCATATTGCACTTTAAGCGATGTTTGTGTTACCTATGGTGAACTCCATAACTCAAATGCATGCAACAAAGAAAAAACGGAAGCATCAGTGAGAAAATGCAGCAACTGTGGCGGAAATCACACTGCAAATTATAGAGGGCGTCCAATTTATCTAGAATTGAAAAGAAGAATCAATCCAAGGCAGCGAGCAGAGCAACGAATGCTTAATCTTCATTCTTCCACTAAATCAAAAGTGCGACCAGAAGTTTCATATCATAACGCACAAAATAACCAACCAAAAGCAACTGTTAACAGTAGTGTGCATCCAGAGGTTTCCTATGCAAGTATCCTTAACGGTACCACTCATAAAGTGCAAGCAAGCGAAGAAGGAAACATCGCAGCAGCTTTAAGCAAGTTAACTAACATAATGCAAAGCTTCATGGCGATGATGGAGAGAACCATGAATCTGTAGGAATTACCTATTATTAAACCTACATTTATTTTTCGGTGGAGTTACTTATGTCCGCCACCGTTGCATATGATGCGGTAATTTTTCTATATACTGTATCACTCACAATTAAGATGAAACATGTAACAGAATGATTTTTTTTATTAATTATTTTGGAACAACATAATTTATTCATTTGGATTTATTATCTATTACACTCATTATTTTGGATTTTCCCGAATTCCGATTATACATTTTATTAATTAATTAGTATTATAAAGCGTTGATGTACATTGTACATAATATATATTAAATAAATTACAAAGTTGTGTTTTCTTCGGCTTGTTGTTCTTTCTCGTGTATCTTATTCCGGACTGACGAAAATGCATTTTTTTGATTTTTAATTGCAATATGCAAATCATCATGTTACAGTGCGTAACATGATGATCAGATAGTGCGTGAACGGGTGCGTTCCATTATGTATGAGTTTGTAGAGATGTATAGAGTCGCTACAAATCTAATGATGATGATTAAAAATCAAAAATGACTATCCGCAAAATAGCCATATGAAGGCAAACGGCCTAGCACAACATAAAGCAAAGGTTCAAGCATTCCTCACTGAGCACAATATTGATATAATGTTAATATCTGAAACACACTTCACCAAAAATAACTATTTCAAAATTAATGGGTTTTCTGTTTATGACACAAAGCACCCAGATGGGAAAGCACATGGAGGCACAGCTGTACTAATAAAAACAAGATTAAAACCCTACTTTTTTTAAGAAGGACGTGGCCTAGACTGTTTTATGGTCCATAGCCTTACCTATTCCAACCCAGAGTTTCATAGATGCTTTCAATTTAATTACCGATCGTAATCGGGAGATCAAAAATCCCTTTTGCATCCCGCCTCTGTTGGGATACGAACCCAGTACCTCCCGATCCAAACGTCGTAGCTTTAACCACTGCGCTATTTGCTCGGTTTAAAACGCTATGAATTTATGAAATATAAGAAGGAACATATCCAATCAACGAGCATTTGTCTGCAGGAGTGGTCTGGACACTGTGTCATATCAGCAGTGCACTGTCCTCCAAAACATGCTATAAAAAAACAACAGTTCATGGATTATTTCAGCCAACTAGGTAATGAATTTTTTGCGGGGGGTGATTTCAACTCCAAATACACTCAATGGGGTTCCAGATTAACATTGTCGAAAGGCAAACAACTTTATGAAGCTATAGAAGAACAGTCCCTGGATTAATTATCTGCCGGTCACCCAACGTACTGGCCCACAGATAAAAAGAAAGTTCCTGATTTGATTTTACTTTGTCTTCTGATCACTCAACTGTAATTGTAAGAGTGAGCACCAGCGTCCTAAGAATAGAAATGCCAAAACGACTAACAAACAATCAAACTAATAGGGGTCAATATTAGCAGCTAGTCGAACAAAATTGTGTACTGAATATCCCTCTTAACGCACCAGCAGATATTGATGCGGCGGCAGAAAATTTAAAAGATGTCCTGACTCTAAGATTTGCATTGCGGGAAGAAGAAAACCAGAGCGTCCAGAATTATTTAAATGAACCCTCAGCAACCGAGAGGACAGATTATTCTTTGTGGAAGGCAACAAAAAAGTTAAAAAGGCCAACAAACTCGAGTCACCCGCTTACCAACTGGAAATTGGGCGAAAAGCGATAAAGAAAAAGCAAATGCTTTTGCTGCTCATCTAACAACAGTATTCGCGCCACACGAAGAAACTAATAACTTCGTGCTACCCGACAAAATGGATGATGATTTGTCCTTCAAACCCATAAAATATAATTGGAAGAAACTTAAGAATACAATTAAAAAAGTTCAAAAAAGGCACCAGGGCATGATCTGATGATCTGATTACTGGAAAAATGATAAGGGAATTGCCAGACAAATGCATAAAACTAATAACATTCATATTCAACGCAATCATGCGGACTGGTTACATTCCTCAAAAATGGAAGTTATCTTTGATCACAATGATACATAAAGCTGGAAAAAATGAAACACAGATTTCATCATATCGTCCAATAAGTATGCTGCCTACAATCTTAAAGTTATTTGAAAAAATGCTACTAACGAAATTGAAACCAGTATTAGAAGAACGGCATATTATTCCAGACTATCAATTTGGGTTCCGAAACCAACGTGGTACCACAGAACAAGTGCACTGAATTGTAAATGCAATTAAAAACACCTTTGAGGAAACTAAATATTGTTCTGCTGCCTTCTTGGACATTGTACAAGCCTTTGATGAAGTTTGGCATGATGTGCTAACATACAAAATTAAAGGACTTCAACCGAAAAAATTTCACTCAGTTCTGGGAAACTATCTCCTTCAAAGGCAGTACATGGTTAAACAAAATAATTCAACTACTTGTTTAAATGATATCAACGCAGGTGCTAAGCCAGCGTTCTAGGTCCAATATTATACCTGTTGTACACAGCTGACTTACCCGCAACCACTAAGGTTGTCATATCAACCTTTGCCGATGATACGGCCGTCCTGGTGTCACACAGTAATCCCGAAACTGCCTCAAAGGAATTACAGAATCGTCTAAACTAAATCGAGAACTGGCTTAAGACATGGCGCATAAAATTAAACGAAAACAAATCAACTCACGTCACATTCACGCTAAACAAACGCACTTGCCCACCAGTGGAATTAAACGATATAAATATTCCTCAACAAACCAAGGTCAAATACTTAGGCATGCACCTGGATAGAAGGCTAACGTAGAAAAATCATATCGAAGCAAAGCGCAATCAAATAAAAATAAAATTTTCCAAAATGTATTGGTTGATGGGAAGGAAATCTCAGCTGTCATTAGCCAATAAAGTTTTTTTGTACAAAGTGATAATCACACCCATATGGTAGTATTACCAATGCTCCGTGATACGTTCGACATAGTAATATACACGATGATCTTGGAATTAAAACTATCAAAGAAATCATTAAAGAATTCAGTTCGAAATATTACTCAAAACTAGAGACACATCGCAATAAATTTATGTTAAAAGCCAGATATATTAAAACTGCCGCGATTTAGGCGACTTAGAAGAGCAGATCCACTCGGACTGATGAACCTGTAAATATATTAAATGTTTAGGTTTTACATATAAATGTAATCTAAATTAATTAAATAGTGAACACTAATAACAAGTATTAACATTGGTTAAAACTTAAAATATGTAATAATTTTAGCTTAAGATTTGAATACTTCTTGTTAGTTTCTTTTGTAGAAAGATTCAAGAATAAAGCCATTGGCGCATTTAAAAAAAAAATTAAAAAAAATAATTTAAGTGAATTGAATAGTAAAAACAAATGAATTTAAATATTTGAAATAGTAATAAATTGTAATAAATATTTCTTTAATTTACAAAATCGTTAATTTGAACTGTCACATTTCTATCGATAATTTTGTTTTACTTCAATTATTTTATGCCATTCATTTCCATTTGCTCAATTTAATTTTTCAACACTCCCAAGGCAATTTTACTCAACGAACAAACCAAAATAAATGAAAAATTGTCTATCGAGTTTTTTATGTTGCCTGATAATCTTATCAAATTCATTATATGATCATTTATATGTAGTCTACATAAATATATTTAATTTTAATTATATATTTATTTTTATACTATAGGGTATATGTATATGTATATGCTTATATATATATGTATATGTATATATATATTTAATACATAAACTCTTATCAATAAGATTATGTCATTTCTCAATTTCTAATTACATGTATTTGTAGATGATGATGATGATGATAACAAGAGAGTGAAATAAACGTAAACTTAATGGTAAAATAGTAACAAGAAGAAAATTTATCATACAAAAATACAAGGGTATTGAAATTATTTTTTGTGAGTGTGTTTGTGTGTGTGTTGAAAACCAGGGAATTAACCCTTAATAGCTTTAAAAGTTATAAAATATTTTCTTAAGGATTTTCAATGCTTTATTGTAAATATGTACTAATATAATACTCGTTATATGTTAAATGGATTAGTACCTAATTCATCTTTATTTTATATTCATAGTGTATGATATAGTATTCGAAGCGATTGATTTAATTATACATTTATCAGAGTTTATTAATTAATGTATTTTTTTAATGATAATTGCTATGGTTGCCATTTTCAGGATTTGACTACGGGCTCTGGATTTGGATGACAACCTTCGATCTTTCGCTATGTGAATTGAATTAAGACCTATAAAAATTATTCCATATACAGCCAATTATAAAAGTGCAATTCTTCTGTCGTCAGCTGTTATCAAATCAATCACCTAAATAATAATAACAGTGTTAAAGGCCATTACTGGCCCCTTACTGAATCAACAATCTGGCTCCAACGGTTTCGATCCTGAGCTTGGTCTTCATACTGTCTTAGACAATCTGAAGAGGCCAAGTCGTTCTCTACATCGTGGAGCCATCGTCGCCTGCAACGACCTCTGCGCCTACCATATGGTGGCTCTCCTTTCAGAGATCGCTGCACAATTCGTTCCGGATCAGCACGCAGAACGTGACCGAGCCAGCGTACTCGCTGAGATCTAACTTCATGTACAATATCGGGGAACTTCATCAGATCTCTGATCTCGAAATTGTACAGAGCTCGGTATGTACCATCTATTTCGCGTTTAGGGCCGTAAATCACACGCATGATTCTTCTCTCAAATGTAAGGAGCCATCTCTCGTACTCATCCGTCAGCGCCCAACTTTCACATCCAAACATAACAACGGGCCTGATCAACGCTTTGTAAAGCTTCAGCTTCACGGCACTTGATAAGTGTTTAGATTTTAGCAGTGGCCTTAGAGGATACAAAGAACGACTGCCAGCTGCCAGCCGCACTTTAATATCCTCACCCACACTGTTATCGTGAGCGATAAGAGAGCCCAAATATTTGAACCTCCTCACTCCCTCAAACGTGTGGTGGCCACTACTAAAATCTGGTGTGCCATTGTCTCTAAAACCAGAGATCAGGTATTTCGTTTTGGGCTCATTGATCTGGAGTCCAACAGAAGCTGAAAACTCTACAAGCGGATCAAGTATTTCTTTCACTCCGTTGCTATTCAGTCCAATCACGCATATGTCATCTGCATATGCAAGCACTTGCTTGGACTGACGATATAAGATGTTGCGCTGAGGTGTTTCAGTTTTACGAAAGATGTACTCCAACATGAGATTAAAGAGTATCGGGGACAGAGCATCTCCCTGCCGAACACCCGAGTTAACTGCAAAAATTGTCGATAGCCTGTTCTCAACTTTAACACAGCATTGAGACTGCGTCACTGTCATCCTACACAGTTGTACCAATTTTGTTGGCATTCCTAGGTATTCCAGGGCAGACCACAAACTCTTTCGATTGATCGAGTCGTAGGCCTGCCGGAAATCCAGGAAAACCTGATGTACGGAGATGGATGTCTCATAATATTGAGATAGAATCATCCGCAGCGAAAAGACCTGATCAGTGACTGATCGATTCGGACGAAATCCTCCCTGATAGTCACCAACCAAGCCCTCCGCCAGAGGAGTGATTCTATCCAATAAAATGTATGACAGTAACTTGTATGCTGTGCAAAGGAGAGCTATACCGCGATAATTCTCACACTTCAAGCGGTCTCCCTTCTTGAAGATGGGGCATATCGCGGCCACTTTCCATTCATCAGGCATAACTTCGGTTCGCCATACTAATCGAATAAGGTCGAAAAGACAGTTCCACAAAGTATCCCCTCTGAATATCAAGAGCTCCGAATTAATGCAGTCCACTCCAGGTGAGCTGTTTCGTTTCATTCTCTGCATGGCCTTAGTGAATTCCTCATGGGATGGCTCCTCAGTGCAAATCTCCGCAGACTGTTTTAGAGGTGGCTCAACAACAGTCTGTGACGCATGATGAACATCAAGCAGCTCAGTAAAGTGTCCACTCCATGCGTCAAGTACTGCGTCGATGTTGACACAGAGGTTTCCATCCCGGTCCCGAATGGCGGTTGACGAAAGCCTGAAAGTATGGTGCAATCCAGTAATTCCTTTAAAGAAATTACGTGAACTACGCTCATTGCTGAGTTGTTGTACTTTCAGAACCTCGGCCTTCCACCATTCTCGCTTCTTCCGTCTACAAATCCGCTTAGCTGCCCTTCTTGCAAGAGCTGCCTTGTTTTTCCTTGCGATTGTGAGACGTTGTTGCACTTCATTATGGGCTATATTTTGTTGCTCAACTGCAAGACGACACTCGTCATCAAACCAATCATTCTTTGGTCTGACTTTCACTATACCTAAAGTCTGTTGAGCAGCACTGACAACCGAAGTTTTCAGTACCTCCCAGACAGAGTTCACGCAGTCCGACTGGTAATTAGCTCCCTCAATGTTGTCGCTGACAAGATCCTGATATCGTTTCTTTTGATCTTCATTTATCAGACCTTCACAGTCGAAACGTTCGAAATCACCTAAATAGTTGATCGAATATGAACCATGTGTATGCCGTTGTGGTCGAGGGGCACTCACATGTTTCGTAAATATAAATTGTACGAACATGCTTCCCTAGAATAAAACCACAGTATCCTTTGTTTGTCGTAGAAGGTGACGAAACTTTTGGATCGCTGGACCGACGACCCGCATCCGTAAAATAATCAACTGTTTATAAAGTCAACGAAAAAGAAAAATGGATACCGCCAGAATAACACCGGACCCCCCACTCAAATACCCGGACACGAGATTTAGGATCTGCACGTTGAACGTGCAGTTACTTAGAAAACCAAGAGTGTTCATCACGTGTATGGGTTACAAGTTGCTATCTACAGTGGAAATGACCTCAGAAATGTTGGTGCTGGATTTTTTCTTGGGCCGCAGGTAAAGAAGGTTGTTTTGGATTTCCAAGCAGTCAATAACCGATTGTGTAATCTTCGCTTGTGCATAAAGTTAGCTAACCTGTCGATAATTTGTATACACGAGGCCACAAAAGTCAGCCAGCCCCAAGATAAAGACTCATTTTGCAATGAATTGAACCGTCTGATGGGATCTATACCCGAAAACGATGTTAGAATAGTAATTGGGGCTTTAATGGGGAATTGTGTGAAAACATAGGTCCGTACTCCCGACTAGAAACTGCGACCGATAATGGTGAGAGAATGATGTACTTTGCAATTGCTCACGATCATAGAGTAGCAAGCACGTTCTTCCCTCACAAACAGATCTAGAGACATATGGACACATCCTGTAGAGGGGGAGTCGGAAACCCAGTACCGGCTGTTTTTGAGAGTGACCAAGGGCTCTCAGCCGTCGAAATCAAACGACCGAAATGTTTCGGTGGTAGGCAACTTGGCAATTTGGGAGGTCCTCGAAGATAGCCCGATGTCCAACTATGAGAACGCCGGAGAGAGTCTTCTCCCCCGATGTTATTTGAACCGCAAAAACGACAATGTGAGGAGGAAAGGAATATCAACCTCGTAGAACCGATTAGTTCTGATCATAATAATAATTTTAAGAAACTAGGAGTGCAAATACGGAACCTAGTTGAAATGCAGGAAGATGGCAAGAGACCTTCTATACATCAGGCAATGAGGGATACCATTTAATCCATCCGAAATCGCTATAGGATTTTAGAGACGGAATCCAATATACCAGTCATACAGGTGGCAGGGAAATCAATCTCTCAATCATCATCATGCCAAGAATCGTTGGTGAAACTAGACAGACAAAGCATCTCAAGTGAGAGGCTGATAAGGAAATTTGGAAGATGGAGTAAACAAACAGCTACATCTGCAGGCAAAATATAAACCTTAACGGAAAGTAATGAGTCTCAGGTGACTCCACAAGACATTGTTGTAGCTAGTGATGTTCCTTTGACACCATACGTTGAGAGCTGGCATAATCGGATGCCATAATTATCACCAAAACTAATGGTGATTCGTACTCTGACATTCTTAAAAGTATGAAAGCGAATCCTGAACTAAAAGAACTGGGAGAAGAGGTCAACAAAATCAGGAAAATATCGAAAGGAGTGCTGTTACTTGAGCTCAAAAGAAAGAATAGTGCGCAACAAGACAAGCTTCGGCATGACGCGGAACAAGCCCTTGCCAGCTTAGTGAGTGTCAGAACTGTCAGCCAAGAAATATTATTTAAATGTCTAGACATTGACTTGACCTGGAGGTGACCACGCGGGAAGAGATCTGTACTGCAATACAGGACCTATTCAAAGAAACTGAATCTATGAATAGTAGTGATACAAATACCTCAGGACAACGCAGTATGTAACCCAAAGAGCGCTTATCAGCCTTCCAGTTCGTCCATGATTAAGGATTCGACCATGCCAAAATCAGGGGAACACCTTTTTATAGTTGCTATATTCCACCAGGCGTACATCTGGAGGAGTTCAATGAAGTACTCGATGAGCTAACGCTTGACGCAACTGGCAAGATACCAGTCAGGTAAGGAGGAACGAAAACACAGAGGCTGTGAGGAGTCGGAAAATTGTTGAAACCATCGAGATTACAGTAGGAAATCAAACGCTTGGATCGAAGCCACACCTAAAATACCTCGGGGTCATCTTGGATCACAGATTGAATTTTAAGCAGCATTTGATGCATGCTAGTGACAAAGCAAAGAGAGTTGCCGCGGCTAATGCAAGATTGATACCGAACATTGGCGGGCCAAAGCAACAGGAACGCCATCCTACAACAGAGGCACTACCTCAGTCTTCAGACTAACATCTCTGCGAATATGTTGTGCTTTTAGAACGGTGTCTGATGAAGCTTCTTGTGTAATTTCGAGCAGAATGCCAATCGATATAGCCGCAAGAGGGGCTCAAGCACTTCGAGCAATTAGGATTGGACAAACTCAGTCTACACGTGAGGAAACTCAACTAACTTGCAGCATCAGAGAATGGCAAAATAGATGGATGACGACAACGAAGGGACGATGGACCTTTGCAATGATCCCCGATATCGCTGATAAAAATTGTGATAATTATTACTAAAATAATTAAAAAATGCACTTTTGTTGTGTGTTAAAATTGACGCGTTCGACATGATGTATTTACGAAAAAATTTTGTGGTAAAAACAAAACACAAAATTATAAAATTTCCGTGGTTGTGATGAGTAAATAGTAATCCACAAACCAATTTTAATGGATGTACAGTGGTGTGCAAAAAAATATATCAAACATATTTTATTACAAATTGGGGTTTTACTTGCCAAAATTACAAAACATTTTAAAGCGATTGGGGCTAAAAGGAACAAAATAAACCCTTATTTGTTGTAATTTTTTTATTACTCTGGAAATTCTATTTTAATTATTAATATTTTTCTGGACATTTTTTTGGGTTTATTACTGCCGTACAACTTTGATCCATTGACTGCAATGAATTTTAAACGTTGCAGACTCAATCAACCGATTTATTGCAAGTATTATACCGGGTGTTTCTTTTAAACTGAGACGATCAAATATCTCGAAAAATAGCCACTCTACGGAAAAAATGTCCATAATCAAAATTTAATCATACCGCGGGGGAAATACATTAGTGCAAAAAAAATAGTCCCCCACTCCCGGTTTGTAGGTGGGGCGGGGGTAACTTTTAAACTAAGATAGGAAGCCATATTTTTTATTGCAGATACGGATTCTACGACTAAAAGTACGTATGATTTGAATGAAATATTTTGTTCGGCTCATGATTGATGGTGTTGTAATCAACGAAATTCAATTTTTTCAATTTCTCCTTCTTAGAACACACGCATTCGATTCTGCAATACGTTTGGAATAAAAAACATCACGTTTTCATTGGAAATACTCGAAATTCGTCATCAAAACAATTTATTCAGTTTTGTAAATCACATTTAACGTTTGTTATTTCTTATCTTCATGTTTTTCGTATAATTGCAAAATAAACGACAAAATACTTTAGAATGGAGCGTTTAACTGTGCCAGAGAAAATTGAAATGGTTCTGGTTTATGGAGAAGCTGGCAGAAATCTTGAAAATATGCTGTTGCTATTTACGCTCAACGTTTTCCGGATAGGATTCGTTCACGTGCTTCATTTGGCCGTACTATCAAACAATTTATTACTGATGGAAATGTTCAACCGAAAAAGAGGACCCGTAGAGCAACAGTCACTGGAGAAAATAATGAAATTGCTGTATTGGCAGCAGTGGCTCATAATCATCATATTAGTACACGAGAAATAGTTCGCGATTCCGGATTGCCCCTCACCAGTGTTTGGAGAATTTTAAAACGGCACAAGTATCATCCATATCATGTGTCTTTACACCAAGATCTTCATGGCGTTGATTTCCAAAATCGGGTAACTTTTTGTCAATGGGCACGTGAACAAATACAACAAAACCCCAATTTTTTTCGTTGCGTAATGTTCTCCGACGAATCGTCTTTTACAAACCATGGAACGGTTAATCGACACAACATGCATTATTGGAGTGTTACAAATCCGCACTGGCTTCGTCAAGTTGAACATCAGCGTCCCTGGACTGTCAACGTGTGGTGTGGAATAATTGGCAACAAACTCATAAGCCCCCACATTATTCAAGGCAACTTGAATGGTCAAATGTACCGAAACATTTTGCAAAATGAACTGCCAATATTACTTGAAAATTTGAGCTTAGAAGTGAGACGGAACATGTGGTTTCAACATGATGGTTGTCCTGCACAATATTCGTTGATGGCACGTGAAATACTTTATCGTGATTTCAATGGTCGCTGGATCAGTAGAGCTGGTCCGATAAATTGGCCCGCCAGATCACCAGATCTTACTGCGCCAGATTTTTTTTTGTGGAGCTACCTCAAAAACAAAGTTTACACACAAAACCCAACAACACGTGAGAACATAATTAAGCGAATCAGAAATGCGTGTGCTGAAATTCAACCAGACACACTTCTCAGTTGTGTACAATCATTTGAAATGCGGATTAATAAGTGCATTGAAGTCGCAGGCCATCATTTTGAACACTTATTTTAGATTTACAAAACTGAATAAATTGTTTTGATGACGAATTTCGAGTATTTCCAATGAAAACGTGATGTTTTTGATTTCAAACGTATTGCAGAATCGAATGCGTTCGTTCTAAGAAGGAGAAATTGAAAAAATTGAATTTCGTCGATTACAACGCCATCAATCATGAACCGAACAAAATATTTCATTCAAATCATACGTACTTTTAGTCGTAGATTCCGTATCTGCAATAAAAAATATGGCTTCCTATCTTAGTTTAAAAGTTACCCCTGCCCCACCCACAAAGCGGGGGTGGGGGACTATTTTTTTGCACTAATGTATTTCCCCCGCGGGATGATTAAATTTTGATTATGGACATTTTTTCCGTAGAGTGGCTATTTTTCGAAATATTTGATCATCTCAGTTTAAAAGAAACACCCGGTATATCCATCAATGTTAATAAATCATTCTCACCCAAGCAACAAGTAAGTGTTAAAATAACGACAAATAAAAAGTCCACTTACATCTACGAGTTCGCTGTATATATTCCATCGCACTCTCCATTATTCTTATATACCACGGCTCGTGGCAAGAAATAACGTTAGACCTGATCAGCTATCGTATACTCTGCTTCAACGCGCTTTGTTTCGGTTTACTAATACTCCAGGGCTCTTCAAAACTATCCGGTCATCTCTAATTAACGATATTAATCATAAGTCTATCGAAATAATTTTGAAAAACGATGTCACCAGAGATATTACAATTTTAAAAAAGCCAACACAACTAATTTACATCTACAGACTTTGAAATCTTCGACTAGAAAATTGAATTCAAAGGCGGAATTCAACATTGATGAAAATGTACAAAAAGGCTACGAAGGATAAATTCACAATTTGTAACTAACATTTCGAAAGTTACTACCAGACAAACTACAAGAATTACGTTTCTTGTACTCAAGCAGAAATAAGAAATGTGCCCAAACACTTTTGGATCATTTTAGATCAAAAGGTGAAACAAACACGGTTACCTTGCATATATGACATTGAATGGACAGAAATCCACAAATTATATCAAACATGCTTGCAGAATTTTCAATCAGTTTAGAAGCTGGAAGGGGTTGATAAATATACCAAACGAAGTAATGGCCATTACAACGTACGTAATACATACACCACATTGCAGTTTTGAGGACATTTCTCTAGCTCTAAACATTCCGAGATGGATGTGGTCTAAATAGCACACCACCTTCTTTACTATAAGACTATAAAATTTTGGTAATTCGTCTTTGCCTACTTTCCAATCAATCGTTGAAATTACTACAGTTTTAGAGTCCCCTGTAGATAGGAAAACAACCATCTGAGTGACATCAATATTCAAAAATGGAGAAAGAAACGATATTTCATTTTTTAGACGTATAACGTCAATTTCATGAACTGGTAATATGCAATTCATTCAAAGTAGTAAACCCTGGATTTATACCACAAAGATCTACTAAAACCAACCTTATATAGAGCTGACCAGCAAAACTATTAAAGATATTGTATAACCGCACTCAATATGCTGAAATCAGAAATAAAAAAGATTCAAATGAATAGAAGTTTCTTAGAAATTCGTAAAATTTGTCGCTATTTAATATGCAGTCAGGTAAACCAAATAAGAATCCCTGGTGTGTGGTCGTTCATCATTCAGAAGCATAAGTTAATATTTTTTCACATACATATTTTGATAAAAGTTAACTGGTCATACGCATCTCTGTTGAATTGCACCCTTGTCACTATAAAAAAATTGTATAATTTTAGTATCAAAAATACTGTCACATACACACATAATTAACCCACGACAACAATTAAATGGCATTCCTAGTACCAACAACTCCAGTAATTAAAACAACCAAATTTTTGGAAAATTTCAACCAAATTATTCCCTGGTCAATAGATATAAAACACAATAGAATTTTATCATTTTTTTTTGCTACCTTGCCTGTAATCAAGAAGAGTATTAAAGTCTGTCTTGCCCCATCCTCTTGTTGGAACAATATCACAAATTAACTAAAAAAAATCGACCAAAAGAGAAATGCCCAAAGCATTTTTATATTCAACTTAAAATACCTGTTGAGAATAATTAAATCGAGCGAATACCAGGCACACCACACACAAACACAAAAGCTGTCAACTTTTATAAAGCTATTTATATTGGACGTAAACGACATCTTTAAAACTCCAACCACAAAAAATTAAAAATCATTGTACTGTCATCACTTAAAATAAATATTGCTAAATGTGTATGTCTCTCCGAGGTGAATAAAAAAAGCTGTGCTTTAATATTAATTCTGAATATTACATTGTTACATTACACCTATGGGGTTCATTCAAATATATACGTTCATTGTCGCCCATTTACTCGTAAATATATACAATTTTTTGGATATCATCAACGCTTTTGTGTTTATAAATACCGTACGTACGTAAACACTAAATAGTTAATTCTCGTGTTACAGAAAGTTATTCAAATTTATGGTGTTTTCTGTGTGTGTGTGTTGCTTTCAAAATATCCAAATAAAATTTATAGAAAACCGCCTTATCATTTTGCTTTCATTTTGTAAGCTCTCTCTGTATACATAATAAAAAAAAATACATGATGACGGGAATTTTATGTGTGTGTGTGTGTGTGCACAGTGGTGACTGTGGTCATTGTTAATGGACATGAAAACAAAAATATGTAAATTTATTATTGGGCATAGCCGTATAACAAAATGTGATACTAAATACATAATAGATGTTGTTGATGGGCGGCGGTGATTTTATATGAAAATTTTCGTTTTGTATTTCTAATATTACAACTGATTTACAAATTATCTAGTAATTTAAGTATCTTATATTGTGGGATGTAACGTGTAAGTGTAACATTGGTTACTCCCAATAGAATTGAAATCTTGAGGATATTTTAACCTTTATTTTAATTGTATATTTAGATGCTTGGCTGCAGAGGTTTCTATTTCTTTCAATTACAAATTATAAGTTTTTCACAAAAATATTAACTCACACTTTTGACATCGGCCTTTAGGCCCGGTCTCCAAAGTGCAATTAGGGGCATAAGACCAAATGAGGCTGGCCCCTCGAAACCAAAGGGCAAAGGCACGAATGCTGGCCCTCCAGCAGTGTCAAACTATCAGACCAGGAAGAGAGCCTGGCGCATGACCTCTAAGATCTGCAACATTCCGTTGGAGCAGAGAACGGATAGAGATAAGGATGCGCTTGCGTGGGCAAGACGTATCACTGAGCCAACGCAGGAGGCTTCCGTTGTGATCTCACAGTCGAAAAGGCAGAGATCTGATGATGAACCGCCTACGGATGCTAAAAAGAAGCGGGTTCCGGACAATGTTACCAGGCACTTCAACGAGTTGCTAAAGGATCACCTGATCATGGCAATCGTTGACGGAGCTCAAGAAGATGAGAGCATTACGGCCCGTAACTGGAGGAAGGAGAATAAGGCCTTAGCCGCCATCTTCCTAAAAATCATGAGGGAGAACCAAGGACCTGCTGCGTCCTGCCGGGACGGAGGGTGGCATCGGGGTCATGTTAAACTGACCTGTGCTGATGAGAGGTCTGTGATCCTCTACACAAAGGCGATCGGCAGCCTATGTGAAGTCTGGCCGGGGGCTAAACTAGAAGTGGTGACAATTGAAGAAATTCCCTGCAGGCCAAGGGCGCTAGCCTGGATCCCTGCGGAGCCAAGTGATCCTAGGGAGATCCTGGAAATGTTGAAAATAAGCAATCCGGATCTGCCAACGGCCACCTGGAAGATTGCCAGGTTAGAAGAGGTAAAGGCGGAAGCAGATCACAGATTGGCCGTCATTATCATCGACAGAATCCGTGAGTGCTTTGGCAAAATCTGGAGGCCTTGGCAACTATGAATTTGGAGCGATTACGCTCAAAATTTATAAGCGCGATGAGGCTGACAGATCTGGGGCACCTTCACCTCAGGAATTTGGGTCCATTGATGTGGTTCTGGTCCAGGAACCTTGGGTCAATAGTGACCGGGTGCTGGGCCTCAGACCTCCCAAATATAAAATACCACATGCGAAAAATGAAGGTAAGATACGTTCCTGCATTCGCGCTAGAAATAATCTGAATATTTTTATACTACTGAATTACAGCAACGCTGATGTAGTGGTGGCTACCATCGAGATGGATGGGCAAAATCTCTGGCTAATATCGGCCTATCTACCATACAAGGAGGAAAATATATGACACGGTAGGTTGGCCAGTGCAATAATGGAGGTTCGAAAACGAAAGGTAGGAGTCATCATGGGCAGTGATGCTAATGCGCATCACTCAATCTGGGAAAGTACAGATATAAACAGGCGAGGTGAGTTACTCCTTGATTTTATTTAAGTACTTACCTAAATATATGTAATATCGGGTGTAAGCCAACCTTTATTACTAAAAAGGAAGTGTTGGACATCACACTTGTCTCGGATTTTATTAAGGAGAGGGTATTGAACTGGAAAGTATCCGGAGACCATTCCTTTTCTGACCATTGTTATCTCCAGTACGAAGTGGATACAAAACCCACTAGCAAACCACCCTTCAAAAATAGGAGGAAAACTGATTTGGATTGTTTCAGGACCATTCTGGGTAACTTATTACCGCTATCGGTTCCAAACCCTCCTGCATATACACAGGAGCTATATGCTCCAGTAACCATGCTATCTGATGCTTTTAACAAGGCCATGTTAGGTGCATGTCCTATAAGTAGGCCCTTGGGTAAATCTCGGCCACCCTGGTGGTCGAGAGAACTCCAAGGTACTCGTATGAAATGCAGGAGACTGTTCAAGAAAGCGAGGAACACAAATGCTGCTGCAGATTGGGACTGTTACAAGGAAGTCCTCAAAACAGATAAGTACGAGCTGAGAGCCGCCAAAACGAAGGCCTGGAAGCTCTACTGTGGCAATATACAGGAGTTCGTTATCTACAACGACCGGATGGTTCATGGACTACATGTGGTGAGGAATCCCTGGAGCTATTATCATTATGGAGATGGGGTATGGATGGAGAAGGGGTATGGAGATGGGGTATGGAGATGGGGTATGGAGATGGGGTATGGAGCCCCACATAGTACACTGGCTCTACGTATCAGTGACGTATGTACGTATTATTATGGAGATGGGGTATGGAGCCCCACATAGTACACTGGCTCTACGTATCAGTGATCAAACCTATACTGCTGTATGGGGTTGTAGTCTGGTGGCCAGCGTTAAAAATTATGGCCAACCTTAAACTATTGATGAAAGTACAAAGAGCGGCCTGCTTGTGTATAAGTGGGGCTCTCAGGAGCGCACCTACTCAAGCTATGGAGGTTCTCTTTCATCTTACTCCCTCGGATATTGCGGCCGAGCAGCTTGCATCTTGCACAGCCATTCGGGTTAAATCCATATCTATGTGGACCTGTAACAATGCAGGGCACTCATCTATCCTATGCAACAGGGGTATTCCGAAAGCTACCGACTACGCTATTCCTTTGCCATCTGTTGAGATGAGATTCCAAACTGAGTTTCCCACCAGAGAGGACTGGGTGAACGAAACGATTATGGACAATGAGGCGCTAAGCTTCTTCACGGATGGCTCAAAAAGGTATAGACGGGTTGGCTGCGGGTATTCTGTGAGGAACTAGGGGTTAACCTCTCGTTTCGTATTCCCGACTTTTGCAACGTTTTTCAAGCTGAACTGATCGCGATAATGGAAGTCATGGACTGGTTGAAGTATAATGTAATATCTACGAGGGATATTCGCATTTTTACGGACAGCCTGGCTGCTATTAAAACGCTACAATCATACTCCCTGACGTCGAAGGTAGCCTAGAACTGTCTGGCATCTTTAAATGAGATGGCTGATCAGTTCAACATCCGCTTGACGTGGGTGCCAGGGCATTTCAATATCGCAGGGAATATAAAGGCAGATGAGTTGACCCGTAAGCTTACAGTACGCCTTATAACCCAAAGCAGGCGGGATATAAAGATACCGCTTGCTTTATGTAAACTGCTGCTTCAGGAAGAAGCTATAAAAGAAACGAACTCTTAGTCTCTGCACCTGTCTTAGTCTAGCGTACAGCAGAACAAAATTTATGGGAACTTCCCCTTTGAACGACCTCATGGATCTTAGTAAGATCGAGATTCGGGACTTTAAACGCTTCTTGGTAAGCTCAGGATGGTTTAGCGAGTGAAGAGGAGGAAACTCGATTGTGGTACAGCTATACGGACCAATTTTTTGTCTATGCTAGTCCTTTAGGCCGGCCTCCCTTACCTAACATAACCTAACTCACACTTCTAATTTGCACTTTCATAATTATGATTTGCCTAGCGCAGTGCAAAACCAGATTTTCGATCTCTTAAGGGACACCTCACACTAATTGGTTTGCACTAAATAAGCGTTTTTTCCAATTATCATGAATCAATTTTATATGCTTAATTGTCATCAAGGGGTTGCATTCACTTTAAAAAAGTAGTTTTCAAGGAGGCACACAATTCTCAGTAATTCTTTCCTTTCACCGTACATTAATTCATATATTCATTGGTCCACATACATAATCACAAATTCACCTGCAACTCTGAAGTACCTTTCTTATGTCCCTTTTATCAAGGTTAGGTTAGGTTAGGTCTCCAATAAATTCATTGCGAATTTCTTACCAACCATCATACCAAATAATTCTGTATTCATTATACAGATGTCATCATCAACGCAAATCGATTTTCCAACCTTTCGATTTTGTATATATACGTAAATATCCAAACAACCATTTTATTGTTTTTCACACTGGCATCTACATAAAGGCACACCGACCGATCAGATGAATTTTTGAGGTGTACTACCTCTAACTCATAGACTAGTTCAAGAAAACAATATTCCCACCATACCATAAACTCTTTTATTCAATCACCTTTAATGGAAATTCCGTGTTTAAGAGAATAAATTGGGAATTTCCTTACATGAAAATTGCCCTAGTATTCGTGTATTTATTCGAGAGTAATCTGTGACGTAATCATTGTAATTCGCACATTAATTACATTCTCTGTCTCTCTCGCCACGCCTTTGCTCAATTGTTATCTATGGCTTTTGTTGACGCCATGATTATCGAACATTGTGGACGAGGTGTTTTACTAAAGAATAATGATCATTCTACTTTTGCAACTCATCGCATCAACAATCTCGGTCTATCAAATAAATATACATGTCCATCATAAAAACTACAAATGCCCTGGTGAACATCGAACTATCGATCCTTATGCTCTGTAGCTGCGGCTCTAATCATCATACTAACGACGATACTAATGTGATTGTGTTTAACGTTAAGCATAATCGTCTCGATATCTAAAAAAAGGCACAAAACCTTTTTTATTCGCGTTGCTTACTTCCCATACCAATTTCTTAACATTTTCAATGGCATAGGGCCCTTGCGGAACCCGTAGATTGTGGGTAGTAACAAATTATTTTCATTCATGAAACTTTCAATTCTTTCTTTGAACATTCCATTCAATAATTTCACAAAAATATTAAACAAACATATGCCGCGATAATTCGTTGTCAAATTTTGATTACAATTTTTTTCGGAATGGATAACCCTCTCTGTCTCTGCTTTCGTTCACTTATGCGTTAATTGGTTACCGATCCATACCTAGTTAAGCATCTTCAGTAAATTTAGTAAGCAACAACATAACAACCATCATTCTGTAGCACACTCTATTGGCTCTTGGGCCCGTATTCTTGAATTTTGATCGACAAAATTCGTCGACGAATATTTGTCAAAGTACATTTAAGTCGAAAATTTAAAAAGGCGTATTCTTGAAATTCATCCCCGAAAAATTTCGAGCAAAATGTAGACGAATTTCTTCGTCTAGTACAAAATCAGTGGATTTAAAATTCGCATACGTATGTATATCTGTCAAATAAAATAAGTAAATAAAATTTGTGGACGCTTGGATACGTGGTGTGATGTTATAAATAATTTAATTGAAATGGATCAAAAAGTAAATAGATTGGAGGATATTACAAAAAAGAAGCTTTAATTTATTTTGTTGAAAGTCACCCAGACTTAATAAATAAACATTTAAATAATAGTTTATCATTTAAAGACGCAGGCAAATTGGGGACGATGCGGCTCGCGAATTAAATGTGATTCTTGGAGCTGGTAAGCCATGGAAAACTGGAGAAGGGTAATCCTATTAATATAAAATTAAAAACAATTTAGTGCTGAGAAGATTTGCGAAATGGCATTGGCCAAAAATTAAGCGGAAAATATATGCAGGTGGAACAGAAGGAGGTGGTGAACCAACTATCTTCCTCAGCACTCTGGAGTAGAGGATTTCAAGGTTGATTGATGAAGTTATCGTTTCTGAACACCCTGATATATCGGGAAGCGATGTTAATATGGTATGATACTGTATTTTTATTTTATAAAATAGCATAAAAATTAATTTGACGAAGAAATAACAAATAGTATTCAAATTTTGCCACCCATTACAACTGGCAGGGAACTGATAGCTAATCCTATACAACTTGATACAATAAATGTACCAGAAAGTGTGGTAAATGAACCGACTATTAGCGCCAAACAAGAAGTCAGTAATTAAATATTCTATGCTGGATTGGTATCTAAAATTTATTTTTTTTATGTACTTCCAAAACGTAAATGTAATGTAGCGGCGCAACGTCTAACACAGACAATAAATGTCGCGGAAGAGATTACCCACTCGGTGCAAAAAAAAAATTTAAAGAAACCTTTTTTTTTTTTTTTTTGAAAAAAGGAACCTTACTATAATAAAAAACTTGAACTTCTCGAACAACTTGTAAAGGCGAAAGAACAAAGCAACGAATATAAAAAGCGAATTGCCGCTGGTATAGAAAAATTAGCCGAGTCCGATGCTTCAATAAACATCTGAATCTCATTTTTAATACAAGTCCTGTTTATACGTTCTATTATGCTTCGTGTTAGCATTTGGCATTCATTGCAGACGCTCTGTGGAGTTCCATCTGCACTGTTGTAATAGGCGTCATCCTCCATGGATGACACCTTACATTTTTTAAATGAATATCAAATCAATACAGTTGTGTAATTACCTAACTTGATGAGATTGAATCAATTCAATAAATTAAAAATATTTACCTGATAAATATTAATTCCCGGGATATCGGTTATATAATTCTCGCATCACTGCAACACTTCAGAATTTTTCCAAATGAAACGCTCGTGTATAGAACTAGGATAGTTTGCCTTAACGTTTAATATTTTCATATCCGCGTAGCATACCTAAAATAAATTTAATCTCTACTTGTTTGTTATGGGGCTCAATGCTCTCCCGGCTCTTTTGTTAGCTTATGTGCGTCCTTGCATTACGCCGTTGCCAGCCAAATTGAGGACGCACGGCCACAGGTCCGATTTGTTTAACCATCTACACATTGTATAGCTCCATGCCAGCTTGTCTATTTTTTAGTCTCAATTAACTTTTTAAAAAGTATACCAGTTGTACATTTATTGAATGGTAATCTTTCCTATTCACATACATATATATGTTCGGGATACTCCTGACTATTTTTCAGCGATGGAACAATTGCAACATGAGTGCAGTCTATACACCCAACGACTCCAGGAAAACCATAGTTGTTATAAAATACAAAATCATTATGCGGGTGTTAGTGTGGCGCATAATACAAAATTTAATTATATCGTAACTTTTGCCTTGCTAATTTTAGTTCATCCAAGTTCCTGTGGAATTTTACATTTTCTTCAAAAAATCTACTGACATGGACAGCATTAACAACATCATTATTATACTTCTGCTTACTGATGGTTGACACCTGTTGGTAGTTCTCAGCAGCAAAAAATCTTAATGATGCGAAATCCCATTAAAATTTAGAAGCGTGTTCGAATTAGGAATGATTTTTATTCTGAATTTTCTTATATTAAAGACTTATTTTTACTTCTAAAGTTAAAGCGGGACAGCCACAGACAAAGTGAATGCTGTCATCGTATCTTCAAGACAGTTGTCACACAAGGAATCTTGGACAAGTCCCATCCTTTTTAAATGGAGTTTAAAACGGCCATGGCCGGTCAGAATAGAGACCAGAACTCTCAGTTGGTCTTTCTTCAAAGATAGAGCAAACTTTGTGAGCCTCAGATTAGGTTCACAAATGAAGTACTTAGCCACTCGGCAAGTAGTAGAAGCTAGCCAATTACGCTTAGCTTGCAAAAACATATAGTTTTTAATAGCTTCCTTACCACAATTAAAGGATCCCATCCTTGAACCTGTTTTAGCTAAAACATCAGCTATCTGATAGAACAAAGGACGGTAATAAAATGTTTACAGTCCTTGACCAGTTTGGAAGTGATCATAGGATTTCGTAATGAATTGAGCACAGGTTTACTATCACTGCATAGAATAATGTATTTTCCGGAAACAGCGAGGTTAGAAGCGTCAATCGCACAACGTGTGAGTGCAATCAGCTCCGCTTGGAATACAGTGCAGTTCCGGCCTGGACTCCCACATGATTGTAGGTCATGTTCAGGACAATAGGTTCCAAAACCTGCACCAAAATTAGAGTGAGATCTTTTGGCTTTGTTTTTGAGTCTCCTAGCAGTTTTCCTCAGTTTTTTGAGATCAGAACACCAAAAAGGATTATTCTGAGATTTTTGCTTGGTAATAAGAGGACAAGAGTTTTCGAAGGCTGAAGGGACTGCATGCGTCAAAGATGAGGCTAGCAATTCAATATCCTCAGTTGAACATATCTCACCCAACGAAATCAGCCGAGGTTCCAACTCAAGAGAGAATAACTCCCAATTGGTAACCTTCTTATTACGATAAGGTTTAAGAGTAGGTCTTCTCAGATTTAAATTAAACGAGATGCACCTATGTTCGGAGGTGAGAATGTCATTGGTTACCCTCCAATTACAGATCAAATCGATAATCGACATGGAGCACAAACTAATGTCAATCACTTCCCTCCTTACTGAATTAATAATGGTAGGCTCACAGCCTTTGTTAAGGATTTTAAGCTCAGATGTGCTCAGGTAATTAAGTAGAGATAAACCCCTATCATTAATATTCGTGCTACCCCATAACGTGTGATGAGCATTAGCATCGCATACTACCACTAAAGGTAAATGATTTGTCCTGCTCCACGAAACAAGGTTGCTGAACTCCTCCGAGGGAGGAGGTGACACCGAATCGTAAGGAAGATACACTGATGCTACCACCAGTGATCCGACTGAGTTCGACGATTTGAGAGAGACGAGCACAGCTGCAATGTCCGCTGAACAAAATTCATGAATTAAGGTAGCACTAAGATTGTTAGAAATAAACACGCAGGCTCTTACCTAATCATTGGACCCTCTGTAGAGGATTCTGCCACCTAGAGGATCCAAACCAGAAACCACATCGTCAAGCAGATAAGGTTTCTGAATTAAGCAAATGTCTACCTGCGAATTGGCGAGCAGCAATTTAAGCTCAAACGATGCAGCATTGCTATGGTGTAGGTTGATCTGTTTCAGCACAAGAATAGAAGTTATAATAATGATTACAAGCTAAAGAAACAACCGAGGGTAGGAACCAAACTCACGTTCCTGATACAACCTAGACGAAGATCGTAACTGGAAGCCAGTTTGCTGTTCAACATCGGAATCACACAAGCTAGACCCGAAGCAAGACACGAGGTGGACCCAACGACATTGTTCATATCGAAGATCACTGACTCGCGTTCGGTTACTGGAGGATTCTAACAAGGTGAGCGTGAGTTCCAGAACTTGTTTTCTACAAAGCAAAATACAGTGCTTGTTGTAGTTCTTTGTAAAGTAAAAAGTAACAGACTTCAATCCAGAACCTACACCATCAAGAAGGTCAATACCACATACACTTAAAGTATAGTTAAAGATTTCGTATTAGTTCAAAAGTATTCTTGGGGCGGTCAACATATTTGGTATGCACATTATTATTTGAAATTGAATGAAGAGCGCTTTTATGTATCTTAGATGTTTTGTGATACCGAAAGTAAAAATCTGGGAATTCTCCATTGGTTGTCTTTTTATTTTCCATTTTAGCTACATTATGAAATTAAAGTCCTTCTAAAGCTTGATTCTCTGCTAAGTATTCATGGTTTAATAAATTATTTACTGCTTCATCCATCGTAGTTAACACCGATAAATCTCCACTCCTATATTTTTGCACTTGCTTGAACTGTTAAGTGATGATTTGTAATCCTGTTTGAATGATAAAATGACACATAAGTATGTATTTCGAAAACTTTCATTTTCTTCATTCGTCTTTTCCTCCAAGTCTCCAAGTTAAGCTATACAAGTTAATTACGGTTGTTTATACCAACTTTCCCCAACTGCAGCAATATTTCGCTGGGGGACAACCATCCCTTCTCATTAGCTGGAACGATGACCGGATAGTTTTATGACTTGGTAAGGTACATAATTGTAAAATTGCACTTTTCATGGCCAGTGGTTGTCTAATTACGATAGAACACGATCAAGCCGGTTAGAAAATTAACCTGACAGTGACTTGGCATTCATCGGCTCTGTGGGCTTATACCCACCGCTTCCTTGTTTTTTCAACTGTAATTATATGTCATATTTGTGTCAATGTGATTCGTTCGGTTGTTGTGTGATGAATAACTGCTTCGTTCTGCATGACATTCAGAATATATGTGGTTCCATTCCATTGAAGGGATGTTTTCATTATATTTCTGCGGAAATGTCTGTTTCTAGCTTTAAACCACGCACAATAATTTATTTCTTGACTAACGCATTATATCTTTCCTATGTGTTCATGACGCATTAACGTTGCTATATGAATAACGCAGCTTTTTGTTTGCCATTTTCCATCGTCACGTCGAACTTGCATTTTAGGTTATTCGCATTTCTTTGATTATAAGTTAATAATTTATTGCATAAATGGTTAAACCCTTGACTCCCAAGGAATAGCTTAGATTCCGGTGCATATCCGTTTCACTAATGAGAGAACTCTCCAACGCTGCTTGTTGTACATTATTGTTCTGTTGTCAGATGTTGGTTTACTCTTTTGTATAAAACTACTACCGCTAAATTCAAGATGGACAAAATAATCAATTATCTTATTATATTTTCGGGATAATCAGATACAATACACAAGCGAGATGTGTCTAAAACACTCAAATCAATCAACGAAATCTCCTTTAATTTCTTTGAATTATTTTTCGATATTATATGAATAAAGCAGAATTTTCCAATAAACATATATTGACTATTCATTGTATACACAACAGAAATATTCCCGATTATCCTTATCACTTATACACAAACTTGACAGATGTGAGTGTGTGCATGTGAAATATATACGTATACATACGCATATATAGTTTTTATTTCCAATCTATGTTAAAAAATTCCATATTATTACCAGATTGTTAATGATTGATAGATTTACATTATCGCCATAATCAATATTTTATTTGCCCCTATGGATTATAGAACAACATACATATATCAGAAATAGATGGACATGCCGTATATTGTTCTCCCGAATAAAACTATTTCCAATGTATATGTACATATGCAATGTAATCGCAGAGGAATATATTTATTGATTATGGTATTTACGGGTTTATTTATTGAAAAACACTTTGCGAGAATGAACAAAATATAAATTTATTATTTATTTGGTTTGACTAAAACGAAAAATGTAACAAAAATTTTAATAAATAGTTTAGGTTCATAAAATTGGACATTATGCAGCCTGCAGTACTTAATAAAATATCATTTCTGATTGACACATATGCATATATACAATACATTTATCTATGTATGTATAGTGGCAACAGGATGCCAGGAGAATAGAACAAGTGAACTCGAGTATAATCGAAAAATCAAGTAAGCATATCTTTTCGGTTTCGTTTGTTTTTGAATGAAATACAATTTCGTTTCTCAGAAAACAAATTACACGTACTTACATGTGGAGGGCTCAAAGCTGAAGTCAACCAAGTCACTTTTTTCTTTACAACGAATTTTTTCAGTGCTGTATAAAACTAAGTAATTCGATTTTCAGTTCGGCAGATAATCGTAAAAAAATCAAGTCAACACCGTTTATTTTTTTTTTTTTTTTTAACGGTTGGAATCTACAGAGGTTCCGCAATCAATGCCACAGTGGGCCCATGGTGCAAACCTTGATGATCTATCCTAGCTCGCATAAGCGCACTGCAGCCTTAGCAAACTGTAAAAATTTGAACCAAGAGATGGATGGTAACTGATCTACGTTCAAATATCCGTACGACACCACTAGGGATCTAGCTTCGGTAAAGGTCGGACAGCTGCAAAGGTAGTGTAGGCAGTCGTCCACTTCCTCCAGATAGTCGTCACAAAGATCATTTTGAGCTAGTCCCATGCGTTGGAGATGAACCTTGAAACGTCCATGGCCCGTAATAAGAGCAACCAGAATTCTGAGTTGGCTCTTTTTTAAGGATAACACTTATTTAGTGATCCTTACGTTGGGTTCGATGATTAACCGTTTTGCCGTACGACAACTAGGCGTAGAACGCCACTTCTGGGCTAGTTCAAGTAAAGCGAACTTCTTTAAAGCATCCTTACCACCATTGAAAGAAAGCGGAATTGCTCGCACTAGACCACATAATTTACTGCGCGATCCAGCTTTCGCTAACAAGTCAGCAACCTCATTTCCAACAACGCCACAATGAGCAAGCACCCATATGACCCTTACTCTCGAATTGGAGCAAAGGAGATTAATGAAGTGTTTGCACTCTTTGACCAGTTTGGATGTAGTCAAAGGGTTTTTAAGGGTATTTAGCACGGCTTTACTACCCGTGCAGATAGTAATATCCTTACCTAAATTACTAAACTTAAACGCCTCAATTGCACTATGGGTAAGTTCAATTAATTCAGCTTGAAAAACCGTGCAGTGTTTGCCCAGAAAAAAACTATCGACTCAGACGACTGTCTATTGAAATCCTGAGAAAACCACAGTTCTCTCGAAGGGAAAACGACAGAGAATTGGTGAAGTTAAATTCGGGCGAAAGCCTGTCATTTACCATTTCAACCTCCGGAATATGTAATTTAAACTTATTAAGAATCTGTCTATGCCCTGTACAAGTCCCGAACGTGTTCAGTTTTCGAGGGATTGACGTGCAACCCCTTTTCAACACACCAAACTTCCACTATATTAAGGGCGTTCTGCATCAGATCAGAAAAGACGTTCAGGTATTTACCAGAAACTATCAAAACGAGATCATCCGCGTAGCTTTGCACGATGAACCCAGATTGCTGCAATTTAAATTCAAGTAATTCATCGATAACCATGAGCCACAGCAAGGGTGAGAGTACTCCTCCTTGAGAACAGCCTTTGGCAACTTTGACAGACACTGACGATCCATCTAACTCAGTCTCAATTATGCGGGATTTGAGCATTGAGTCGATGAGTCTAACATGGTTTGATTAATATTAAAATTGGTACACGCACTCGTGATTGAAGAAAACGAAGTGCTATCAAAAGCTCCCGCAATGTCCAGGAAGGTACCTACAACTCTTTGTAATTAAGTGATCTTTCGATTCTAGTAACGAGTTCATGTAGAGTAGTTTCGCAGGACTTGCCAGCTCTGTAAGCATCTTGCATGTTACTGAGTGGGGAGGTAGTTAAATAGTTATCCCTAATAAATCTGTCGATGATCCTCTCTAAAGCTTTAAGAAAAGTAGAGGTCAAACTAATGGGCCTAAAAGCTTTAGGGTCGGTATAATCCGACTTGCCAGCTTTCGGTATGAAAACTACTCTACTCCTGCTCCAGGATCGTGGTACAGTACTAAAAGCAATGCACGCCTGGAACAGATTGAGCAGGTGAGTACGGATGTGCAAACGAGAAAACACTCCAGTGTAGAACATGAATAGTGATCAGTCTACGGGCTAAGTTCCAATCCGGCGTACCGAAAAAAAAGTCAGGAGGCTCGGAGGCAACCACACTCGAATCAACAGAGTCACATCCAGGAAAATGGACAGACAACAGTAGCTCACCAACTTCTCGCCCGCAGGAAGTGAGTTTCCCGGAAGGTAGGCGAAGGCTATCAAGTTTGCAAGTATCATTCTCAGCCAGAGTTCTGTTAAGTCTGGCGAGAACAGATAAGCTATCAATTTCCTCACAGAAATTTTTACACGCAGCTCTCTGCGCGGATCTTATCCTTTTTTTATACGCTTTTTGAGCTACCAACAATCGATTCCAATCAGAGATGAGATTCGTATTTTTGGCTTTATTTTTTAATTTTACGCACACTCTTCCTTAACTTTTTAAGTTCAGAACACCAGAAGGTGTTGTTTAACAGTCCCCAGGTAATGTTTAACAATCCCCCAGAGAGAAATAGCTTAAATATTTCCTGGATAATCAGTTTCTTTCCAATCAATCAGTTGTTTCACATCAAAGGCCGCGTCAATTTGACGGGATCATTTTGGATTCCGCTCAACACCGTTACTTTTGCAATTTGTTCAGAGTGAAAATGAACCAAGTCACGTTTTATTAATTTTTATAGTTTTTTTTCATGAATAGACATGTTTTATTTTTATGTATATAGCTTTTCCAGGTTAAATTGAACTTTTTCCAAGTTAAACGCAACTATTTCCAAAGTAAACGAAACTATTTCCAAATTGAACGCAAATTTTTCCCAATTCACTGAAACCTTTTCCAAATTGAATACAACTTTTGTCATTCTAATTTATTATGAAAAAAAGTTGCATTCAATTTGGCAAAAGTTTAATTTTATTTGGAACAAGTTGTCATTAATTTGGAAATAATTTAATTTAATTTCGAAAAGGTTGCGTTCAATTTGGAAATAGTTTCGTTTATGTTGGAAAAAGTTGCGTTTAAATTGGAAAAAGTTCAATTTAATCCAGGAAAGCTATAGTGAAAGTGATTTGGATTTTTCTGCAGATGAAGATGAAGAGTATGTGCCGATTATGGAATCTTCAGATAGTGAGGATGTTCCGAAATTAACAGGTAAGTAACATTGATATACAGTGGTTTGCAATAAAATAGCTAATTACATTGCATTGATAAACCTTTTCAATTTGAACCGACATAATAAGGGAATTCCCCTAATTTTCTTTATCAATAGGTTGTGTATGTACAGAGCCACCTATATATACAGAGCCGTAAGGATCAGCCATGTTTTTTGTCGAGCTTTTTCTAGAGGAACTACTTTTTGCACTATCCCATAAGAATCAATGTAAAAAGGACCATTTTCGAATTACTTTTCATCAATGAAAAGTTAATTCTTTCATTTTGATAAACACTTTGTTAAATTTATTCTATATTGAAGCATCACATATCTGAAAGTCAGAACCTTAAATCTTCTATTAATTTAATAAACATTAAATCAAAATTAAATATGAATTTATCATATTTATGTAAACAAGAATTTATTTGAATGTGTAGGTAAAATAAATATTTAAAACATATATTGTCATCCTTTCGATCGATGATTTTGTCTCTTTTTTAACAATTAAACCTCACACTTTTTCTTTTCTTAATTTCGCTTTTTCTATTGCGATCGCAGCATGCTCGAATAAAGCATTATTCTATTTCCTTTTATACATTTGAAAATGTATCACCACATATTTCTATTTCGTTTACCTTGTAGCGAAATCGGGAAAAGGGATAGAGTACAAAATTATTCTAATAGGTTGAGATCGCAATAGAAAAAAATCAAAATTGAACACACGAAACAGCGTAAAATTTAAAACGAGCACATAAACATCGATCGTTAGAAAAAAAATAGTGATGTTGACAACTTACAACATGTCATAGGGAGTTCCAATATCAGCTGCACAATTGGTTTAGAACCATAATTATGCACAAATGCGTAACAAAACTTTACCAAAATAAAATGGAACCGTGCCAGAAGAACTGTGATAGTCATGGTGTTCCATTTATAATCTAAAATCCAAAATTTACGTTGAAATTGAAGTGAAATTAGTTTGAGATTTACTCCAACAAAATCATGCAGCTTTCATTGAAATACCCTTTAAGTATTTTATTTTGTTCACAAAAATATAATTCAAAAGGAATTAAGGAAACATAACCACACTTTTACTGTTTTCTCTTTTCGTCTTGCAGTTTAATTTTATTGCGTTGGTATTTGTGTGTATTTATATCAATTTAATGGAGAAATGCTTTTTTTTCAATAAATTTTATTAATAAATATAACAAAAATTAAACAACTTCTTTGGTCAGGTTTTTAATCATATATAAAATGATATTTGTAGATTCTATTTCAATGTTAAAATACTTCGTCCATCGACATTTTCATTGAAAAATATCGCACCGAAAAAAATTTAATTTTTCATATGTTTTGTATGGAAAAAATGATTTTTTCGTCAATTTTAGTTCCTCTAGAAAAAGCTCAATTTTTAACCTTAGGGCTCTGTATATATAGGTGGCTCTGGTATGTATAACCAAAGCCATCTTAATAAATCAAGCCTCCATGTTCAAAACGAACTTTTATTAGTGAGTCTAAAATGACAAAAATAATCGCTCTCTTCATACATTTTATATGGAGAGACATGATTTTAGTTTATATAAATATTTGAATGAAAAGTAACTCAAAATTATAATTTTTTGAAATCAATTGAAAATATAAACATTAGTTTTCACCTGACTTTTCCGTGGGGTTTTCCATTTTATTGTATTAATTAAAGGAAAATAAGATACTTTATTCTCTAATAAAGCTCAAATAGAAATAGAATAAAAATTTGTAAGAAAGGGACATTGTGTACATAACCAACAAAATAATTTATTCCCATCAAACAAATAAACCAAAAGAAGAAAACATCAATGTTTTTTTTTAAATGGAACAAACATAATGATCATAAAACAACGCAAAAAACGAGAAAAAATATATGAACACAATTTTTTATTTCATAGCAACAACAAAAAGTAATCGCATAATAAATAATAATTGAGAGCGTGATCAAATTGTCCCTCTCCTAATCCTAATTGACATATTGTATATAAATTATGTAACCTTTTGTAACCTTAAAAACAAAACACAACATTTTATCATTTATTTAATCGATACGATCAATATTTTTATTTTGGTTTAATGAGAAATTTCCCAGCGTTTATCCGATTAATCTCCTAAATTTTAATTTATCGTAGTTGTCATAATTTTTATACATATTTTTCGATGTTTAGATTTTGAATCGAACTATTTTATTTCTGTGTTGGAGTGAATGCAGTATATTGAAAGAGAGTATTAGAATATATCAGATATATATTTGTATATACAAATTTAAAAGCGCAAATAAATTAAATTAATGTCAATTTTATAATCATAAAAATTATGTTTAATAAATATAATTTCGAAAAATAACCCTGGCCATCACCTAATTCAATTCTTTATCTATTACTTTATGTAATAAAATATTAAAAGCTCTCACTATTAATAGTTGAACAATTCAAAATAAGTTTGTATGTTATGCCATGGAATTGGATAGACTTCTTTGTAAATTACACATTTTTTGGTTAAATCAAAAAAGCTCGTTTGAAAATATCGCTCAACATGGAGGCTTTATATATTAAGGTGGCTTTGGTATAACATAGGTAATTTAGCAAATTTTTAATTAATGATTTAAAATAATATAGTACAGTAAAAGCAATACTGATTATAAATTTTAACGGAATTTCCTTATTATTTCGATTTAAATTGAAAACGTTCGTTAAAGCCACATAATTACTTATTTTATTGCCCACCGCACTGTGATTTCTTTAGTTTTAAGAAAAATATTTTATGAATTCACCAACAGATGAAACAAACTATGACCTTTCCTTCATAAGAGCTGGTTCTGCAGTACCTGATGATTCCTCTGTACAAAAATGTGGAAGAAAAAAGTTAAAAAGCATAAAAATTAAGCTCAATCGTAATAGTGGAACGGAATACATTACGCAAAAAGGTCGTAAAATTGCAGCAAAAATCTTAATCAGTGATCTTGATAAAAAAATTAAAAAGTAAAAAATGGGTTGCAGTAGAAAATGTGGTGAACAGTTTAGTGAGTACAACAAAGAATTATTTTTTTATCATTTTGGAGACTTGCAGATTATTCAAAACGAAATTCGTTTTTAAGAGGGTTAATAAAATCAAATAGAACCAAGGAATAGACCCGTACTTACGATGGCACTCGAGGTCATAAAAATAACACTTTTGAATATTCAATGCTTGCACAAGGGAAGAATGTTAAGTTATGTAAGACATTTTTTCTGAAAACTCTGCAAATTTCTTGGGACAGAGTTTATCGGTGCTTGATAAAACAAGAAGTATTTGCAGTTGTTGATGGCCAAAAATAATAATAAAATCGACGACTCTGTTGTATGACATGTATGTTGAAAAATGCATTTCCGAAAAAATTACTACGGTTAAACAAAAATTGTACTACAATGTATTCAACGTCAAATTTAATTTGTATTTTAAACCACCTAATAAAGATACCTGCAGAATATGCAATGGGCTGACTATGAAAATTAAGTTTTGTGTTGAATCGTCTGCACTGGTGGTACAACAAGAGCTGCACTTAAGAAAAGCACAACGAGCCAGAGACTCCCTTAAAAATGAAGTCGTGTAAAATGAGCATTAAATTTGTACTTTCGATCTGCAAAAAGCGTTGCCATTTCCAAAACTTTCAACATCGGTGGCATATTACAAACGCAATTCCTTTCAGTACCTTTCCTATAGCATAAACCATTACATAAAAATGATTAAACATTAAATTGTAAGACACTAGTTTTGTGGACAGCAGTCACTAATATTAAACTAATTGCCCCTTAATCAACTAATGTATTTTAGTAAGTGAAATCTGCCATGGATACAGCCAATTAAAAGGGGGGTAGTTTGGAACAATAATCTATTTTGGCTGAATTGAGATATGTAACGTATAAACACGCCACTGGTTTAGTTAGTTTAGTTGATTGAGGCACACAGCAGTACAGGTTCTGAAAATTCCCATTAGAAATTTCCTTTATTGAAATCACGAGGGAAACACAGAAAACAAAGTACGTTCGAGTATAGAGCTACAGTATGAACGAATCATTTTAATTATTGCATGCCTGATATTAACGAAAAGTTATTTATACATTATATTGATTTTGTCATAAAATTAGCCCATACCGTTTACATTTTTACAAATCTTAATTATGTACATAACAAGAATATATTCAACATTTAAATGAAGATTAATGCGACATGACTTTGGATTAATGTTGATAAAACTAATGAAATAAAAAATAATAAAAATCAAAATTAGGTAATTGTATGTCAACCACAAATTGTGGCTAACCAATAAAACTATTATAACTATTGTTCATTATACGAGTAGCATAGTATGTAAGTAGTAGGTGACAAATAAATTAAATATTCAAATAGTGTACTAGCATATATTTTTTCAGTTTTAAACCGCATACCCCAAAAATAAATTTTAACGATTCGTTTGAGTTATTGTTGTCAATCTGGATTTTCTTAAACGTATACCGTATATATATAGGCCGTATCCGAATTAGGTTGAAGAACGAACGATATTTTTTTTTTGATTTTGGTTCCTTTTTTTCCTTTTGAAAATTTTGTTCAATTTATATATAATCTTTAGACTATGATTTTGATATAGGTTGACACATCCATTGGTGTAAATTGTGAAAAATCATAAAGTATATATACGTATATACAATCATATATGTACGCATACACACCGTATATACGTATACATTTTTATGAAGTTAGAAAAAAAAAACTGATCAAATCTTAGAGAGATGAGTATGACACGTGCTATCTAGTTAACTGTCAAACTTAACATGACTTTTCTTCGAAAAAAAAAAAAAATGTTTTATACACACCATGAAGTAAAATTATTGTGATAGCGACCTTAATATTCTACCTCTTGGTAAAATTTGTTTTTGATGATTATAAATAGATGATGAAAATAATCTTATGTATCTACCGTACAGAAAGTAACAAAAAAATAAAATATTTCCCTATAAAAAGGTATCGGAATACAGGATTATAATATGATATTATCATATATTGGCTTTATGTACACACCGTTGATTTATTATTACGTGTATACATATATACGTACATAATATACCTACATACATATATGGTATGATGTTGCTGAAAACTTAATAAATCCTTGTTTAATAGCAAACATAGCAAAAAAAAATCAACTCAATATATGTGTATATACGAGAAAAGGCTAATATTTCAATCAACACCAGAAATTATGAAATAGCCACGCACAGTGTATACGTATACAACGTACAAGGGCAACAACAATGCAAAAAGTATAACGACTTTATATTTATAATATCGCGAATATCACATATATCGCGGGGTTGTTTATCCATTTGGGAACAACAAATTCATTAGATTGAAAGTATTTTTCCGACGTAGCTTTGTGTACACAATATTATAAAGCCAAAGTAAATATTTGAGACGGTATATCCAACTTTCATTATTAACAACACATGTGACGTGTACATATATACATTCTCTATATAATATAGTTAGATAGACAAATGTTTAATGATAATTTTTTTTAGTTTTAGTATTTTTTTTTTTTATTAAACTAAAGGTAGTAAAATGGGTAAATATAAACTACATTTTCACTCAACAACACAGCAGTATATACTCGTATACGTTCAATGCAACAGTACAATAGTATAAAAAAGTTTTATAACTTTGTAATCAGTTTTAATTTTTATCACCCAACTATATATATATACGAGTATGTATGTACACAGCTAGGGACTTTAGATATAGTACATCTAAACTCTATTAAAATTATATCGTTTTAAATCCACACAAAAAAACAAAACACATGATAATACATGAAATTAAATTAGATTTCGAAAAATTTATTACCTTCGAGTTTATTGCAAATGGTGTTGAATTGAATAGGAAAAAAAATGGTTTTCACATACTACTCGAGTATTAATATATGTATATATCTATGTATATGTGTGTGTATACTCAACTCAAAGTTGAGGGTGGTAATAAATACCCCTAAAAAAACAAATCTAAAATATACTCGATACAACTAATATTATGAAAATGCAATGTAGCGTGACAACTATAAACTTTTAGGCAACAGAATTTGGGTTATTTTTATTTTTGTTGTTGTTGTGTGTGCTTGAAAAATCGAAATGATTTATTGAATCAAAATTAGATCTTAAAAAATGTTTCTCAATTTTTTATGACTGTAAATTGGAGACACAAAATATTTTATTTTATTTTTTGGGCTTTTCTTTATAAATTTGAATAATTTGAAAAAGTGCCAAAAAGTTTATATTGTTCCATGTGTATGGATATTGTGGGAAATATCATAAATTTTACGAGTTGATAACAAAAGCGTAGGGAATTTTTTTTTTTTTTATAAAGATCTGGGTATAATCAGCTATCTTTAAAAAAGTTACAGTGGAAACGAAATATTACTGATAGATTGTCTTATCAATGTGAAGATAGATCACGTGTCTGTTTATGACTCTAAAAATGAAGCTACTGTGGTGGGGAGTATTTCCATGGCTTGTAATTTAATTAGGTATATTGTGAAAGACCAGGCGCTCAATTTTTGGCTAGGTAAGCCAAATTCTAATCTGTTTGACTTATTCCTAATAAATTATACTTTTTTTCACGGAATCTAGAATTTCCCAAATTTTCTAATTTGGAAAAAAATTCAGCATTATTCAAAACCAACGCCGCTGAAGTTTCTGCCAAAAAAAAGATTCCTTACACATATTTAAATCGAGTGTAGTTACAAAGTAGCTTTAAATGGAGAAAGCTATATATTATGAATAAATAAAAAAAATTAAAAATATTTGGGCGTTGTTTTTATATCATATAATAATCAATGACTTTGTTCCAAAATTGGTGGAATTAAACCTGGGAGTTAATCAACAAATACACAATTCGTATCAGTGAACATGATTTTGTGAATAAAAACTGGATTTTTCATATAAAACACTCATTTGACTACCCATAACAAGAAAAGCTCATTAATTAATTTTTTGAACAAGCGATTTGCATATAAGCCAATTACCACACCTACAATATTTATTGTATAAGTTAACCACCATCTGTGATATTTGTTATTTTCAAATATCAAAAATTATCGATTTTTTCGAACCATATATTTTGTTAAGATTTTACGTGTGTTTTATGGCCCAAAATGCGAAGTAGATGGTACATACCGAGTTCTATATAATATCGAGATCAAAGATCTGATGAAGATCCCCGATATGGTACATGAAGTAAGATCTCAGTGAGTACGCTGACTCGATCACGTACTACGTGTAGATCCGGAACGAATTGTACAGCGATCTTTGAAAAGTGGGCCACCATAATGGTAGACACTAAGGTCGTTGCAGGTGACGATGGCTCCACTGTGTAGAATACGACTTGGCTTCATCAGACGGTCTAAGGCAGTATGAATATCAAGCAGAGGATCGAAACCGTTGAAGCCAAATTATTAACACAGTAAGGGGCCAGTAATGGTCTTTATAAACTGTAACAATAAATTTTACAGTATTAGCTATTTTGAAATACAATCTTTTATCTCATTATATTATATGATATAAAGCACTATTGGGTAGTTTATAACTGTATCAATGATGCACTCTACTGCATTTCTCATTAACCTGGATTGACTGTTGTTGTTGGTTTCCCCGGGCAATATATGATGCTTTCTACATACAATGTCATATATAGAAAATTATCTTCTTGTGAGTTGGGGATCTCAGAACCAGTTTATATTTTAAGCCCCTATTCCCTTAGTTGTGTCACTTGTACCGATTCAATTTTTGGTATTTTACTAGAAATGACGTTTTTGTCGTCTTGAATTTTGAAATGATAAATCTGGTAACAAGCAAAGCGTAATTTTCATATTTTTAGACACATTTAATTAAAAAATAATAATTTTCATATTACATTACGTACATTTTTTTGTGTTTAGACATTTTCGAATGTTAAGTACAACTGATGGAAAATTTGAGAATTGCCAAACGATTTTTGTCATTTGGCAGTTCCAAAACAGAATTTAATAGAAAGTGGAACAGTTTTACTATCAAGCTGAACAGCATAGGTCGTCCAATTCGAGAAGGAGTAGGATGACAAAAGGTAAGACCATGTAAATCAAACCTAAGTAAGGAAATATAAACTTGTATATATTTCAATATTAAAATTGTTATTTCAGGTCTGGAATGATCTAAAAAAAAAAAAAAAAAAATTGACTCACAACAAGAAAGAAGTTCCAAGCACTGGAGGTGGGAGTAATAAATTATATGTATTTTAACCCCTAGCCAGAAGAGAGTGTAATTAGCAGGTATGGGCGTTTACGCATCATCTATTATTTTCTACATTGACGTGTCGACAACCCGTAGATAACGTCAACAACGTAGACAACGTCGATAATGTAGACAATTCCTAGAGTGGTTGTGTCAATTAGTTCTAAACTAGAGGATGACCAAATTTTTTTAGGAACAATGCGTTATTGGTGATAGTTTTATAGAATGTCCTTCAATGCATTTAAAACTCTTTTCAAAAATAGCGAATTTTAAAACTAATCGCGTTCAAACACCATGAATTTACTTCATGTTTATCCATCATGAAATTATTAAATTGGTCCAAAACAACGATATATAGTGTTACATAGAGTGGGGCCCTCTTTATAACGGTGGAACGGTATAGAATAGCTCGCAGAAAAATCGGATAATCGACTCAGAAAGGATACAAATCAACGAAACGGTTATAACTTTCATTAAAAATAATCCAAATTTAACACACCCCACTCCATGGTAAAACGAATTCGAATTCCGGAAGGCTATAAGTGCTGCCGAGTTATTAAAAAGCCAAATCGTTTAGATAACCAACATTGTTCTTGAAAGGAAAATAATTACTGAACATGCGAACACACTCGGGTACAAAAAATACAGTCGCAAACCATGGATAAGCGACAGCACATGGGAGAAAATTGATGAACGTCGACAGCTTCAGCTGCAAATGAACCAGCAAAATACACCGGAGGTGAAAAGGAAATATGAAGACAGGGCAAGACAAGTAAAAAAGATGGCAAGAAATGATCGTAGAAAATACACTGAAAATATTCTCAAGGATGCCGAAGAGGCAGCAGCAACCAGAAATATGCGCACTCTGCACCAATGCGTACGAAAGGTCACAGGAAAATACACCAATATACCACCTATAAGAGATAAGAATGGTCAAATCCTAACAACAGATGAGGGACAGTTAAAGAGATGGAAAGAATATTTCGGAGAGGAAATCGCAAACAGCACAGAAAACTTCGAATTACCCAATAATGCTCTTAACAAAACAATCAACACACCAACGGAACGGGAAGCTAGCAGTATCATTGGGAAAATGAAGAATAACAAAGCCGCTGGAATAAATAACATACCATCCGAAATATTCAAAGGTGACGCATCTACAACTGTGAAGACACAGATCATAACGGAAATATGGAATTCGGGTAAAATACCACATAAATGGAACCATAATGATTCCAAAGAAAGGAGACCTAAGATAATGTAAAAATTGGCGAGGCATATCACTACTCAATACAACAATAAAGGTGTTAGCAACGATAATCCTCGACAGAATATCACCTACCATCATTTCGAAATTGAGGAAAGAACAAGCTGGCTTCAGACCGGGGCCTAGTTGCACTGACCATATAAATACGATCCGCATCATCATTGAACAGTCCAATGAATGGAACTCCCCACTATATTTCCTCTTCGTGGACTTTGAGCGTGCAATCGATACAATACATAGAAACGCAATATGGAAGACACTTTGTGAAATGGGCATCCCAAATAAGATTATCGAACTCGTACAAGAGATGTACCATGATGCAGGTAACCGAGTTCAATACAAGAGCAAGCAAAATGATGCATATTACAATAGCAATGGAGTAAGACAGGGATGCGTACTCTCCCCACTACAGTTCCTAGTAGTATTAGATAGTCTCATGCGGAAAATGGACCACAAATCGCCCAATGGCATCCAATGGGGACTAACAGGAAAACTTAACGATTTGGATTACACTGATGGTATATGCCTGCTAACACATAAATACACGGACATGCAGCAGAAAATAGAACAGCTATCGGACTTAGCGAAAGAAGTTGGTCTAAAAATAAACATTACGAAAACCAAGACGACGGGGATAAATACTACGATAACCACACCAATAAGCGTCAACCAACAAAATATAGAAGATGTAAAGGAATTCGTATACTTAGGTTGTACACTAGCAGAAACAGGCGGAACCGAGGAAGACATTAACAAGCGCATAAACAAAGCCAGAACGACATACACATGTTACACAAAATCTGGAATGCATCTATCCTCTCCCGTAACACCAAATGTTCAACACGAATGTTCAACTCGTGTGTAAAATCAGTACTCCTATATGGCTGCGAAACGTGGAAGCAAAATCGGAAGATTACGAACAAACTACAAGTATTTGTCAACAAATGTCTAAGCAGAATACTAAAGTGCTTCTGGCCCAATACCATATCAAATGCTGAACTCCATAGAGTAACTAATCAGGTAAATATGGAAAATGAAATAAGGAAACGTAAGTGGAGATGGATCGGACATACACTAAGAAAACCAACAAGTGACGTAACACGCATGGCCTTAGAATGGAACCCTCAAGGGAAAAGGAAGATTGGACGATCACCTGTAACGTGGAAACGAACGGTGCTAGCGGATGCGAAACATCTCGGCAAATCATGGAAGGAAATTAAAACAGTAGCAGCCAATAGAGTTAGATGGTCCCACCTAGTAGTCGCCTTTAAAAAACAAAAAAAAAATTGGACTGTTCTGCCAAACCCCGATCTCTTTCTCTAGCTGAGATTCTGTGTCTCTGGTACGTAGAACTGCATCAACGTTTTCCGGCATTTACCTTATTTGATTTAGCTGCAGCGCAAACATATAGCACAGATAGTTGAGAACCATCTCGGTTTAAAGGTTCTTGGCTTCTTTAAAGGGTTATTCATCTAGCTGAATGATTTGGTCGGCAAGTTGTGACATTTGGCATTGTTTATGAAAATGATTTCTATCAAATTTGTACAACATAAGTCAGATAATATAAAATCTATGTACAACAAAAAAATAACTTTAAGTATGGAACCAAAATAAATATCAAAGTAGCAATAACATATCAACTTCAGAAATTAACGGCACTGGCTATACTCAATAAAATACGTCTAATACAAACATTTATAAAAACATCAATTGAACCATAACTTTGAAACTACTAAACCGATAAACTTTATATTATAAACTGTATGTTATTACCTCCGCTGAAAAAACCCATGTACAATGGAAAAAACAAATGAAAAACTATTCGGTAGTCTTCAAGATCAGCAAAATACAATTGAAAATAAAACAAACAAATTTACATGCCTCTTTATGTAATAGTAGAGAGTAGAGGTAAACCGGTCTGTCAACTCTTCTTCTAAAGTTTCCGTTTCCCACGTAGAAATCAGTTTATCTGCGATTACCAGACATATAAACATTAATCGCTTGTGGCGAAGACATACTGTCACCGGTAATATCAGTCTGGCGAGCGCAACAGGGTCAGTTTTAAAAATGTTGTGGTACCAATCCTAGAGATGTTCATCAATTCTCGCATTGATTTTCGAGATCAGAAATGCTAAAATTATGTAAATAATTCCGTATTAATTAAACAGTGTTATTTGTTGTGCTCAATTTTAGTATAAACTTCACACTCAAATTTTTTAATTTTAAGGAGTGGTGCGACTCAGGTACGACTTAAAATACATATAAATACAATATTTAACAGAATATCGTGGAAGTGACTTTAAGCTAGTCACCAATATTCACTGATTAATATTTGCTGATCGTTTTCAAGAAAAAAATTATGACGTTGTTTTATTTCATAATAAATACCCAAGGCTTCATAATTTTTATTTTAAGAAAGAACAAATTCGACAGGTTTTAGTCTCTATGGATTATCAATTTACATTAACTATTAACAGTCATGAATTTTCACAATTTAAAAAAATTATATTTTATATTTCCTATCCTATCTGAGAGGGGAAACTCCTCTAACCGACAAAAAACCCAAGTTTTTTTAAAATTATATTTATTAATAATAATTTATTATGAACAAAATAAATCATTGATTTATTATTTTATGCGATTTCAGTTTACATATTACTCCTAATACTTCTTATGAATAAACTAGGTGTGAAACGTTGAACAAATCTTTTTAAAATAAAACCATAAACAATCCATTCTGAATAATTTCAAAATTTTAATATCTTTCACCTGGAACTATACATAGGTAAATAGGTCAACTATATAATTATGACATAGGTCATTATTTCCCGTCTACAAAACTATAATTATCGTCTGTCCCTATCTCACACGATTCTTTTTTCACCTTCACTATGAAACGTTGCATATCCCTCGTATTTCCATATTTTCACACAGAATTTTGCATTTGATTATCAAACGAACAAGAGAATTAGTGCATAGGTAGCACCTAGGTGTAAAGTAAATAACGAGAGAAAAATCTGGTTTCCATTTGTTTTATACTTTTTCTTTCAGTTGAAAATAATTTCACAATGCTCTTACAATTAAAATTATTGAACAATTGTTTGCCACAAAACTACAATATAAAATGCAAAACAATTGTTCTCTCGCTATTGTCGATATAATTGTTCGGAATTTATCCAGTTGTATTTAAATTTAACTCTCGAGAAGAAATGGAATTTCGTTATCATTTGTCATCTACACTTTACAAGATTTTAATTTTAATGCTGCTTGAACGAACGTTGAACATGAATAAATTACAGACATCAGGAAGAATGAAAAATAAATTTAATTGTTTTTTTTTTAATCAAGGGATGAAGAGATTCTGTTTGTTTTGTTAGCTTTCAAAATCCCTTTTAACTTTGTTGCAGCATAACGAACGGTTATTTTGTTCAGTTGTGTTTTTCGTCGTCTCAAGAATGGAAACGAATTTTTGAAAATATATTTTATGCACATAATATGACACAATGTAACACACAAATATTGGATAGTTTAAACAACTGGAATAATTAAAAATTCTTTGCACTTATGGCCGAGCTATTAGATTTTAGATTTCATTAAATGCTTTCTATACGATTATACCAATGGTCTGAAATTCATCGTAATGGAATTTTATTGAAATGTTTTCTCGCCTCGACAGTCAGTTGGAGTAAAAATGAAGTGAATATGAATTGAATATGAATTGAATATGAGTTGAATATGAGTTGAATATGAATTATCGTTAGTCTAATTTTTATAGTCGCAGCAAGATGTCGTCGGTAGGTTGATGCGATATTAGTATTATTAAAGTTGGCTGAAACATTAGCAGGTTCAATTCGCAAATGCGCTCGGCTGCTCTGGCAAACTGTAACAGCCTAAACCAGGGTAGGGATGACAATTGACCTACATTTAAAGATCTATGATTAAGAAAGGGAGACAGCCACAGACAAAGTGAATGCTGTCATCGTCATCTTTAAGACAGTTGTCACACAAGGAATGTTGAACAAGTCCCATTCTTTGTAAATGATGTTAAAAACGACCATGGCCGGTCAGAATAGCGACCAGAACTCTCAGTTGGTCTTTCTTCAAAGATAGAGCAAACTTTGTGAGCCTCAGATTAGGTTCACAAATGAAGTACTTATCCACTCGGCATGTAGCAGGAGCTAGCCAATTATAATTAAAGGTCAGGGGCACTGCCTGTTCACGTACAATGAATTTCATCCTTGAACCTGTTTTAGCTAAAATATCAGCTATCTGATTAGCTTCAATGCCACGCTTCTATCACTGCATAGAATAATTGAATAAACCACCGAGAAAGAGATATCGAAGCAGAATTCTGGCAACAATTTGTCATTAACCATATTAATTTCTGCACCAATTCCATGCACCAATACAAGCAGCGGAGCATGCTGTGCCTAGGATGACCGACTGCAGTGGGGGCAGAAATAAGATTGCCTGCAAATCAAGTATAGAAGACGAGGACATAGCACTCGTAATAGCTCGACCAGCCATACGTTATATGCTATTAAGCTTCGCAATGACAGAAACTGACTGAACCACAGGCCACCAAACAACAGATGCGTAAGATAGCATAGGTAAAGCTAGAGATTCGTAAATAAACGTCAGCATTTTAGGGGTCAGACGACTATGATGCGATAAGTCGTAAATGTAGAATGAATTCAGTAAAACACCACACTGTTCGAAAATCAAGGCGTGAAGATAAATCGTAGAGGAGAAATGAACAAAGGCGCGGCGAAGAGAGAGAGAAAGAATGCAAATTGCGATAATTACGTCACAGAACTCTCACGAATAAAAATACACGCATACTTGTACAGTTCACATGCAACTACGCAAGGTAGAAGGTTCGAGAGTTGGCGACCAAGTTCCAAAGTAAATCAGTTTAAATTCAACCAGCGTATACAAGTGAGATAAAGTGAATAAGTGAACTAGTAAAATAGTAAAAAGTGTGTTCTAAAGTAAAGTGAACCAATGGGATTGAAAGAGCTAAAAGCACTGGAAAGTATTATAATTTATTCTCGAATAAATTGTTTAGTTTAAATAAAAATAGCAATGAATTTTAAATCCATTGCCAATCCAGAAGGATATTGCAATACAGCTAAGAGAAAGAGTTGGAGCGTCGAGAATTGCCAACGGATGGGAATAAGACCGCTCTTTGTTTAAAGACGCTTAACGCTTCATTATGCGATTAGACATGATCAAGAAGACGCAGATAGTAAAGGATCGCGACCACTATCACCGGCAGTTCAGGTCATAATATCGCAGTCATCATCACCTGCAGGTGGGCCCTAGTATCACAACCACCCTCGACGAAAGATCCATCAACTCTATCCTTCGAGAACGATGGGCACACTGCTAAAACCGAAATTGAAATGGCTGCTGCAATTAGAGGAACAGACAAACATTGGAGATGTTCTCAACGCTCTGCTATTACAAATGTAACATCAGATGCAACAAACCTAACAGCTAAACTCTGAAATGAAACAGCAAAATAGGAAGTCGGATCATCAAATGTAACAACCAAATAAGAAGCTGGAAGAATTGAAGGCAGATGTGAAAAAAGGATAAAACAACTGAAGGGCAAGATAAAGGAGATTGAAGCCCACCGGGAAAACGGTTCCGCGCACCACTACGATACTCCGATACGAAGCAACACAACCCCATCAGTAGAATCACTTACTGGAGACAAAAGGGATTTTGAAACCTCCATCGCTTGATGGCAAAACTTATATCGAAAACTTCAAATTGCAATTTCAAGAAGCAATGCAACACATGGGGTGCAGAGGAACGACTAAATTCCTTAATCTTGGCACTAAAAGACAAGGCAGCTGATGTGCCACAGACAGTACCTGCATCAGAGATGAGCAGCGAAAGAATTTTGAAGGAATTGGACTTGAGGTACGAACAAAGCCATATTCAGGAATTATGCGAAATTTAGTTGCATAATAGGTGACAAGAACAAGGAGAACGCCTTAAAAATGGTGAACGAGAAATAACCCAAGCTTACTGCAAAGTTCCGAGTAACTTCTTGATTGAACTTACAGTTGATGCATTCATTAACGCCGTAAGGAACGACCAGCTGAAGCATCACTTGAGGACGTCAACAAAAGGATAAAACATGAACGAGCTCTTAGGATCGTCGTTAAAGTACGAAGTAGGTAGAGCCACCCTAACATCTGATTCCGTTAAGCTACGAAAGCTCGAGTTAAAAGATATAGTGCAGATAGACGCAAAGATGAGACGATCAACACAAGGCTTCTAGAACAAAAGGCGTAGAAGATTTCACTCTGAGTCTAGATGTTTTATCCTGGAAACAGTGCGGAAAAACGCGGGCTTAAACGGGCGTTTAAATTAGAATACACTACTTTATATGAAAAGAAATACATGCATTCCGCATAGTATGCGTTTTTCCGCAAGAGGTCTCTAATTCTAATAAAACGCGAGACAACAGTGTTGACAACACAAAAATAAAAAAAAATAAATTAACTTAAGCCTACTTCACGGTATAGTTTTGAATATTAGCTGTCAAGAAAACGAAAATTAGAAAGATGGAAGAATAATTGATAGAGTTCGTAAAAGAAAATGAATTTATTTATAATACAATAGTAGAATTATGAAATTGACAGTACGTAAACAAATTTACTACCAACCAAAAGAAACGAAATTAAAAACGCCATGCCAAATAAAACGCGCATCTCTTTGATCCGCAAGCGTTTTTCCGCATGTCTGTTTCCACCATTAGATGTCAACAACCTGGGCACTATATCAGAGAGTTTAAGCAACCAGCTGGTGGGAAAACCGGGCAAATAGACAGCCGCGATAAACAACCCGAAAGATTGCGACAGATAAGCACGCTCAGGAAGATAATGAGGTAGCTGGCTTAATTCGCCTCATGAGTATGGGGATCAGAAAAATTAAGTGCCATCAGCTGCGCGAAAACTGTAGAAAGCGGGAGAATGCCTCAGGGTCACTGTTCTAATTACCCAACTTGGTAAGGACTGCAACAGCTAAGTTGTCAATGGCGCATTAGACAACCAATCATATGTATCTCCTCCACCTTGGATACCGGAGCTTCAAGATCGATTATACGACCTGAAAAAAGTGGTACGTTAAAACCTAAACACAACTACTGGAGAGGCTGCAGCAGTGAGGGGAGAGTGTTCCCTGAGATAAAAACATCTAAATTCAATATTAATTATGTGCTCCAATAGTGAGTGAGTTTAATCATTATATTTAATTATGTATTTTTTAAGATTATACAAATTAACAAATGTTGCCCAAAAAAATTATTTCAACCTTCCAGATACAAAACCAACATACATAGGTTAAATGCCATAGATGTCTCAGGTACGCCTACAATACTTTATTACGGTCCTACATACGCATGTAAATTAACCGTTTTATTCGCGCTAGGTGGGTTTGCTAAAATATTTATTTTTTCATCACGGTGTATAAAGATTAATTCACTGAAAACCCTTTTATATGCTATACACGACGTGATAAAAATATGATTTTTTGTTACCATATATGTACTCGTACATATGTATTCCCACATAACTTTATGTTTTGTTATGTACACTTTAATTCATTATTCAACAATATGTTGACATTCGCTGTTTATTTCTTAATAAATCGTTGCATTATTCATTAATAAAACGAGAAAATATTGGTCGTAACAATATCGCAAAGTATTTTGCTAGTATCTAGATATAGTCGAGCATAAACACGACGATGGTGCAACCTTAAATTTTTATATCTTTTGCTACAGGAATAGTAATAAAAATAATAAAAATACGTTGGTTAGATATGGCAAGAGATATACATATACATGCAAGAATAATAACAATAAGATGCTTGTTCAACTTCAGCGGTATCCATTTGAAAAAGCACAGAAATATAAAACCAAAAGCAGTTATAATAAAAAATGAATAAAAATAAAAAGTTATATGTAGATGTATTATAAGACATTCAAACAAAACCGTGTGTCAAGACAATATTTTACATAACACAACAACATACATACATAACGTTATTTTTTTTCTTTGTGTTTGTTAAGATGACAAATAAACATATAAGACAACAGTCATGTATTTCTAACATATATGATACATTATTATATTCTAGCTAGCTGTTTGTGATAATAAACAAAAAAAAATAGAAAAATTAAGGCGACCATGAAGAAAATTTTAATAAGTAAAATATTCTTTTAGTCATATCCAAATGACAAGATCGAGAACATAGAAAAAAATGAAAGAACAATAAGATATGTTTTGTGATTTGACCCATAAAGCATTGAATATATTTATCATTATATTTTTTTTTGTTTTGGCATTGCTGTTCAAACGGAAATAAATTATACTTTAAGACATTTAAATACGAGTATATGCATAGCACATATTATGTATATCAACAAAGAAAGATAAATTTGATATAAGACACAGCAGCATACATATACTCGTCCGTATAGATTCGATTTGTGCGATAACACAAATGATCAATTCGAAACTGAAATAACATTTTCAAGAAGCTACATATCTGTATGTACTCGTATATACATGTATCTAGTATTTATATGGATGTGATAAAATATAAAAATTTTGATAACTTTACGATGTGTATAAGAAGTTCTTGGAATATGTGTCGATGGAATAAATAAGTATTTCGACTTTTTGTGTTGTTTTATTAATTCCATAATCCACTTAAATTGAGTTTCTGTTGCTTAAAAAAAAAAAAGGAAAGCTTTTAAAGATTTATAACTCATACATAAAAATGTGTTAATTTATTTACTTGCTCGATCTAGTTCAACGGATAATACAGTAGATGCCACTAGTTACTTAAATTTTAGCTTAGATATGACGTTTTTTCAATCACTTGCGATAGTCCAATTGAGCTGAAATTTTGCATGCAGGCTTAACTCCGATGAAAATACAAGATTTTAACATTTTTTCGGACTAAAAGGCTTTGAAAAGCCTAAAAGTCTTTTTTCCAACCACTTGTGATAGTCCAGTTGAGCTGAAATTTTGCATGCAGGCTTAACTCCGGTGTATTCAAATTGCTAATATAAGAGACGAATGTAGCAACGAAAAAACACGCGGCGGCGATCGAGTGGTTAGAGTGATGGATATTGGTTTCCTAGACTCAAGTTCAAATCTCGGTTCGATCCAAATATTTTTAATTTATATTTTTTTTATCAACTCAATATTTTTTTTTTTTTTACTACGCTCATATTAGCTCATTCTGTATGTTTGTTTGTATCGTCAAATTTTGTTATCAATTTTTCAATCACTTGCGATAGTCCAATTGACCTGTTTTTTCATGCAGGCTTAACTCCGATGACAATACAAGATTCTAACATTTTTTCGGCCTAAAAGGCTTTGAAAAACTTAAAAGGCTTTTAGGCTTTCCAACCAAAAAATGTTCGAAAAAATATTAGAATCTTATATTGTCATCGGAGTTAAGCCTGCATTGAAAATTTCAGCTCAATTGGACTATTGGAAGTGGTTGAAAAATTGATTACAAAATTTGACAAAGACTTATAAAAGTTGGCTATAATAAAAAACAATCATGTGACAAGTGCTCTCGGATCGCACTCTAACAGGTCCAAAGATAGATATACCATCTATCTTTTTGCAACTTCCTGACAAATGTTAACATGGTCGAAAAATTGATTGCAAATTTCGATTACTAAAAAGTTATTTATTCTACTTTTCAAAGCCTTTTCAAATCAAATATAAGCGTGGTTTTTAAAAAAGTTCTTTTAAGATTATTTTATTTATTTTTTTAAATTTTTATTGAAGTTAGATTAAATAAATAGACTTTCGAATTATAAAATTTTGGTTGTATAGGGTGTTTCGATTGACGATTGTAAAAGTAAGCTAAGCTCCACTCGCAGAAAAAATGATTATTAAAAAGAACGATCCATTTGAAGTTTGTGTTGTTGTTTTTGTATTTGAAATTAGGTGGCTGTGTGTTTTTAAACGGCAATGGATAGATAATTGTATCATAGAAAAATTCTGCAACGTTGAATCCGTGATGCTCCAATCGTCAATAAGAGGTTTCATCTTGAATAGCCTGCTATTTGGGCAGCTGTCAATTTTGAAGCTGTCATCTTCTGAGCTTTGAGAAGTAAAAACTACGCCATTACTAAAAATGGTACGGTATGGTATACGCTTCAACAACGCGTTGAAATTGTTAAAATTCACTACAGAAATGGTGAAAATTTTGCAGTCACAGTTCGCAAAAATTTGAGCTGTTGGAACAAGTTAGTGATGTGAAGAATCGAAACCGTGTGCGTCGCTAAAGAGCAACTGAGAATACTGCTGCTGTAGCCCGTAGTGTTGAAGAAAACAAAGTTTTGTCGATTCCTCGTCGATCTTTGGAATTAGAAATTCCAGAAACGACATTTGTAACGGACGTAACTTTGGAAAATAATAAAATAAAAAATTATTGAACTAATTATAGTTTGGCGTAAATAAAACGCTGATATTATTATTGTTTTGCCTGTTGTAATAAAAAAAATAAAAATAAAATCCCTGTATTATAAAACCACTATAATTTATTGTAATTAGTGTTAATATCCCGGTATTGTAATGGTAAACATTGGGAATTGAAATGATGATGCCGGATGTTGAAAAAGAAAAAGAAAACAATTTTTAGACAACGAGGAGGACGAGAGCCTATATTTTTGTTTTAATCTTTTGTGACCGGAATCATGGGTTTTCGTAGCGACATGGAGATATTATAATAATATATGGTATTAATAGGCTCCTTACTGAGTCAATAATCTAGCTCCACCGGTGTCGATCCTGAGCGTGGTACTCATACTGTTTTAGAGATCCTGAAAGAGCCAAGTCGTTCTCTGCACCGTGGAGCCAACGTCACCTGCAACGACCTCTGCGCCTACCATGTGGTGGCTCTCCTTTCAGAGATCGCTGCACAATTCGTTTCGGATCAGCTTGCAGAATGTGACCGTGCCAGTGTACTCGCTGAGATCTTACTTCATATAAAGCAATATCGGGAATCTTCATCACAACTCTGATCTAGACATTGTTTAGAGCTCGGTTTGTATCATTTTCTACGTGTTTTGGGCCGTAAATCATACGCATGATTCTTCTCTCAAATGAAAGAAGCATTCTCTCGTACTCCTCGTCCAACTTTCACCACCATAGATAATAACGGGCCTGCGATCAACGCATTGCAAACCTTCAGCTTCACGGCACTTGATATAGTTGCTTAGATTTTATAGTATCCTTAGAGAATATAAAGCACGACTGCCAGCCGCCAGCCGATTTTTAATATCCTCACCTACACTTTTATCCTGAGTGATAAGAAAGCCCAACTTGAACCTCCTCACTCCCTCAAACATGTGATGGCCACTACTAAAACCTGGTATGCCAATGTCCTATAACTAGGTAGAGATCATGAATTTCGTTGTGAACTCATTGATCTGGAGTCCAACGGAAGCTGAAAACTCTACAAGCAGATCAATTATTTCTTCACTCCGTGGCTATTCAGTCCAATCACGCATATGTAAGTTATCTGCATATGCAAGCACCTGATTGGACTGGCTATATGAGATATTGCGCTAAAGTGTTGCAGTTTTACGAAAGATGTACTCTAACAAGTGATTAAAGAGTATCGGGGACAGAGCATATCACTGCCAAACACTCGAGTTAACTATAAAAATTGTCGATAGCCTGTTCTCAACTTTAACAGAACATTGAGACCGTCTCACTGTCATTTTACACAAGCTTAATAATTTTGTTGGCATTCCTAGGTATTCCAGAGCAGACCACAAACTCTCTCGATTGATGGAGTAGTAGGCCTACCAGAAATCCAGGAACACCTGATGTACGGGGATGTAAGCCTCATAATATTTAGATAGAATTATCCGCGGCTATCAGCAACTGATCGATTAGGACGAAATCCTCCTTGATAGTCACCAATAAGGCTCTCAGCTATAGGTGTCATTCCATCCAATATCATGTAAGTTAGTAACCTGTGTACTGTGCAAAGCAGAGCTAAGCCGTGCTAATTCTCACACTTCAAGTTATTTCTCTTTATGATGGTTGGGCTTATCGGCCACGTTCCATTATTCAGGCATATTTTCGATTCTCCATACTAATCCATACTAAGGACAAAAAGGCAGTTCCACAAAGTATCCCCTCCGAATATCCAGAGGTCTGAATTAATGGAGCTCCAGCTGAGCGGATTCGTTTAATTCTTTCCGTGGCCTTAGTACTCTCTTCTCATGGGAAGGGTCCTCAATATAAAATTCCGCAGTATGTATTTGAGGTGACTCAAATATGAGATGGAAGGCTATATGCCTTGTTGAATTGGCCAACACAGCTGCTTTTTGAATGCGAATTTTCATACCAGTGATTCAAAATTGACACTTGTTCTCGAAAATAGTTGTTTGTATTCCGTTGCATGATCTATGCACTATTTTGTTGCAGCTAGCACACACAAGTGGATTATACATATGGGGATATGGAATATCTAAGTTAAAAATCTGTTGTGCGGCCAGAAAATGGGGAACACAATGGCCTAACAAAAAAATATCCACTCAGGTGCGGTCACGGCCATTTTCATTAAAAATGATTCCATAAACTGCTCACTTCTTACGAATTTCGTTCTTTTTCGAACTTTTTTGCATATTTGGATATGAAATATCCAAGTTAAAAATCTGTTGTGCGGCCAGAAAATGGTTAACACAATGGCCTAACAAAAAAATATCCACTCAGGTGCGGTCACGGCCATTTTCATTAAAAATTATTCCTTAAACTGCCCACTTCTTACGAAATTCGTACTTTTTCGGACTTTTTTGCATATTTGGATATGAAATATCCAAGTTAAAAATCTATTGCGCGGCCAGAAAATGGAGAACACAATGGCCTAACAAAAAAATCAGCTCAGGTGCGGTCACGGCCATTTTCATTAAAAATTATTCCATAAACTGCCCACTTCTTACGAAATTCGAAAAAAAAAAAGAATTTAAATATATATTAAAAGAAATACGTGATTGCTGGGAGCATACGTGGAACAATCCACAAATATTATAAATTTTGTAAAGATAATTTTAATAAAAACTCACCATCCACAGTTGCGGCCAAAGAGTACTCTCCGCTCGCGCTATGGGTAGGACAGCTGTAAAAATAATGTTTTTATATCCTATATAACTCCGAACATGCACAACTTCTTTTTCACTTATGTAGGCATACAACACATACAAACATACTATACTACTAATTCTTATCTTATATAATTTGATTATTTGATTTTTTATTTTTTTTATTTAAATTGGTTTTTCTACTGCACTGGAACCTATTAGTTAGTATAACACACAAAATTCCAAAATGTAGGAATTGGTTCCGATAATCTAAACTTATATACTTATGTATATATTCACTCTTTTTTTTTGTCACTATACATACAGAGCACTACAAAACTGTGCTGGGATGCTCTATCATCACTTCGATTCACTTCGATAGACATTTGTGTCTCTTTTTTTACGAACTAAATTGTATTCTATTTCGCAATTGATATTGTGATCATAGCCTACTCGATTCTATTTCTATAAATTCATTCAAAAAATATCACCAATATTTTTATTTTCGATAGCAAGTGAAAAGAGGAAAAAGAGATAGTTTGCAAATTTATTCTAACAGGCTGAGATCGCAATATTCAAAACCTAATTCAAAAAACGCAATGGAGCACAATTTTGTTGGTATAAAAAGGGACACAAATGTCTATCGAAGCGAATTGAAGTGATGATAGAACATCCCAGCACTGTATTTTTCTATCCAACAACAATTAACGTATACAAAATATGCACCAGGCCATAAGTGTAAAGCCATAAAGTAAAACACACTAACTATGGTTTTGATATTTATAATAGTTGTGGAGCTCCGCTAACAAAATTTAAGCTCCTTAGGCTTTTTCGTCATCACGATGGTCTGTACCTCGATTTTGTTGCCTTTTGGAGACTATGAGACTATGAGACTGCCAAATATTTTGTATACGTACACTGTGTAGGCTATTAAATATTGTTGTTGTGTGTTGTCATTTTTTGTATGTGTATTTGTTTTGAGAGTGTACAATAAGCATCAAAAATTATCGAATCGGTATAAATCGGTATAAAAAACAAAAATAATACTAACATTTTTGGTGCTTACACTCGGTTTTCTCCTGCTATTGCGACGGAGAATTGACGTTTATGTCATTAGTATAGTACATAAATTATTATGTTTACTTATTATCCTATTATGATATTTTTGAATCCGAAAGCTTTTGTATTTTTGTCAAAATAAAATATAAACAAATTGAACAGCGCATGCGCACAAATACACACATACTCACTAATATTACTATTTTCCGGTAATTTTTACTCTCCTAGTCCCATAGTCTCAAAAAGGCAACAAAATCGAGGTACTGGTCACATAAGCACGGAATAATACAACTATCCGGTAACTGGACCGTTTATTTCCTGTATCAGTAGAAAAATGCACAAATTATTCCCACTAACCATAACGTATTAAAACGATGAGCTTACCACTAATTAGAGCTTCACTAATATAAAAAAATCAGAACTGGTTGCTTAAGTATTTTATTAATTTAATAAAAAACAAGGATGCTAGTTGAGAAATAATTCTCTATATACCAGTATTTTTCCAATTTGGTATGCGCTTCACGGTTGCCTCATAGACATCGATTGTCCCGAAAATATTTGCTCTACACCAATATTAAAAGAAACATTTACATACGTATTTTTTTGATAATATGGTAATCATCAGCTGATGTTATGTATAGATATACATTATGATCCGTGCCGAAACCAACACTTAACACTAATTCTAGAAATTATCTACAAATTGAGTCACTCACACAATTTCATTAAACAACATAATGATTTAAAAAAAATAAAAAAAATTTGGTAGTATTGAGGTAAATCCAAATGTGACGTGTAATCGTACGGCAATCGTAACCAATCAAAAAGAATTGGGATATACCGGTATAAAAAAATACACCTAAAAAAAAGTAATTCTTTTAAAGTTCAATGACCTAATCATCAATCATCAAGACAATAATCACATCACATTATTATCACACAATATTTTCCATGGATAAGCACCTTGGCAAACCCAAAACTAATTCATATGATAACGGTCACCTGTAACAAATTTCATGCTAGATAATTCTTGTAGCATTAAATGAAATTTTTAAAAGTTAACTTTCAACTAAATTGGGTTTACGTAAACTTGTGTCAACTTTATGCCCAGTTCCCCCTTAGTATGTATGTATGTGTTATTAATAAAACTAGGGAAAATATTTAAATTCGATTTCTTTCCATGCACGCGATAAGTAATTAGTTTATAGAAATTAAACTTTTGTGTTCATTTCGAAATGCTCAATCTAAGCCTTAAAACATATAGGAAACATTCTGAACCCCCTAATTCACCTAAGGTCAATTAAGTTTCAATTTTAAAAAGTTGTATAATATGTACATATTACTTTAAAGTCTCAAAAAGTATTTAGATTTCAAAATGTAACTCTATTTGATACAGGAAACCATCCATTAAATTATGCGGTAAACCCAAAATATCAAAATCTATGACTCTCTCTTTCTCTTTTCAACCATTCAAATTATTTCGAAAATCAAAACAATTTTTTTTTTGGTTTGCAAATCTAGCATAATTTCTCATTCACATCATCCGAAAACCAAAACATTATTATATGAAATTGATGAGAATTCCCAGAAAATATCATCGTTCACTTGCACAAAAAAGAAAATTCCAACTTTCAAAACATTTTTATCATAATCATTTTTCACACAACATCATAAATCAAGTTTTACCGACAAAACCACAATAATTTACATAATTTGTCTTAAATCGTATAATAATATATATTAGGAATATACTCTAGTATGTACATATTATGTATATATTTTTATACAAAGAAGACAGACAACAAGTAAGTTTTTAAATAAATTTATCAAAATTAATTTAAACAGTTTTTTTTTTGTATAAAATGCTATACCCACTATACAGAAATGCAATCAAAAATGGTTATAGTTAATTTGAACTTTGCGCAATAAACATTTTCTTCTCGATTTTTTACTACGAATTTATAACAATAAATTTATCTAAGTTTGTTTCCCAACTTTATTTTTTGTAAATTAAAATTTATTAAAAAAAAAAAAATTAAAATCCAGTAAATTGAAAATTTGAAATAATAAATTGTTTTCTGTTGTGTTCGATTTATAAAAATTATCGGAATTAAACAAAAAAAACTATATATTTTATTTTACTATTATATTTAGAGATGGTAGGTAGAGAGTGTGCAAAATATAAGGAAATTCTGGAATAAAAAATTATTTGGTTTCGATTTTTCCAATAATGGTTGTGAAGTTTAAAACTAAAATGAAAAATTTAAATGGATGAGGAAAATAGGAGACCGCATAAACAATATCAGATGTGGGCAAAACATAACTTGATTTATACACTCTCCGGGAAAACTCGATACGATTTTAATTGTTTCTGTCAAGCTCTTTGATGTTTGCTAGTACGCACTAAACCCAAAAATCTTATCGACACTAGAATTGGTCGTCCATGCTTGAAAATAAAACAAACGTGCAGAAGTTTAATTCTGTAAAATCAAGTAGTCAGCGTGTAAACTACGCAAGGTAATCGCAAGGATGTATTACAATACTGTGCGATGTATTGTAATATTGTGGCCAGAAGTGCCAAATAAATTATTAAATTTCAAATGCGTTATCCAATCAAAGAAAAATAATTGTATTGCGCAAAAAATGTTAAATGTTTTTAGGAAAAGTACAAAATTCAGCTAAAAACCGAATATGTTTAATTTTTCTTGACTATTTACTGTTTTTTGTTAACATTGCATAAAAAAACAAAAAAAAAACCTTTTAGTTCACATGAATATAAGCAAAAAACAAATGAACAATAGTATATTGTATAATTAGGAGGAAAAGTACTGGACCACGGGAGTCCGGGAATTGTACTATTTTTTCTCCGATCAAACTTTAAAACGAATATAATCCTAAAATAATTTTTAGCATTATTCATTAATTATCATATTAAGAAATCAAAACAAAGTAAAAAATCGAAAATAACATAAAATTATTGCTTAGTTAGCCACGACATCATAAGACATAAATACATTTTGTTTTGAATATATTCCCGGCCTAGGACAGAAAAAAAATTCTGGTACTATTATTACTTGTTGCTTAGCAACAAATACAACATACTGGATTCATGAGGTTTTCGTTTCAAAAAAACAACGGAGGGATATATTTTTTCCTACGATCGGAGAAAATATTATTTGTTTCTTCCTGGAAAAAATCTCTGTTTTTTTGGATTTGTTTCTCAAAAACCATAAATCGTTAATTTAGTATTAATTTAAAACAATTGTGAAACTGTGAAATCGTGATTGTTGCGGGTTATAATGCTGGGCTGCCAATTAACGAATTGTCTCAACTGTACAATTGCCACAAAAATACAATAACGTAGCAAATTTGGAAAGCTCAAACTCAAAATAGAAAGGGAAGAAAAAGAGTTACCACATCAAAAGAAGGCAAAAGGATGATTCAGCTAATGTAACGAAATCCTGTAACAAAAATACAATCTGTCCTAATCAAACTAAATTGCTCAAGGAAAAATAAAATCACCGAAAAAACAGTTCGAGGACGGCAGTGAGGTCGTTCAAAGAGGAAGTTCCCATAAATTTTGTTCTGCTGTACGCTAGACTGAGACAGGTGCAGAACAGATGGAGCACATTTTCCTCCTCCTCCTCATCACCACAGCTGCCGCAGAAATCGTGGGCTGGGACACCCAGTTTACTCGCATGTATCTCAATGAGACAATGTCCATGCCAATATGGTGCCGTCGAAGCGATATCAGTTGGCCTGATTTGGACCGGTCAAGTCCATTCTCAAGGCCAGATCTGCCTGGTTATTACACACGAACTGGCGTTAGACCATCTGACGTTCGGTTCTTTTATGGCTTCTTCCTGAAGCAGCAGTTTACATGAAGCAAGCGGTATCGTTATATCCCGCCTGCTTTGGGTTATTAGGCGTGCTGTACCCTTGCGGGCAAACTTATCTGCCATTACATTCCCTGCGATATTGAAATGCCCTGGCACCCACGTCAAGCGGATGTTGAACTGATCTCATTTAAAGATGCCAGACAGTTCTGGGATAGCTTCGACGTCTGGGAGTATATTGTAGCGTTTTAATAGCAGCCAGGCTGTCCGTAAAAATGCGAATATCCCTCGTAGATATTTCATAATACTTTAACCAGTTAATGACTTCCATTATCGTGATCAGTTCAGCTTTAAAAATGCTGCAAAAGTTGAGAAGACGAAAAGAGAGGTTAACCCCTAGTGCCTCACAGAATACACCGCAGCCAACCCCTCTATCCCTTTTTGAACCATCCGTGAAGAAGCTTAGCGCATCATTGTCCATTACCGTTTCGTTCACCCAGTCCGCTCTGGTGGGACACTCAGTTTGGTATTTCATCTCAACAGATGGCAATGGAATAGAGTAATCGGTAGCTTCCGGAATACCCCTGTTGCATAGGATAGATGAGTGCCCTGCATTGTTACAGGTCCACATAGATATGGATTTGAGCCGAATGGCTGTGCAAGATGCAAGCTGCTCGGCCGCAATATCCAAGGGAGTAAGATGAAAGAGAGTCTCCAGAGCTTGAGTAGGTGTGCTCCTGAGAGCCCCACTTATACACAAGCAGGCCGTTCTTTGGACTTTCATCAATAGTTTACGGTTGGCCATAATTTTTAACGCTGGCCACCAGACGACAACCCCATACAGCAGTATAGGTTTGACCACTGAGACGTAGAGCCAGTGTACTATGTGGGGCTCTATACCCCATCTCTTTCCAATGGCATTTTTGCAGAAGTAGAGCGCTATAGTAGCTTTCTTTACTCTCTCTACTATGTTTCGTTTCCAGCTTAGCTTGGTGTCCAAAAGTAGTCCGAGGTATTTCGCTCTATCCGTAAAGATCAAGCGAGTACCATTTAATGTTGGCGGGTCACACGGAGGAAGTTTGTTCTTCCTGGTAAAGAGGGTCAGCTCTGTTTTCTGTGGGTTTGCGTACAGTCCGCAGCCGTGTGCCCACTCAGAAAGGTAGCCAAGCTCGCGCTGCATGTGCTCACTCAGCGTACTAGGATATTTACCGAAGACCGCAATAGCAACGTCATCCGCGTAAGCAACCACCTTGAAGCCTTGCCCTTCCAGGTTAAAAAAAAATAATAAAAAAAATTGTTAAAAATGGTTTTACTCGACATCTCAAAACGAGAAAAATTGCAATATTAGAAGAAATGGTTTGGGAGTGTTTCAGCTTTAACAGAATTTCACTGCTTATAGATTGAAGTTATGTGGCCTTTATTGTTGTTGCACAAATTGATTGTCAGACTAATAAAACGTATTAGCGAAGACGTTGGCAAATGTAGTTGAAATTTTGCATTAATTTACCACAAAATAGGTGAAATAGATCTTAACATACATTATGTAAATCTCCGTTTAAGGCATGTGTTACATTAAAAAAAGCTAACCTTCCTATATAAGCTTTACATAATGTATGTTAACCTTTAAGCATTTTGAATATTGATGAATGAATGGATTGAATAAATGTTGTGTGAATGTAAGGTAAGGCTAAAAAACTTTTGTAACTTCAAGTTACAAAAAAGGAAGAAAATGTGCATTTTGCACACTTTATAATCAAAGCTTACATGAAAAGTTTTAACGGAAGAAAGAGCTTTACAGGTAAAGAAATACTTAAACTCTCTAGTTAAAAAAATTTGTCTACTGGCCGAAAAAATACTTTAATAAAAGCTTGATTGATCAAATTATTGCAGCAATCTCATTAATTGGTATAAAGTTTAACGTGCAATGTAAATTGTATGATTAAGCTTTTTTGGCATGAAACATACATTACTAGTCGACGGCTATTTGGAAAACATTATAAATTTTAAATGGAACGTTCCATTTAAAGCTCTTATTTACTATAAAACAAAAGAAAGTCCTAACAAGATTTTACGTTAAAACTATAAAATTTAGTTTAAATTATTGGTTGGTTGAAAGTTCGAAATTTTAGAAGTTAAAAGCGATTTTGTACAAATTTGTTATCTACTTTAAGCTACAAAAATTTGAAAACTTCCTAACCGACACTTGAATAAACAATTGATTGGAACATTTAGTTAATGCAAATGTGAGCTTTTCAGTAAAAGAAATGTTTAAGTGTTTTAGTGTAAAATTTTGTTCTGAATTTTGTTTAATTTGATAAAACCAACACCAGACTATTGAAAGTGTAGATTACATCAGATGAATTAGGAAAACTTAAGTTATAAAAGCTCTTTGATGGAACTAAGAATAAACTTTTAAAGTTAATTTAACGGTCCTGCTTTAATAGAATAATCTATCATTAAAACCTTGGGCTATAAAAATTAGTATAGAAATAAAATTAGAGAAATAAAAACAAACGGAAAAGATGACGTCAAGCCCTTATCTGGATGATCATTAATGATAATGCTTTTGTTTCTGACTGCGATTTCATTAGAACAGATTCTATTTTACTATACTTGTTTTTTCTTCACGTAAAAAACCAAAAACCTTCGTCGAAGTTACTCCAAATGAAAAAATGCATATACCATAATTGTACTTCAAAACACTTTTGGAAGTTTTGGAAGAATCAATCGCGATTTTAAAGAGGGGTGGTTTCAAATTAAGTAAATTTTGTTTTAACAGCGAAAAAATATTGTCCCTAATTGAGCCGCGAGAAATATTTGAAAATCGACGACCAAGAAGTTATCAAAACATTGGGATTAATTTGACAACCTGAGCAAGATGTATTTCGCTTTACTTACCAGTCAATAGGTTCAACCGCGCCTGTCACCAAGAGAGTGGTACTATCTGATATGGAAAGTCTTTCCCACTTGGACTAGTGTGTTTAGCTAAGATATTTTATCAAGAGCTTTGGAGGCTGAAAGCCGACTGGGATACGCCACTGGATAAGGAGCTTGCATTCGAACAATTAATTTTCGAACACAAATGAATTCGATGAAAGATACATAGTATATGCTTATTGAAGGGAACCTCATTCATTTTCAGACGCCAATGAAAATGCTTATGGAGCCTGCGTATCTTTACGATTTCTTCATGAAGGTCTTTCTATTTCTTGTCGATTGGTTTGTGCGAAATCACGGGAGGCTCCAACGAAAACGATCAGTATTGCTCGACTCGAAATACTTGCGGCTAAATTTATGACCGATTTGTTTACTCGTTTTAAACGTGACGTTTTCAACGAGTTGAATGTTAACAATTACGTTTATTGGACAGACTCGTTAATCACGCTGTGTTGGATCAGTGCAGAACCCCACAACTTGAATATTTTTATTGCACCTCGCGTAACTAAAATTCAGCAAAACACAAAGTTGGAAGATTGGAGACATGTTCCCGGAAAATTAAATTCTGCTGACCTGATCAGTCGAGAAATGTTGCCCGCAGAATTGCTGCTTCCGAGTTGTGGTTTTGCAATCCAAAGTTTCTACAATATGATGAATCAGTTTGGCCTATTATTCATTCACCCCCTTCACCAAACGAAGAGATTGCAGAAAAACGCCCAACTAAATTTGCTCTATCTACAAAAGTCATCGAAGATATTGCAAGCAGCATGCACTATCGACTAGCCTTTCGAGGAGATCATTTACGTATGCGCTGCGGTTAATTCAGAATTGCGAGTTTCCTGATGTCGAAAAAAAATACGGAATTAATTTTTGATGCAAAAAGATGTGAAAATATATTCGCGTTTGGAGCCTCCGGCTATTGAAGATGTGGAGAAGGCGGAATTACAGTTCATACGAAATATTCAACAGTCTTACAGATGAGTATAATTTTCTGAAAAACAATCAGTATCCAGCAACAGTCGTATGAAGTCCTTGGCTCCGTTTTTGGATGAGTTTGGAATTATAAGAGTTGAAGGGCGCTTGAAAAAAATTGGAAAAAACTAGATATGTGAATAATTACGCGCAAATAATAATGAAAATGGTGTTTAAAGGCCATTACTGGCCTCTTACTGTGTCAACAATCTGGCTCCAACGGATCAGACCCTGGTCTTGATCTTCATACTGTCTTAGACAACCTGAAAAACCCAAGTCGTTCTCTACACCGTGGAGCCCTCTGCGCCTACCATATGGTGGCTCTTCTTTCAGAAATCGCTGCACAATTTGTTCCGGATCAGCACGCAGAACGTGACCGAGCTAGCGTACTCCGTGAGATCTTATTTCATGTACAATATCGCGGATCTTCATCAGATCTCCGATCTCGATATTGTAACGAGCTGGGTATCTGCCACCTATTTCTCGATTTGGGCCGTAAATGACACACATGACTCTTCTCACAAATGCAAGGAGCCATCTCTCGTACTCATACGTCAGCACCCAATTTTCACATCCAAACATAACAAGGGGCTGATCAACGCTTTGTAACTTCAGCTTATTACGCGCACCATTCGCATTCTTCCTTCTACAAATCCGTTTTGCTGCCCTCCTAGTAAGAGTAGCTTTGTTTTTCCTTGTGATTGTTAGACTATATTTTGTTGCACAACTGCAAAACAGCACTTTTCATCTTCATTTGTCAGACCTTCAAATTCGAAACGTTACATGCATTTCGCAGTGTTCCCGGATCTGTACGAAAACTTCCATCGTAGCTTTACGTATTTGGTTGCTGAGCGATAAGTTCTCACATCCTGCACAATCCGAGCTCGCCCTTTTGAAATTAACAGGTGGTCAATTTGGCTGTGGGAAATTTTGCGAGGATGGATCCATGTTTCCAAATGTATTTGTTTGTGAGGGGAAATTGTGGTTGCTACTCTAAGATCATGAGCAATTGCAAAGAACACCATTCTCTCACCATTATCGGTCGCAGTTTCGTGTCGGGAGTATATATAAATCTCGCGCCCGGGTATTCACCGTGTATCCGGTGTTTTTTTCGGCGGTATTCATTTTTCGTTTTGTTGGCTTATTATGGATGCGGGTAGAGTAATAATTATTAGTGTCCAAACAGCCCGACCAATCAAATATCTCGAACCGATTTAGTTTTAGTTGAACCCTTCAAGATGACCTTGAAAGACACTGCGAAGATCACCTTGTAAGTTTATTACATCTTTTTTTTATTGCTGAACTCTACGAAATCTTGATTATAATAAAATTCATGAACTTTTTTAGTAGTCTGCACAATTTTGAAGCGCCTCTTATTTTCCAAATGCTAATTAAACTGTTAATTTTCTTGAATATATTCAAATTCAATATTCTTGAAAATAGTGAAATTTAAAAAAATATTATTTTAACTTTCTTCAAATTATTTATAATAATTTTTTTATGAAATTATTCAAATTCTTGAAATTCTTCAATATATACCTGATATTCATGAAATCACTGAAATTGTTAAATGCTGAATCCTAGAAATATTTGAAGTTGCCTTATTTTAATTTTTTTTTTTTTGGATTTCTTAAAGTTACAATCCTTTTACTATAAAGTGTTGTGATAATATATACTTGCCCAGTGCTGCAACTGGATATTTAAATATAGAAAAGGAAGTGAATTGATGGATTTTCAAAAAAGTTTAAGTTATTTTGTTTTCCAGTTTCACCACCTTCCTCTCACTCATATGCTCGTAACAAATTTAAAATTTTTATTTCATTAATTTACGTTCGTTCGTTATGAGAAACTATTCAATGCTTTTGACATACTTTGTACATTAACCAATTCAGTTCCAGGAGACATTGTAATAAATTGAATTACAATTGATTTTTGGATGACAATTTTTTATATTAAATATTGATAGACTATCTACATATTATACATAATACATGTACATGTAGCTGGAAAATAGAATATAGCATATTAAAAAACTTGCAAAGTGTATACAATATCAAAAATTCATATTTAATTTGCTTCAAATGTACGTACATATGTATGTAGCTCTATATCTAACATATCTAACATATCGCATTGATATTAAATCATGAATTCTAGTCAGCCAAAATATTTTTGTTTTAAAAATTACTTAAAATTAAAACATATAAATCATGTACACCTGACATACAAGAATAAAATATATCGTCTGCCGTTAGCGTATTATCCATCATCACACATACTGACTGCAAAGCGAAAGGTAAAAAAACATAAAACATGCCAAATAGAAAAAAGAAAATCCCATGAATTCGTAAAATAATAACGTGGTGGTACGTTAAAGAATCAAAGAACGAGAATCGTAAAATCGTATAAAAAAAATTAATTTCTTTTTAAATAGAAATTCGTTTTGAATTTTTGGCAGCAAAAGTTCAAACGTAACGAAATTGTGAAAATCTTGTAATTTTATATAAATTTTTTTTTTTTGATTGATAGCAACTCTGTTGAAAAATTGAAAAAACATTATGATAGCTGATGAATTTTTGATAACCTTTTTGACTTCATTTCATCCAATTTTCTTGAATGGAGAAGGAGGAGAGCGTGATTCAGCTACAAAGCGAGTGGGCCCGACATTAAGGTGGAAATAAACGGATTTGAGCACCGAGCACAGTGGTTACAGCGGTGCCGTTGGGATCGGGTGGTACCAAGTTCGATTCTTATTCATCCTTGATTTCGATCATCAACATCCCCAGAACATTATGCTAATAGCAAAAAAAAACGTGCTGGTTTATTCCATCATTTGTAACAACATTGGTCACACGAGACCCGCGCAAAATTTAATTCCAACTCGAACTTGTTTGGGATTAACAATTATTGATACCAAGATTTAGTCGAACTTGCCATGTCCTTCGTTGTAAAACACAAGATAAATAGTCTAGCACCTATCCAGAACAAACTCTTCGTGTGACTATGATCATAATTATGATTTGATCATTTGAGTCTGCTATCAATCACCAAGCCCAAGCAAGTTACTTAGTAACAATTTCAACAATACAATAATTATAAGTAATTAGGTTGTTATTCGAGATATTGTGGTTCGAGATTGAGAGCCTCCTCGAAGTATCCTTAGAATGATACGGGCATACCCTTATGAAAACCAAATATATTAAGATCACCTTAACTAAAAGGTAGAAACAACCAAAGAAATAGAAAACTTAGAAGATGCAGGTTGGAGAAATCGTAGAAAACAATCAGATTTGAATACCTAACGGGTGAGAAAGATTTAGATTGAGAAACCAAGTCGATCTATAAGAAAACGAACCCGCACAAAACAAACATGAAAATGAAAACTAGTCCACACCAGAGCAAGAACAAAAAAACGGATATAATGAACACCAAACAGCTCAACAAACTGAGTGCACGCGAGAGCACAAACAAAGCAACAAAAATAATCTGCATCAATAGCGCAACTACCAATGACACTACTAAAAAGTAGAGAAGCCACCACCACCGATAAATATGATAAATATAATAAGAGTTACTAACTTCTCAGCTACTGCCATATTTTGGCAATGTAGAAGGGCTTTAGGGAAATCCTGGGGTCTAACACCCAGGATGTTGTTTTTCATTTATAAATCGCTAGTCTTACCGATTTTATCGTACGCTTCTGTTGTGTGGTAGCCAGTTGTTAATCTAACGGCTTCTACTGCTAAACTTAATAGTCTTCAAAACACGGCTTGTATGGTTGTTACTGGGGCTAGGTCCTCGACTCCACTTTTTGCTATGGAGTCCATTTTTTCCTTGTCTCAGTTACGCACCTTTATTCTTGGCACTGCTTGTTCTGCAGCGTTTCGCCTGAGGTGAATTGGAGCCTGGAATATTCTCGGTTCTATCGTGGGGCATAGACAAATTTTTAAAAACTACACTTGATCTTTACCAAAAATCGATATATGGTTACTGATAGATCACTACATGAATACAACTTCTCCAACTTATTCTCGGTCCCTGATCCATCAAGGGATTTGTGATTTTCTCCAAAAATTAAACGAGATGGCTCTCACTCTAGCGTCAGTGCTGCATTTGGAATCTACTGTCCTTGGTATAATCAGAGATCTTTTGGCAGTCTTGGTTCGCTATGCACTGTTCTCCAAGCAGAAATATTAGCGCTGACGTGTAGCGTTATGGAGGCTTTGAATTTCGCTATTAAAAACAAAAACATTATTCTGTGTACTGATAGCTATGCTGTTCTCAATTCATTGAATAATCCCTTGACTGTCTCCAAACTTGTCGAGGATTGCAAACACTTCATTAATCTTCTTTGCTCCAATAATTCCGTTACGGTAATGTGGGTGCCAGCACATTATGACATCGTAGGGAATGAGATCGTGGACTGTTTAGCCAAGTCCGCTTCCCAGCTAACTCTAATTGCACCTGAACCCGCGGCTCCATTATCTTTTAACTACACCAAAAAAATTATAAAGAACTATTCTTTGAAAGACCTAAGACTACAGTGGCTTGGTACTTTTAGCTGTCGTATGACGAAGAACTTCATTAGCAAGCCCAATTTGAACTAAATATGCTCTATCTTTGAAAAAGGATGAGCTAAGAATCTTGGTTGCGATTCTTACGGGTCGATTTAAGGAGCATCTCCATCGAATGGGTGATTTGTGATGACTGTCTTAATTAAGATGATGACTGCTTGCACGTTGTGTGCAGTTCCTCAGCTTTCAATAATATTCGGTTTCAGGTTTTCAGCTGTAGATCTATTAATGTAGATCAGTTGTCCCTCCCATACTTTGGTTCAAGCTTGTACAGTTTGCTAAGTCAGCAGTCCGCTTCTGCGAATTAGGATAGAATCTTGGGTTTACCATGGGCCGTAACGGCATTAAGTGCGGGTTCCTTATGGGTTCCAAATAATTTAGAAAAAAAACTTCTCAGAAATTCAAGCTACAATGTACTCTGGATCGGATCAGAAGTATAAAATCACCCCCTTTAACAATAAGGTATGGAAGATCACACTTGTATGCGTTCAAAAATTGAACAATAAAACTCAATATGGAAAAGTATCAGTGGTACACAGACGAAAATAAAAATGTTCTCTAAGTTATGACTAGAGGATTACACCAAACTTGTGCATTTAAGGACATAATTAATGACCTTGAAAATAATCATACGCTGAAAAAATGTAGACGCGACACAAGATGTGTTAAATATGCTGGGAAGCACCCAACATAATCCTGTACACTAGAAAGAGATAGCACAGCCGGTTACCGAGGATGCGAAGTGGCCAAACAGCTACAAAACGAATAAGGCTAGCGCAACGAATGAAATCATTTAACGAATGCTAAATGAAAGGAGAACATTTGCACAGGGAGTTAGTGAAAATTCAATCAATGATACCTAAGATCACAGAAAACATGAGAATTACCATTCAAGCAATTCTAAATAGTCTTGAGAAGCAAAATAAATTAAACAAGCTAATAATGGATAAACTCAAATTACTAGGCCAACCTGTACAATTAAAACCAAAGTGATCAGAAATAAATAATGTCTGTAACACCAGGAACAAACCACTGCAAATTTCACTTAAGAACAAAGCCTACGTACTGGCCAACTGACACAAACAAAATACCAGACCATGGATTTTTTCGTTACCAAGGGGTTATCAGAAACCTATATATATATATATATATATATATATATATATATATATATATATATATATATATATATATATATATATATATATATATATATATATATATATATATATATATATATATATATATATATATATATATATATATATATATATATATATATATATATATATATATATATATATATATATATGTATATATTTGTAAAACAATGACAAAAAAATTGAGAAAAATGTCAAAGTAGTCGTGCCCCAAAACTGAAAATACTCATAAAAGAGGTAAAGGATGAAACAATAGGGAAGATCCTTCGTACTCTAATTGCAACTAAAGATACTAACTATTCGCTATGGAAAGCATGATACGGATTAAAAAGGCCAAAACTTCCCCCAATCAAACAAGATGATGGGAGATAGACTACAAAAAAGTGCAAAAGAAAAAGAGCTACCCGATAAAGCTATTCGTAAACTCCTACATATTATCAATGCTACTTTCAGGAAAAACATGTACCCATGCAATGGAAATTAGCGAAAGCAATAATGATTTAGAAATCGGACAATCCGTCGAATGATAGAAAATCTTCCCGATCAATTTCACTAGTCCAGTGACATTTAAATTGTTTGAACTATTATCCGAAAGACTGAAACTAATTATAGAGCAAAGAAATCTCATCTCACAACACCAATTTGAATTTAGAAAGAAGCATTCAACTATAGATCAAGTGATAGAGAATACATTAGAAAAGAAAAAGATATGTTCTGGTATCTTTCTAGATGTATCGCAGGCATTTGATAAAGTATGGCACAGGGGTTCGCTCTTTAAATTTCAGAGATATCCACCAAAACAATTTTATGTGATTTTATCTGCCTGGGGCGTCTGCCAGTAAAATTGTGAGTAGCGGCACACTACAAGGTTGGGTTTTATCCTCCCTCCTTTGGAATTTGGTCATAATGACCTGTTACTAAACCTGGAGGGACAAGGGTGATTGCCTACGCGGTTGCTATTGTGGTTTTCGGTAAATATCCTTGCACACTGAGTGAATGCATGCAGTGCGGACTTGATTGTCTCTCTAGCCATCTCTGAGAGCGAATCCACAGAAAACGAAGCAAGTTCTCTTTACCAAATACAATTTTCCTCAATGTGACCCACCAACACTAAATGGTACACGCTTGATCTTAGTCCACTGACTATGTCTCAGTTGTCAAACCTATACTACTGTATGGGATTAAGGTCTGGTGGCCAGCGAAAACAAGGCTTAAAGATTCTCTTTCATTTCACACCTTTGGCTGAAATCCATATCTCTGTGGACAAGTAACAACATAGAGCACTCATGTATTTTGTGTAACAGGGGCATTCCTGATACTACTGACTACGATATCCCTTTGCCATCTTTTGAGATGAGGCTCCAAACTGAGTTGCCCACTAGAGAGGACTAGTTGAATGAGATGGTTATGGACAATGAGGCGCAGAACTTCATCACGGATGGCTGAAAAAGGGATGGAGGGATCGGCTGTGGGGTATTATGTGATGCACTGAGAGTCCACCTCTCTATTCGTTCCCGACTTTCGTAGTGTCTTTCAGGCTGAAGTTATCACGATAATGGAGGTATAATGTAATGCCTGCAAAAGATATTCAAATTTATACGGACAGCCATGCTGTTTTTCAAGCGCTACCATCACACTTCCTGATGTCGAAGGCTGGCATCTTTAAATGAGATAGCTGATCTGTTCAAGATCCGCTTGACGTAAATGCCACGGCACTTCAATATTGTAGGGAATGTAAAGGTAGATAAGCTTGTCCGGGAGGGCACCTCATCTCACACAACCGAAGCCGTGAGAGAAACAAACGACAGATGGTCAAACGCTAATTAGATTCGGCCAGATTATAACAGTTGAACGGCACTATAGTTCGCGCGAGCGATACTGGAACATTATTTCATAGAGGTACACACGAGCAAACTGGCGTCTCCGCCACTGATTACTGCCGTAGCTGCGGTGAAGAGGAAGAGAATCATGGTTTCACCTGCTCCGGCCTCATCTAGCGTACAGCAGAATGGATTTTATGAGGATAACATATTCGTTATTTTGTATAGAAATATAAAAATTTGTCGTAAACTATAAACTCGTGAACATATCAACGGCGCCAATGGTTTAAATGTACATGCGTGAGATTTGACAGTATTTTCAGAGCAAAATTTTATTTGGGGGATAGTGTACCGCATGTCAAATTTAAATCAAATTTAATACAAATACATTGTATTTTCTCGAGAAAAGCTATATTTCTCTCAAACGAATGCTGCAACAAGGCAACTATTTACGACCATTCAAATAAGTCCAAGTTAGTTACGCCCCTTTAAATGTGTTGGAAGTTATTATTTAATATTTGGGTGAATTTTTCTTCTGAATTCAATTTTGTAAACGGCCAATATATCAGTGGTTATCAATAATTGACCGGAGCTCTTTGATATTTCCGATAGTAAATTTCTGATTTGGTGATCCATTTTTTTTTTTAATTTATCTCCAATTTAGGAGCATAGGGCGTATACTAGGTGGGACCATCTAATTCTATTGGCTGCTACTGTTTTAATTTCCTTCCATGATTTGTCGAGATGTTTCGTTTCCGCTAGCACCGTTCGTTTCCACGTTACAAGTGGACGTCCAACCTTCCTTCTCCCTTGAGGGTTCCATTCTAAGGCCATGCGTGTTACGTCACTTGCTAGTTCTCTTAGTGTATGTTCGATCCATCTCCACTTCCGTTTCCTTATTTCATTTTCCATATTCATCTGATTAGTTACTCTATGGAGTTTCGCATTTGATATGGTATTGGGACAGAAGCACTTTAGTATTCTTCTTAGACATTTGTTGACAAATACTTGTAGTTTGTTCGTAATCTGCCGATTTTACTTCCACGTTTCGCAGCCATATAGGAGTACTGATTTTACACACGAGTTGAACATTCGTATTTTGGTGTTACGGGAGAGGATAGATGCATTCCAGATTTTGTGTAACATGTTGTATGTCGTTCTGGCTTTGTTTATGCGCTTGTTAATGTCTTCCTCGGTTCCGCCTGTTGCTGCTAGTGTATAACCTAAGTATACGAATTCCTTTACATCTTCTATATTTTGTTGGTTGACGCTTATTGGTGTGGTTATCGTAGTATTTATCCTCATCGTCTTGGTTTTCGTAATGTTTATTTTTAGACCAACTTTTTTCACTAAGTCCGATAGCTGTTTTATTTTCTATTTTCTGCTGCATCTCCGTGTATTTATGTGTTAGCAGACATATATCATCAGCGTAATCCAAATCGTTAAGTTTTCTTGTTAGTCCCCATTGGATGCCATTGGGCGGTTTGAGGTCAATTTTCCGCATGAGACTATCTAATACTACTAGGAACAGTAGTGGGGAGAGTACGCATCCCTGTCTTACTCCATTGCTATTGTAATATGCATCACTTTGCTTGCTCTTGTATTGAACTCGGTTACCTGCATCATGGTACATCTCTTGTACGAGTTCGATAATCTTATTTGGGATGCCCATTTCACAAAGTGTCTTCCATATTGCGTTTCTATGTATTGTATCGAATGCACGCTCAAAGTCCACGAAGAGGAGGTATAGTGGGGAGTTCCATTCATTGGACTGTTCAATGATGATGCGGATCGTATTTATATGGTCAGTGCAACTACGTCCCGGTCTGAAGCCAGCTTGTTCTTTCATCAATTTCGAATTGATCGTAAGTGATATTCTGTCGAAGATTATCATTGCTAACACCTTTATTGCTGTATTGAGTAGTAATATGCCTCGCCAATTTTTACATTCTCTTATGTTCCCTTTCTTTGGAATCATTATGGTTAATCAATCTTTCCATTTATGTGGTATTTTACCCGAATTCCGTATTTCCGTTATGATCGGTGTTAGAGTCTTCACAGGTGTACATGCGCCACCTTTGAATATTTCGGATGGTATGTTATCTATTCCAGCGACTTTGTTATTCTTCATTTTTCCAATGAAACTGCTAACTTCCCGTTCCGTTGGTGGATGGGTGTTGATTGTTTCATTAAGAGCATTATTGGGTAATTCGAAGTTTTCTGTGCTGTTTGCGATTTCCTCTCCGAAATATTCTCTCCATCTCTTTAACTGTCCCTCATCTGTTGTTAGGATTTGACCATTCTTATCTCTTATAGGTGGTATATTGGTGTATTTTCCTGTGACCTTTCGTACGCATTGGTGCAGAGTGCGCATATTTCTGGTTGCACCTGCCTCTTCGGCATCCTTGAGAATATTTTCAGTGTATTTTCTACGATCATTTCTTGCCATATTTTTTACTTGTCTTGCCGTGTCTTCATAATTCCTTCTCACCTCCGGTGTATTTTGCTGGTTCATTTGCAGCTTAAGCTGTCGACGTTCTTCAGTTTTCTACCATGTGCTGTCGCTTATCCATGGTTTGCGACTGTATTCTTTGTACCCGAGAGTGTTCGCAGCAGTTTCGATATAGACTTCTTCGATTTGCTTCCATCGGTCTTCTATACTGGTGGCACTGTTGGTTGCTAGATTGCATTCAACCGCTTCACTGAGAATCTTCCTTGTATCGGTATCGTTTAGCCTTTCGATGTTGAATTTTCGTCTGTCCGTCTTAGTGCATCTCATAGCTACAGGCTTGATCTTGAACTGTGAAATTACCAAGTGATGGTCGCTGTGAGTGTCTGCACCTCTCATTGCTCGGACGTCTTGTAATGATGTTAGAAATTTCTTGTTGATCATTACATGGTCTATTTGGTTTCTTGTTCCGCCATCAGGTGATGTCCATATGTATACTTGTGTATATTCCTGTGTGGTAATTTACTGCCTCCTATGAATAGCTGGTTTGTGACACAGAAGCCGATGAGTCTTTCTCCATTATTGTTTCGTACAGAGTTCAGTGCTTCTTTACCAATGACGGTTGTCAGGTCAGTATTGTCAGTGCCAATTTTGGCGTTAAAATCTCCTTGAATAATTTTCACGTCATTTCTGTGCGTTCTTGCTATTGTGGATTGTTGTTGTTCGTAGTACTCATCTTTTCTTGCTTCATCTGCATCTTCTGTTGGGGCATAGCACTGGATGATGTTCCAATTTCCAATTCGTGTCCGTGTACGATAGCCAAGGGTCGATATTTGAATTTTGCGGTTTGTGTTGTTTCTTCTAGTGTTCGTTTCTGTAATCATTTTTTAATTCAGATTAATGAATGATTCGTCCATTGAATCCTAGGCAGTTTCCACGGCTGCTGGATAAGGCATACTGGCCTACCAGGGGGGAGGTTTTTTTTTTTAATTTTTTTATTTTTTGTGTATTTTTCCTTTTCTTCTGTGATGTTCCCAAGCGGTCACCCATCACTTCTGTGATGAAATCGCCTAGCGCTTAACTGTCTCTACCACTCGCCCCCCCCCCCTTATTGATCCATGGAAGCTTATAATTTATTAGTTTATTTAATACCTGTTGTGCGCTATAGAGTTTAAGCCTAAATAGGGTCAAGTTAACCTGGTGAAGCAAACTAGTCCATCAACAGAAAAACTATAACCCAACTTACAGAATAAAATTACGTGCAGCACCTCTTCCGTTACCATTTCAATAATTTCATTTTTATCTATAACATTGCTGGGTCTTCTATTTCTCTTTTTGGAAAATTCTGAAACCAGGAAAGCATTCTCGATTGGAGAATAAATTCTACTTCCTCTACAATTTGTAGTTTTCGAGTTGAAAAAGTGCGGAACAGACGAAGAAATAATATGCCAAAAAAGTGGTTTCTACAATTTGTTAAACTAAAAACTAAAAATATCTGTCAATTAGAATCAATATATAAAAAGCTTTTATTCAAATTTATGCATATGTATATGTATGTATATGTACATATATACATATATAATAGATTTCTACGTCATCATTTATATATGTACATACATAATATTTATTCCATTTTTATTGTTAAATCATCAAATTGACTTAAAAATTATTCATATTTCTGCTATATACGTTCGTATTTTACTCTTGAAGTAATCAATTTCATTTGGGAATTAAATATTATTTCTGAAAAACAAATCTGTATCCGTAAATTGACAGATAGAATTAGTTTTCTTTTTTTACAACCCAATATAAATATGTATGTATGTATGTATACATATATATACATACATTTTTGTACAAATGACATATTTATGAAATTGCTGATATTTCAAAAAAGAAATTTTCCCAAAAATTAATTCTCTCATGATTGTTATTAATCTAATTTTGTTTATAAATAAATTTGTAATTCGTCATCTCGATTAGGTTTTTGTTGGTGAATTTTGTTATTTTCTCATAAATTGATGAGGTATCAGGTGTGGGATTTTCATTACCGGTGGCGTTAACTTATTAATCCATTCTAGATACATTTACGTCAAAGTAATAATGCGTTCCTTCGTGGTCAATTTCATCTGTTTCACTCACAATAAAATTGGTAAGACAGCTGCCATTTCCAAAAATACATTCTAGGAAATAATATCAATGTTTCTAAATTTTGAAAATAACAACATATTTTGGACCATGCAACACTATGATAAAATTATATTACAATAGTTTCGATCAAAACCGCTGGAACCAGATTATTGACTCAGTAAGAGGCGAGTAATGAATGACCTTTGAAATCTCTAATAATTAATAATTACAACATTTTATATTAAAAGCGTCTAAATGTTTAAGGATTAAACTATTGTGACGATTATGCCTAACGTTAAACACAATCACATCAGTGTCAAAGTTGTGGCGAGAGAGAGAGAGAGAGAGAATGCAATTAATGTGCAAATTAGAAATATTACGTCACAGATTACTCTCGAATAAATACACGCTTACTTGGACAATTTTCATGGAACTACGCAATATGGAAAGTTCGAGTGTTGCATTAAACGGGTATACACGTACGCGACCAGGTTGAAGAGTAGGATCAGTTTAAATTCAACCAGTGATAAAATGAAATAGTGAGAGCAAGTGAAATGGTAAACTAAAGTGCTCGAAAGTGAACCAGTGAGATTGTAAAGAGAGTTGAAAGTGCTGAAAAGTGTTCTAATTTTTCTTACGAATCCTTAGAAGAGCCCGAAATTCGTAACAATTTGGAGTCAGAAGTGGGATTTGATACACAATGTGGAAGGACATTAAATCTACCACATCTCAATAGCTAAGAGAAGAGTTGGAGCGTCGGGGATTGCCAACGGATGGCAATAAGAAGGAGCTATATTTAAGGCTTCAACATGCGGTTAAACGTGACCAAGACACCGCAGGTAGTGAAGGAAGAGAGACCGTAGAATCAAAACCACTATTTATCTCGTTCATCATCACTTGTAGATGGGTCCCTAGTGTCACAAGTACTCTCGACGAAGGATTCAGCAGCCTTATTCAACGAGAACGAAGGGCTAACTGCCGAAACCAAAACGGAGCGAGCTACGAAGGAAGAAAAAGCGGAAATAGTCATGGCTGGTACTGCACAATCGGAGGAACGGACAAACGTTGGAGCTGTTCTTAGCGCTATGCTGGTATAAATAAATCAGCAAAACGCGAAATTTAATCAGCTAACCTCTGAAATGAAACAGCAAAATGCGAAGTTGAATCAGCAAATGCAACAACAAAATAAGAAGCTGGGGGAATTGGAGGCAGATTTTTTTTTTTTTTTTTATGTAATATTACAACTGACGTTATTCTGAGTCATCTAGTAACTTTTATATCAGAATTATATTAACAGTTGTTGGGATATAACCCAGAAATTAAAATTATTTATTTATATAAATATTTCCTTTTATGTTCCATTTACTAGATCAATTGGTTTGGTCCTTTGGATACGTCTTATTCCCAACGGTCTGTCCCGCAAATTGCATATCTCGATGTTTTCGTGCTGTCGGAGGCGTGAATCATGCTTGAGAGCATGATACGTAATAACTTAATCGATGTATTCCATCTTTTAATCTCGGCGGAGGTCTTCATTTCTTATGTACCATGGAGCATTTACAATATTCCGAAGTACTTTGTTCTGGAACGTCTGTATTATCTTGATATTCGTTTTCTTGGGACAGCCCCAAAGCTGTATACCATAGGTCCATACCGGTTTTAGTATTTGCCGGTACAAAAACCATTTATTGGGTATAGGTAGTTAAGAATGTCTACCTAAGAGCCAATACATCTTCCTATACTTCATGTGCAGTTCTTCATTTTTCTTGTTGACTTATTCTTTTCACCTCAACTTTGCATCCAGCGTCATACCTAAATATTTCGCCGTATCTGCATAGGCAACTTGTTTAGAGTTGATTATGATTGGGATTCTATTAGAAATATTTTTATTAGTAAAGTTCACATGCACAGATTTAGTTTCGTTCAGTTTTATCCTCCATTTTTTCATCCAGTTGTTTACTGAAGTTGTCTACATTGTTCCCAACTGCCAAAATCGCAGTATCATATGTTGCTATTGTTGCTTCTTCCATTGGTGGTATATCCCAAGTATACAGGAGGTACAAGACAGGGCCAAAAACGCTACCTTGTGGTACTCCAGCTGAAAGTTTCTTTATGTTCGAGTATGCGTCTTCATATTTTACACGGAAGTGTCTATCGGTTATGTATGATTTCAGAGTTTCATAGTATTGTTTGGGAAGAACATTGAAGAACTTGAACATATTTTTTTAGTTTCTAGTGTTCGCTCTATAATATCTGTGATTCTATGGACTTGTTCTATAGTCGAGTGATTTTCTCTGAATCCAAACTGGTGGTGAGATTTAATGAGATTTCTGTCAACCATTATGGGTTTCATTCTCTTCAGGAGCAATTTTTCAAAAATCTTGGCTATGGTTGGGAGTATTGATATCGGTCTGAAGGATTTTTTATCGTTACATTGTTTGTTAGGTTTTAAGATCATGATTACCTCTGCCACCTTCCATTGCCTTGGAACGTATCTTAGTCTAAACATAGCGTTGATTATATGGAGAAGTTTACGTATCGCTTTATTTGGTAATTTTTTAATGATTTGTCCGGTTATGAGGTCGTACCCAGGAGATTTTTTCATGTTTAAATTTTGAATTTCCTCTTTTAGCTCTTGTAGAGATACACTTTGTATTTCAAGCTCATCTGATCGTTTCAGTAGGTTAACATTTTCATCCGCCTGGGTAATGGTTGAAACATTTCTTCTAGGTGTTACACAAACAAATCAGGTTTATGTTTAGCGCTTCGAGCCCTGCTTTCATCCTCACTTTTTATTGGTGCCGTCGAATCTGCTGGTCTCTTAAGTACTTTCGTTACTTTCCATAAGGAATATTCGGTATCTTTTTGGCTAGTAAGTGACGACAAATATGTACTTATTGATTCATTCTTAACTGTTCTGATCAGAGATTTCAACTTGTTACATAGGTTATTAAGGACCGTTTTATTTTCCTTGGTTCGATTTATTTGCCAAGACTTTCGAACTTGTCGTTTCGTTGCCACAAGCTCTCTTACTTCAAGTGGTTAATTTGTACAGTTGTTGTTATTTGCGTATTTGAAAGATGTACTTTGCCACGCAGCTTGTTGTATGTTTTCTATCAGCCTTTCTACTTCCTCTTCGACTTGTATAATGTTCCTTATTGGTGCTTGAAGATTAATGTTTTGTTCTAATAATTCTCGAAAAAATTTTCAATTGGTATTCTTATTGGACAGTCTCGCTGTGTTTTTTTCAATTATTGTTTCACTGACCGTCATAATAACAGGAGAGTGGTCCGATGTAAGCTCTTCATTAGTTTCCAAACCAATATAGTTATCTAATTTACCTTTTATCACATAAATGTCTATAAGATCCGGTGTTTTGTTTAAATCTGTTGGCCAGTAAGTTGGTGAGCCACCAGATTGAAAGTCACATTTTAAATTTTTTTCCTGCTTCAAACAACTCTGTCCCTTTTGGTGTAGTAACTGTGGAGCCCTAGTATGTGTTTTTCGCATTGATGTCGCCACCAATGATAAAACAACCTCCCATGGTGTTAAAAAGTTCTTCATAATCGTCTCTTAATCGTCAAATTATGTCGTGGTGGACAGAAAAAAAATGAAAGTTGTGCGGATTATTCCAGCACTCAATGCCACATGGGCCCACGGTGCAATACCCGGACACCACCGGGAATCGAATCCAAGACCCTCGAACAACAAAGCAAGGACGCTACTTACTGTGCTAACGAGGGCGGCTGTGGACAGTATAATTGCTGATTTATTTATCTCTTTGTACTTTGTGCGAGTTTTGATGAACCACCTACTGGAGGCCACAAAGCGGTTTTAATGGCGAAACTCCTATTGAAAACTTCAAGTTGCAATTTCAAACAGCTGTGTAACATAACGGATGGGATACAGAGAAACGGCTTAATACCTTAATATTGCCACTAAGTAGCAAAACAGCTGACGTCTTGAATGAGCTTACTTGGATACATAATTAACGCCGCAAACAACGATCAGCTGAAGCTTCACTTGAACACGACAGCAAAAGTGAAATGTATGAACGAAGTATTAGGATCAGCGTTATAGCACGAAGCACCTAAAGCCAGCCTAACTTCCGATTTTGTTAAACTGCGAAAGCTCGTGGTAGAAGATATAGCTCAAATAGAGGAAATGCTAGAAGCAAAGATAAGACGATGAGCACAAGGCTTCCAGAACATCAGGCGCAGGAGATCTCACTCTCAGTCTAGGTGTTGTAGATGTAAACCACATGAGCACTATATCAGAGAGTGTAAGCAACCATCTGTTGGAAAACCCGGGCAAATAAAAAACCAGTGAGATTTCGATAGATAAGCAAGCAGCAGGAATTTTGTGAGGCATATGGAACATCTAGGAGACTTTGTAGTAGTCAAAGTAACCTCTATTCCAGACAAGAACAAAAGAATCCAATCGTACATGTAAGGAAGATCAGATGACGAGGACCACTGAACCAGAGAGCAATTGCGGGAGACCAACGACACAATGATTCCATTGCTCCGATGATTTTTCTCCATATAGAAGGAGAGATGTACCAGACCGCAGTGGCACAAAATCGCGACAGAAACTATAACCATGAAAAATTATTAGGCTCAGTGGAAGTCATTGAAATTCGAGAATAGGTTACTGGTTAGACTCGGTCGACGGCAACAACACCAAACAACAGACCGTGCTACCAGAAAACCGGATAAGATAACTCATGCAGGAAATTCACAATAACAAATCTTCACAATAACAAAATCAGCGCATTTGGGTATCAATAAAGCGCTGGACAAAATAAGACTCCAATTTTATTGGGTATATAAACGCAACCAGGTTGCAGAGTAAGATCAGTTTAAATTTAACCAGTGATCAGTGAATAAGTGAGATAAAATGAAGTAGTAAAATTGTAAAATGCTCTAAGGCGAACCAGTGAGAAAGTTCTGAAATCACACGATGTTTATTTATTCTCGAATAAGTTGTACTGTGTGTAAAATTGTAAAATCCGCAAGTTTCACAACAAAGCTTCCAATTATTGTTGCCTCCAAATCCAATATAAGTAGTGCATATCACTGTGCTTGACTGTCATTTGTTAAATGAGCATGCGGGTATTTCAACAGAATTCAATCTAAAAAGAAGAAAAGAAAATTGTGAATATCGTATGTGTTGATCCAAAATCTCGGAAAACGTTGTAGAAATTATTTTAATCTTTTATTTAACGCTTCCAAAACCATTCATTTTGTCGGTAAAAAATTATATAACGTTAAGCTCTTCTGTTTTCATTAGAGTTCTGCATATACCGAATTTCATGGAAAATTGAATCCAAAAGCTCTCGGAAAATTAAATTTATATACATACGTAGATATTATCTGAAATAAATTTCCTTAAAAATGCAGCTCAGCATAATCAAACTTTTTTAAATTACCATTTGCCGCAGTTAATTTTATTTTATATTTTGCTCCCATTAAAATGTAATTTCCCAGCATAAATAAATAAGTAACCTCGAATCACGAGAGATTTACGCTGAATCATTCATGGAGAATGTTTTGAATATATATATACATACGTATTATATATGTACATATGTAATTTACTCGAATAGCGTACATAGTACGCAGATCAGAAATTTTCTATCGCAACATAATTCCGTTTAATTGCGATATCCTTATATAATCGTACCCGAACACATGTATAAATTCCCATAAGTGTCGTAAATGCGATTCATCCGTAAAATTACATTTTGTTTCGGGCTTTCATTTTATTTTTTTGTATTACAATAAAATAATAAATTTAAATCGCCATTTACAGTACATTACAATGAAAGAGTTCAATGATTTCCCTGTCCTCCTCAGCTTTTCTCAGCATGTGTACTAGTCAAATATATTACAAATAATATGTACATATGTATGTATTCAGATGAGAATATAAAACAAGAAATCCTTGAAAACTTTATTTTATTCAGTGAATGATGAACGAAGCATTTTTGTTGTTGTTGATTTTTCGGAAAATCACGATTATGACTTATCTAAATTCCAAATGATTCACGAAAACAGCAAAAATTCAATTTAAAACGGAAAAAGCGCGAAATACAATTTAACATCTAATCTTTCAAAAAGAATGGTGCGATGATTATGTTGATGATGATGATAATCATAAGATAACGTTATCTTAAGATTGTTTTCGTCGGTTGCCGTTTTGTGCTTATATTGCCTGCTAATCTACATGAAATAATTTTGTGAAAAATATTTTTCCGGATTTTCTTTCGTCTATTGTTGGGTTTGTTGATGCTGGTTTAAAAAAATTGTGTGTATTCGATTATATACGTGTATGTATACATACTGAACATTGTAGATGTATAGGACAGTGCGGTAGTTATACAAACTGAATTTTAACATTAAACTGTACGTATCCAATTAAACCACAGTGCAAACATAGAGTAGTAATTTTTAGTTAGGCTTAAGCGCTTTTCGTCCCCGCTCCAAATGACCACTTTTTAGGAAAACACGAAAAAATCCCAGATATATTTCAGTTCTGTTACTTAGAGTTATAAATAATAGAAAGAATTTATAAATAATTTAAATTCCGTTATACCTAATGTAAAAATGTCCAGTCATAAGGACTGTAACATGTGGAATGTGGCCACTTTCCGGATGAAGTAAATGGATAAGTCAATAAAAATCATCCTTAATGTTGACAAATAAACAAGTAATAATAAACAGTACAACAACAATAACGTTTTATTCCCTCTTCTTTGGTTATTTACGACCTGTTACAAAACCTGGAAGAGCAAGGCTTCAAGATAGTTGCCTACGCAGATGATGTTGCTATTGCGGTCTTCGGTAAATATCCTCGCACGCTGGGTGAGCGCATGCAGTGCGCAATGGGCTACCTCTTTGAGTGGGCAAGCAGCTGCGGACTGAACGCAAACCCACAAAAAACGGAGCTGGTCCTCTTTACCTGGAAGCACAAACTTCCTCAGTATGATCCGCCAATATTAAATGGTACTCGCTTGATCTTTACGGATAGAGCGAAATACCTCGGACTACTTTTCGACAGCAAGCTAAGCTGAAAACCAAACATCTTAGAGGGAGTAAAGAAAGCTGCACTAGCTTGACTCCTGCAAAAATGCCATTGGAAAGAGATGGGGTATTGAGCCCCATAAAGTACAATGGCTCTACGTCTCAGTGGACAAAATTATACTGCTGTATGTTGTGGTTTACTGGTCAGCGTTAAAAATTATGGCTAACCTGAAAACACTGATGAAAGTTCAAAGAACGGTCTGCTTGTGTACAAGTGGGGCCCTCAGGAGCACACCAACTCAAGCTCTGGAAATTCTCTTTCATTTCATTCCATTGGATCTTCCGTCCGAGCAGCTAGCATCTTGCACAGCCATTCGGCTCAAATCCATATCTATGTAGACCTGTAACAACATAGGGCACTCATCCATCGTATGCAACAGGGGTATTGGGCTGTTGAGGTGAGATTCCAAACTAAGTTTCCCACCAGAGAGGACTGGGTGAATGAGACGATTATGGACAATGAGGCGCTAAGCTTCTTCACGGATTGCTCAAAAATGGGTAGAGAGAGAGGTGGGCTGTGAGTGTAGGATAATCAGTGAGACACTAGGGGCTAACTTCTCTTTTCGTCTTCCCGATTTTGCAGTGCTTTTCAATCTGAACTTATCGCGATAATGGACTGACTTAAGTATAATGTAATATCCACGAGGGATTCCTACAGGGATATCTACAGTCATACATCCCTGACGTCGAAGGTAGCCCAGAACTGTGTGGCATCTTTGAATGCGATGGCTGATCAGTTCAACATCCCCTTGACATGGGTGTCAGGGCACTTCAATATCGCAAGGAATGTAAAGGCAGATGAGCTGTCTCGCAAAGGCATAGCATGCCTTATATCACAAATGCATGCTGCTCCAGGAAGAATTCATTAAACAAACGAACGTCATATGGTCTAACGCTAATTTGTGTGCAATAACCAAACATAGCCTAGACTTGACTGGTCGTCGAATGTTTTCGATTCCGGTTTGCCTCCTCACAATTCGTCATTCGTAAAGATTTTTGTTGTTCGGTAGTGGAATGAGAATCATGTCATAAAGAGGAAAAGTTCCTTTAAGCAGAGATCGCGATTATTCTTCTTATATTTACATACAAACAAACACACATTGGAATTGCGCAAATTTTTTTGGGATTATTGTTAGTGATCTTATAAATACAATAAGTAATTATCATTGTTTATAATGTGTTAGGCAGGGATTGGCGAGGGATATTACGCTATGTAATCTTCGCTGTTGTCGACGCGTAAGATATTAGAACGTTAAAAATTTATAAATAATAATTTGGCTGTTTTTGTTTTAATTTAACTCCCCTAGTTATGGGATAATATCAGAACCTCGAAAAACAGTATATGTATGTAACAGACAAGTTCATTCATATTACATTGAATTATTGAAATTCTGTTTGAAGGGTATTTTAGAATTATCACTGGTCGTTGCGCATTATTATCCGAAAGAAATCAGGTCACAATAAGTTAGAACAAACTTTACAAAATCACACTATGAATTGTCTACATTATCGACGTTATCGATATTGTCTATCCTGTATATGCTGGTTGTCGACGCAGCAATCCCACATCAAATTTTAACGCGATCAAAATTTACCTCTAATCACTAGAGTGATTAGCTGTGTAAATCAGATTTGACATACAAAAAATGCAGATTCAAATATTTCATTCAAGCCCATACTAAAATTTTAGCTGGAATTTACTTAAGAAAATTCACTCAACATATTTCAAATACAAATACGATTAAACATAACTTAAAATGTAGTCAAATTTTGTTCGTATTCAGTTGAAATATTAATTTATATTCACTCGATTAATTTAACTAAATATTTTGTTTCAAATCTACTTAAATATCGCTCTAGAGTGAAATTAAAATTCGAATCAATTTTTTTTACTTTAAATTGTAACTGCAAACTCAAATAAGACAAAATATTATTTTTAATGGAATTTTAAATTTTTAACTCAATTTATATTTAAAATGCTCTCAAATATTGTTCAAGTCACAGTGAAATATTACTTTATTCTCACTCATATACAATTCATCTAAAACAACATTAAAAATTGGCTAAAATTCATACTAGAATTCTATTCTGGAATTTTACTTAAGCAAATCTACTCAAAAAATATATACTTCGAAGTCTAAGCAAACCCAAATATGAGTAAATAATTATAATTTAAATTGAACTCAAATAACCCATAAATAGCTTAGGTTATTGGTGTTGGAATGTTACAGTGTAGGATATGTAACTCAGTACATAACGCCGTTGTTTAGTGGATGCCCCCCATTTGTTTCTCATTATATTTTAATTTGTTAAAGCAAATTCAGTATGACTAAAATCCAGCTTGATTCTAGATCTGCCGAATTGTCTTGCAAAATTAGGTATTTTAGATTCTTTTGATTTTATTTAAGTTAAAGATCATTAACGCTAGTTCATAAGATTATTATTTTAAGAGTTAATCTTTCCCACCCATTACAGTTTCAATACAATTTCTAAATTAGTTTATTTCTAACTCATTCCTAATTCAGAATTTATTTAAGGAACTCCTCAAAATTGAATGAGATCCTTGAATATGGTTGAATGAGAGGAGATCGACAGGAAGAATGGGTAAAGTTAATTGTGTAGTTTTTCACAAGATTTTTGATAGTTTGCAAAATTATTTTTAGAGTTGGTAAGATTTTCCAATGAATCTTGTTTTTAGTTTGAACCGATGTTACTTACTGTTAAAATTGTCTGGTCTAAACAAAGTACGGAGCACTGTGAGCAAATGAAGGTCGTACGCAAAATGCTGAATTTGAAGTTAGTTGTGTCAATTTCTTTTGGTGGCCTGTTCATCTGGTGGCCTAGCTTCTATAATATATAAAACATTCATTGATATTTATAGGATTATTAGCCCATCCGTTTTGTAATCAGGGATAGGCTTTACGCGTAAATTATTATTTTATACGTTGACGTTAATAAATTTTGTATTTAGAATGAGTTAGAAATAAACTAATTTAGGAATTGTGTTGAATCTCTAATAGGTTCGAAAGATCGACTCTTCAAATAATTATCTTATCTACTAGCGTTAATGATCTTTAACTTAAATAAAATCAAAATAATCTAAAACAACTAATTTTGCAATACTGTTGAACTTTTAAATTTGCTTCAAAGTATTAAAATATATTTGGAAATCAATGATCATCACCTAAAAAACGGCATTAAGTGCCATGTCAAGGGCTAGATGCAGGTGCACATGAGGCTGCATTTGCTCTATAACGGTCGCCCAGCATACCGACAGCACATAAAAAAAGGTACCGAGAAAAACTAGCAGTGAGTACATTTTAAATATTAATTGTGCTTGAACATTGATTAAAAAATAATTTTTGTTATAGTGGTTTGTGATTGAGCAGACTTTGAATTATATATTTGGAGTGGATTTGCTTAAATAAAATTCCAGGTGAAATTCTAGTATGAATTTGAGCCAAAACCTTTAATGGTATTTTAGATGAATTGTATAAGTGAAATAAAGTAATATTTTACTTTGACTTGAACCAAATTTGAGTACATTTTAAATTGAGTTAAAAATCAAACTCAAAATTGAATTGAAAAACATATTTTGTCTTATATGAGTTTGTGTATAGATGTTGAATTATAGTTTAAGGTATAAGAATTTGAGTCAAGGTTTAATTTCACTTTAGAGTGAAATTTAATATCTTTAGTTAGATATTTTATTTTATAATAAGATTTTAACTGAATGAACAGAAAGTTAAGTGCATTTTAAATTATGTTTAATCGTATTTGTATTCGAATAGCTATTTAACTATGTTCAGTGGATTTTCTGAAGTAAAACTCCAGCTTATTTACAATTTTATTTATTTGCATTTAATTATTAAATATATTTTATACAATATTTTTTCACCACCACTATAAAAAACAACGCACTTGCATCAGCAAAAGTAGAAACAGTAATGGCCGACTTGTTATGTTGCTTCGTGTTTTGCTTTTTTGTTGGTTTGTGACGTGTTGTCTTTTGTGTTCAAAATACGTGTCGTAATCACAACAACCATTAGATGTTTTTTTTGCTCTTAATTATTGAGGTCGTAAACAAATTGCACGGAATTGTAAAATTGGCGCTAACGTTTATCGTTGGTGAATTGAAAGTCGAACGATTTTATATTTCAACGAGGGTAAGATTAGCATGGGATGTTTTCGATAACGCACGCGTGTGGGGCATGTTAATGAAAAGTCAACAATTTAGAATGGTGAACAGCCAAGTACAGCTTGTATTGTTCAAACTAGTGTTATCTATGAATGCCTGGTGTGTATTAAACAATAATTTAGAAAAGCTGTCTTCAGATTGATAATTTTTGATACTTTAAGATATACAAAGGGTTTTCAGACGTGATTATCACACCAGAAAACCATTATACTCGTATTTCCTTTAATATATTTTTTGATATATTTGGGTTATGCCACAATCTGCATAACAAAATTATTTTACCACACACTCTACTATAACTAGAATAGGCCAAAATCGGCCAACTGTAAACACAATATTGATCAAGTCATAGAAAAGATTTTCGGAAAGCCCATATTTTATCAAGGAACTAATTGAAAAAAACTATAATACAAATTTTGGCCCAGTATCGCATTTGTGCATACTCTACATTGGCTAGAATCGGCCGGAATCCAGAAAATATCAAATTTACGATTTTCGGGAATAGTTGTATGGATGGTTTCTGGGAAACCCAATTTTTATCAAGGAACTAAATGAAACAGATTATAATACATAGTTTGGCCCAGTATCGCGTTTGTGTTTACTCTACATTGGCTAGAATCGGGCAGAATCCAGAAAATATCAAATTTAAGGTTTTCTGGAATAGTTGTATGGATGATTTCTGGAAAACCCAATTTTTATTATGGAACTAATTGAAACAGACTATAATACAATGTTTGGCCCAGTATCGCGTTTGTGCATACTCTACATTGGCTAGAATCGACCACGGAGTATCCAGAAAATATGAAATTTACGATTTTCGGAAATAGTTGTATGGATGTTTAGGAGGTTGTTCCTAATTTAAAATTCTCGTCCGGTCCGGACTTCTCAAATGAAATAAATACACGTACACAATAATTTATTTATTTTGATAATTAATAATTTATTATTAATTTTATTTATTTAAATTTTATTTTATTATTTTATTTTCACCACCACTGTTTTGTATATTGCCACCAAAATATGTATACGTTTGTATTTTATATATAATAATTCGCGATGCGTAAGCAAATCGTAATGGCGAATTTTGTTGCATTAAAAGACGTGTTGTCTTGTTGTTTGTTGTTTGAGTGGTGTTGTTTTTGTTGTGTGACGTCGCCTTCGTGTCCAAAATACGTGTCGTATTTTGGAGAGGGAACACATGCGCCGGCGACGGTCAATACTGCACTTATGTGTTAGTATTGCATCACCGAACATTGTTGTTCGTGGTGATGTTGTTAGATGGCGACATGTTTTACTATAAATGTTTTATAGTAATGGTTCGGCTATTGGATATGTGATGGGGTTAGTGAACGCTTAATTCAAATAAGTTGATTTATATTTGAATTTCACTAATTGTTTTGTTTGTGGCAGTATCGAATATCGGTGAGTCGAATATTCGAGCTGCTACAGATGGTTCCTGGAAAACCAAGGAACTAAATGAAACACACTATAATACACATTTTGGCCCAATATCGCGTTTGTACATAATCTAGATTGGCTAGAAACGGCCATAGACTATCCAGAAAATATCAAATCTACGGTTTTCTGGAATAGTTGTATGGATGATTTCTGGAAAACCCATTTTTTATTACAGAAGTAATTGAAACAGACTATAATACAAATTTTGGTCCAGTATCGCGTTTGTGTTTACTCTACATTGGCTAGAATCGGCCAGAATCCAGAAAATATCAAATTTAAGGTTTTCTTGAATAGTTGTATGGATGATTTCTGAAAAACCCATGTTTTATCACGGAACTAATTGAAACATACTATAATACATATTTTGGCCCAATATCTCGTTTGTACATACACTAGATTGGCTAGAATCGGCCATAGAGTATCCAGAAAATATCAAATCTACAGTTTTCTGGAATAGTTGTATGGATGATTTCTGGAAAATTCAATTTTTATTTTGGAACTAATTGAAACAGACTAAACTACAAATTTTGGCCCAATATCGCGTATCGGCCATAGAGTATCCAGAAAATATCAAATTTACGGTTTTCTGGAGTAGTGGTATAGATGATTTAAAGAAAACCCAACTTTTATCATGGAACTAATTGAAACAGACTATAATACACAGTTTGGTCCAGTATCGCGTTTGTGCATACTCTACATTGGCTGAAATCGCCCATAGGAGTATCCAGAAATTGCCAGAAATCATCCATATAACTATTCCAGAAAATACCAAATTTACGGTTTTCTGGAATAGTTATATGGATGATATCTGGTAATTTCTGGATACTCCTATGGCCGATTTCAGCTAATGTAGAGTATGTACAAACGCGATACTGCGCCACAATGTGTATTATAGTTTTTTTCAATTTGTTCCTTGATAAAAAATGGGCTTTCTGAAATTCATTTCTATGACTTGATCATATAACTTTTATATTGAGATACATGTGCAGTATGCTGATTTAGGCCTACTCTATTTGGCCTATTCCAATCATTTTAGAGTGCGTGGCAAAATAATTTAGTGATGCACAATGTGCCACAACCGAAATATATTAAAAAATATAAGTAATATATTAAACTAAATATATTGGTTTTCTGGTTGATCACATCGGAAAACCCTTCGCACCAAATTTTTAGCAAAAGGCACAAATTGGCACAATCAAATCCAAGTATAAAAAATATAAAATATTTTCGTTTTCTAAAATGGGAATACTGGCCGCGACTTTTACTTTAATTTTCGGTAAATTAATTTACCCTATCAAAAAGTAGGGTAAACCAAGTACTGAAAAGTAAATGTTTAACGTTGGTTGTACATTTTTTATGATCTACGGATGGACTAAGCTAAAAATAAACAAAAGTATGTATTCTAATAAACTAAAAATGGAATTTTACCTGACGATTAGCCCGAAGCATAAGTAGTCGAACTAAAATATATCGATTTCTCTGAAATTGTTTGTGTTTTTCCAATAAGCGGTCATTCGGAGCGGGTACGAAAGCGCTCAAGTCTAACTAAATATATTACATTTTTTAACTGTGCTTTAATTAGATATTTCCGAGTTTCAATACGACAGACGATTATAGAATTTTTTATTTGTTTACCAAGTTCCGTATAATGCTGGTTAGATGTCGGTAGATCTGTGATTAATATTGAATTTAATTAATGAAATCCGTAAAGTTAGTAAAAAAAATTAATTTTCCTAAATTTAATAATTCACAATAAAAATGCAAAAATTCGTTATAACGGGACTTTAATTTTATATTTATACCCACTCCCATGCATAACAATTTGTTATAATTGCTTTTAGGACAGGCTTAGGGCAAAATTTTATGTCTGTTGTTTACTTAGCATTTATTTATGTTTGTGTTCCCGGTTTGCCCTGGCATTGGGTAAAGTTCCGAAAATGAAAATTTATTTTAACTTTCAGTGGATTTTAAATCCATTACCTTACTAATCATTATAGTACACAGTTTCATCTCAAAAACCACGGATGGTTAAGAAAAGTTTCTTCTAATTTGCAATCTGAAAAATTATATTACGTATAATACTTCAACACTCGTTCAAAAATTTAAGTGCTTAGAAATTAAGCAATTATAACAATCAACAAGGGTATTTACATAACTTAAAACGTAGGTGAAATTTGTCCTAAATCTGTCCTAAAAAACAACAAAAACAATTTCAGTTTATATGTGTTAGTGTACAAAGCAGAATGTCTCGATATAACGAATTTTATCACTAACAATATAAAATATAGTGCGACGATTACATTATTTTCCGAAATTCCTTTGCAAAACCCAAGGAAGATACCAACATAACAAAGAAACCACAAAGATGAATTTGGGTCTGAGCTATCCGAAAATTATTTCAATTTTGAAAAAAGTAGGGGATTAGAGTGTTTGGACAACCATATCTGATATGACGTCATGTATGTCGATTATATGGTTTTTCCGAATTTTCTTTAGAAAATCCTAGGAAGCTAACACCATAATGACATATATTCCAAGATGTCATTGGGTCTAAGCTAAAAATATTCCAATTTTGGAAAAAGTAGGGGATTAGGGGGTTCAGGACAACCATGTTTGGTATGACCTCACGTATGTCTATTATATGATTTTTCCGGATTTTCTTGGGAAAATCCTAGGAAGCTAACATCATAATGACATATATTCCAAGATGTCATTGGGTCTAAGCAATCCGAAAAATATTTCAATTTTGGAAAAAGTAGGGGATTAGGGGGTTTAGGACAACCATGTTTGGTATGACCTCATGTATGTTTATTATATAATTATAAATATAATGATTATTTTAAATCGTGGGAAACTTCCAAAACTATTATTTTTGACGAAAAGTTTCTTCTTCATTTGCAATCTGAAAAATTATATTACGTATACTACTTCAACACTCGTTCAAAAATTTAAGTGCTTAGAAATTAAGGAATTATAACAATCAACAAAGGTATTTATTTACATAACTTAAATTGTTTAAATTTAATGTGCTGTACAATTGCGCCGTTCAAAGCGGAATTATTTTATTTAACCGATACGACTCTTTGCCCCAAAATTAGAATTGGCATCGAATTCTAAAGTAACATTAAAGACTGTAATAAAATGCGGAAAATCTCTAGTTCGTAACCTTCTTCTCATATATAATGTAAGTAAAAACATTTATTTATGATCACCACATTTAAATTTATGACACTAAATTAGGGTGCGAAGATAACCGTCCCTCCTCGTAATAACATTGCCTTCAAAAAATAAAAAATAAAAGCAAAATGTTTTCACAACACAATGGTATAATTTCATTTAATGACTTAATTATTCCTTATCAATAATTATCTAACATAAATTTTCAAATTAACAACGTTTTTCGTTTTCTCATTTTTTGTGTTATATTTTATTTTTATTTTTATAAATACAGAAAGCTCTTTTACAAAAATAATATATACATACATACATACATACCAAAAAAAATTAAATTGTATAAGGAACAAAAAACCATAAAAATAATTTCTATTTTTTTTTTTTTTTTAATTAAAAACACTCATAATTTTATTTTAATTATTTCGGAAATAAAATTAAAACAAATAAAAATAAGGCAAACAACATAACAAACAAAAAATGTTGTTGGTGTTGTTTTTTGTTTAGGAACATTTTGAAGAAAACTTTTCCATTTAAAATTATTTAAGGTTCTTAATTTTTATTCAAAAGTTTTATGCTGCTCTTTCGTCTCTCTCTCTCTTCGCCGCCTCTACTGAATCATAAAATATTTATGGATACATTATGTTTTGCTACACAGTTGAAAAGCACATCCGGCATTGTACTGGGTTATGTATAATATTATAAAATACATTTGTCTGTGCGTATATAAGAAACAGCAAACACCAATATATAAGTTTTATTGATAAAGATTTCGCATGGTATAGGTACCTCACACCTTAAGTGACCTGCTTTGTAAACAACTTGTAAAAAAGGACGGTCGAGAAAAAAATGTGAAAAATTTACTAGCATAAAATAATTTGTACGTGGATCGATTGAATAATATATATTCAGAAGTGTTGAGGAAATGTCACATTAAATATATTTTCCTCTACACATACACACAAAAAGCCCACAAAAAGCCAAATAGGATGTACATTTACAACTTTTATTAAATAATTAATAGTTGTGTGTCACAGAATAAGAATTATTGAATGAAAAAAAAAAATCGGAATGTATTCTAAAAGGTTTTCACCTCAATTTATTTGGGTATTGTTACTGTGTATATATACATACATAGTTGATAAGAATATTGATTAGGAGTAACCTTGAATCAAGCAACAATAAAATAAAATAAAAATCTATTTTTTCGGTCTACAGAATTGCGGGTAAGAAACATAAAATAAATTAAGATTACAATTTATTGAAATTTTCATTACCGGTATTTTGTACTGTGTGGGCAGCCGGAAACATGTTTAGCAAATTTTTGTGTTGGTTATTTTGTTCAGGGTTATTGCTAAAGAAACTTTAATGACATACCATTTTTTCAACAATACATACATATACTTATACTTGTAAAAATAATTTGAAAATTTAACGAGTTACGTTTATAATATCTTTTAATGGCGTTGCCCAATTGATGGCCTGCGAACTGTTTCCTAAGGCCACACACTATAATTTATCAACTTTTACGCTAATTTGAAACACGAGACAAAATACTTAATATTTAAGTGTATCTCTCAAAGGTCTGCATATAAAGTATCGTTTTTCATGTCAACAATAATTATGATGTCATTAGTTTATAGAATTACATTTTATTAAAGGATCGCAATGAAAAAACCGCAACAAATCTACTTTTACTTTGGCAGATGCGGCGAGTATGAGTATGGTGGCAGAGACAGTTAGTGGCAGAGACAGTTAAGCAGTAGGCGATTTCATCACAGAAGTCAAGCAACATTGTGCAGGGTTAGTACTTGGATGGGTACGTCACAGAAGAAAAGGAAAAATACACAAAAAATCAAAAATCTCCCCCTGGTAGGCCAGTATGCCTTATCGAGCAGCCCTGGAAACTGGCTAGGATTCAATGGACCATTCATTCATTAATCTGAATTAAAAATGATTTCAGAAACGAACACTAGAAGAAGCAACACAAATCGCAAAACACAAATATCGATCCTAGGCAAATATCGACACGAATTGGAAATTGGAACATCAGAACTAACGGAAACATTAAGGGCCTGGCACAAGTAGAGTAGGAAATGAAACGTTACAACATCGAAATTCTAGAGGACTTAGTGATACCAGTCAATAGTAGAATAATTGTGGCAAGATTCCGCTGAAAAATAAGAAACACAACTATCATCCAGTGCTATGCCCAACAGAAGATGCAGAAGAAGCAGGAAAAGATGAGTTCTACGAACAACTACAATCCACAATAGCAAGATCGCACAGAAATGACGTGGAAATTATTCAAGGAGTTTTAACGCCAAAATTGGCACTGACAATACTGACCTGACAACCGTCATGGTGTTATATTTTATGTTTTTGTTTAACACAAAATATAATGTTATTCTTAAATATTCGGTGGAGAGAAATATCAAATTGATATTTATATTAGTTGGAGAAAAAGATCTCAGTAGACAAATGCCGCTAGGGGAGTGGAGCGCTGAAACGCTCTTCTTTCTTCCCTCCTCGTTTTGCTATACGAGGTTCGCTCATCAATGTTTACTGGATCGGTGCCGTGTATGTTAGTATGATGATTTAATTATTGATACTCGCTTACCACGGATGGGGGCTATGACAGTATCAATAATAATTTGTGTTATAGTTATACTTACTTGATTGATGAATGATGAGTATTCTCGATCTTGACTTATAACACTGAGTATTTAAGTTTTAGGTTTTTCTTTATTTATTTATTACTTAATGACTTGACTTAGGCTTTGACTGTATTATCTTCAACTACAACTGACTTAAAATATATTGACTTCAACTACAACTGACTTTAATAATAATAATAATAATAATTTATTCTTCAACTCTATATACTAAATATTCTATGTCAAATTGTTGTTATTGATTTGTTTTGTTTTTCACAATTTGACACATATTAATTTTTCACAATTTGACACACATTAATGTTTTAATACTAATTAATAATTGCCAAATTGCGTTTTGCAATTTTATATTCAATTATTATTATTTAGGTTATTACAATAAAATGTGTGCTCGTTTTTGAAATTTTGTGCTCTATAAACAATTTGTTTTCGCCTTAGATTTTAAATTATAATTTTATTTTAACATTCAGGCGTTTTCTTTACTTTATGGTATTCTTTGGAGTGGTAGTAGTGGTTTCACAACAATGGGTATAGATGCACTGAACTCTGTACGAAACAATAATGGAGAAAGACTCATCGACTTCTGTGTCACAAACCAGCTATTCATAGGAGGCAGTAAATTTCCACAAAATAATATACACAAAGTATACATGGACATCACCTGACGGCAGAACAAGAAACCAAATAGACCATGTAATTAATGATCAACAAGAAATTTCTCAGAAATTCACAGCGACTATTACTTGGTAATTTCACAGTTCAAGATCAAGCCTGTAGCTATGAGATGTACTAAGACGAACAGACGAAAATTCAACATCGAAAGGCTAAACGATCCCGATACAAGGGAGATTTTCAGTGAAGCGCTCGAATGCAATCTAGCAACCAACAGTGCCACCAGTATAGAAGACCGATGGAAGCAAATCGAAGAAGCCTATATCGAAACTGCTGCGAACACACTTGGATACAAAGAATACAGTCGCAAACCGAGACAGCACATGGGAGAAAAATGAAGAACGTCGACATATTAAGCTGCAAATGAACCAGCAAAATACCACGAAGGTGAGAAGGAAATATCAAGACACGGCAAGACAAGCTAAAAAGATGGCAAGAAATGATCGTAGAAAATATACTGAAAATATTCTCAAGGATGCCGAAGAAGCAGCAGCAACCAGAAATATGCGCACTCTACACCAATGCGTATGAAAGGTCACAGGAAAATACACCAATATACCACCTATAAGAGATAAGAATGGTCAAATCCTAACAACAGATGAGGGACACAGTTAAAGAGATGGAAAGAATATTTCGGAGAGGAAATCGCAAACAGCACAGAAAACTTCGAATTACCCAATAATGCTCTTAACGAAACAATCAACATCTATCCACCAACGGAACGTGAAGTTAGCAGTATCATTGAGAAAATGAAGAATAACAACGCCGCTGGAATAGACACCATACCATCCGAAATATTCAAAGGTGACGCATCTACAACTGTGAAGACTCTAACACCGATCATAACGGAAATATGGAATTCGGGTAAAATACCACATAAATGGAAAGAGGGATTAACCATAATGATTCCAAAGAATGGAGACCTAAGAGAATGTAAAAATTGGCGACGCATATCACTACTCAATACAACAATAAAGGTGTTAGCAATGATAATCCTCGACAGAATATCACCATTTAGAAGAGAGGTGGAGAAATAAGAACAGCATGGTCTCAATGGTACTGGAAAAGTCCAAAGTTTGGAGGAAACTGTTATAGGCTGCGAGACAATTGCAAACAGAGATTCAAGAGTTGGAGAAAAAAATTATAGACATCGAGAAAGAGCTTCGATATGCCAAGAAAAATAGAACAGTCAACTTCTTTGGCAATGTTGAAATTTCAGTTAGAAACAACGATCAAGCATAATGGTTGGAACAGGGAAAGTCAAGCAATCGGGTTTATAGTGAGCATGCAACGGCATGTGACGTAACGGGTCAAATCTCACAAGAATGTGGTGAAATAAGATAGAGACAAGTAGAATCTGAAGATCGTGCGAAAAACTAGTTTTGGCCAAGGAGGATGGATAGCCACAGTAACAATGAACCACTTGGACTAGCTGTGGATGGGTACGAAGCAGTGACGATTTAACGATTAAGGCCGATATGGTTGAGAAGAGCGGTGTTGTTCCATATAATAATAAACACTTTTTATAGTTTTTACAGCAATATTGAGGATACCATAAAGGGCCATTACTGGCCCTTTATGGTATCCACAATATTGCTCCAGCGGTTTCGATCCTGAGTTTGGTCTACATACTGTCTTAGACAATCTGAAGAAGCTAAGTGGGTCTCTACATCGTGGAGCTATCGTCACCTGCAAGGAACTCTGCGCCTATCATATGGTGGTTATCCTTTTAGAAATCGCTGCACAATTGGTTCCGGATGAGCATGCATAACGTGACCAAGCCAATATCGGAGATCTTCATCAGATCTCTGATCTCGATATTGTACAGAGCTCGGTATGTACCATCTACTTCGCGTTTTAGGCCGTAAATCACACGCATGATTCTTCTCTCAAATATAAAGAGCCATCTCTCGTACTCATCCGTCAGCGCCCAATTTTCACATCCAAACATTACAACGGGCTTGGGCATAAAATCTGATTTGCGATTGTCCCTAACCAGAGATCATGTATTAATTCGTTTTGGACTCATTGATTTGGAGTTCAACAGAAGCTGAAAACTCTACAAGCGGATCAAGTATTTGGTTTGATATACTGCAAGAGAAATGTACAATGATGGGATGGGTCTATGTTAGTGTTGCCAGAAAATATTAATTGAAATCTTAATTTTTCAAGCACTTAAAATGTCAAAAACGTTAATCAATAAAACCCCTAGCAGCAGAAATGAAATGAAACCCGAATTTAACTTAACCAGATACTTAACCGATTTCAGATTTTATTTTCTTCTGGATCAAAAATCAAACGACCTATTCAAAACACAATCAAGTTTTAAATACTTTTAAATATTTGTATACGAAACGAGTATTAACGTCAGCTTTATGATGAAAACGGTCTAATGATTCAGATTGGTCTCGGGTCTAGACAAGTTTAAAAAATATTGCTTTTATAAATTTTGATGCGTTGTGAAAATTGTACGAGATGGTAACTTGACGTTTATAATTCGGAATTGTAACTCGAAAAGTGAAAATTGAATTTTAATTTCAAACTTTCACGTTCAAAAAACTTTGATGAATCAAGTTTCAATGGATTTTAAAATTTTTTATCAAAATTTAAAAACTTTATTATGAGTTTTATAAAAATTGTACAATAGAATTTTAATTTTCAATATTAGAAATCTTTTCAAATACCAATTCTGAAAGGTTGTAACCGGTACAATGACTATCAAGTCGATGCAAACTGTCCAATTTATGGTGGACATTATGTTTTGAATGTTCGCTCATTTTTTCAATTTTGCTAATATTCGAAATTCACAAATTTACAGAAAGTTAACTGGATGGATTTTACATTTTCAACATCATGAAAAAAATGTTGTCATGAGCGATAAAGCAAAAGTTTGTCCTAAAACACTTGTTAAAAATAGTTTGAATTACATTTCGAGTTTCACGAAATTCAGGATTGAAAGTTTCCCTAACTAAATTTGAACCGTCATTTTTGTTCTACGGAAAATAAAAAAAAAACATCTTATCGGATTACAAAGAGAAAATAGTCAATAGGACGATAAAAACGTCTTAATGGCAACGCTGCTTTGTTATAGGAACAGCCACAGGAGAGAGTAAAATCATAACTAACGAGTAAGCAGATTGCAACGATAAGGATTGGCAATACTGAGTTCCAACACGAAGTGCTGGTCGCAAATATAGTGGATGAAGCAATTTTGGGTATGGACTTCATGAGGACGAATATCGTGATGAATATTGACCGCGGAGTATTGGATTGCAATAGATCAATCGAGCTACCACTTGATATAGATGATGCCGGAAACAATAAGAGGGGTAGTAGTGGATCAGCGAGGGAATCGCCGCAGAAACAGTTATACGGGATAAAATAGGAGTATCAGGTGACCGGATGACGAGTTGGTATGGCACGAGCGTAGATGACAGCGGTTTCAAAGTAGAAGATTTAGTATGGCTTACCCACAACAAAAGAAGGGTTTATGACCAAAGCGGCAACCATCATGGGAACCGTACCGTACATCGACATTAACAGGCTAAACGACGTGTTTTATCGGATTAAGAGACGGCAGCGAGAAAAACTAAAAATGGTGCACTTAGAGTGATTAAATTGAATGTTTTATTCAAAATCCAGTGAAAGTACCTTGTTTGACAAAAAAAATTGACAAGGTAAAAACGAACCAATATTTAAGAATTATAGTTAAACTGATATCGATCCCTATGTGACAAAAACGGAATCTTGAAAATTTATTTAGTTTAGTTAGAAAATTTTACGGAGGCATACGGTTTTGAAAAATTAACCTTGACTTTATAAAAATATAACAACAACACGTATTTTGAAAATAGCACAACAACACGTATTTTGTTTTCTTCTGAATACAGTGAACGTCCTTTTTACTTTGATGAGTCTTTCTTATTAATACAGAACTATCTAACTTACCAATTTTATCGTATATTATTTTAAAAAGAAATGAGGTTAAGTCTAGTGCATGTAATTAGTAGTTAGGCTTATCTTAAAGTTTAAAGATATTAACTTTTTTCATGGAATATATTTACCAAACCACATCTGTCTTATTCTTTATTCCGGACTATCATATTCTCGACATTTTCGATTCTTCCACGTTAGTTTTAAAAAAGATCAACACTAACTATTTTTTTATTTTTGGCAATGAGTATATTCAGGAAAGGTGGAAAAATGTCGAGAACGCAATTCGGGATATGATCGAAGACATTTTAAATTTTTTGTGCGTACGTAATCATATCACTATTTGTTGGAAATAACCACCCAAATTTAATAACAAAGATCAATGAGCTTTGTTATACGGTTTTACATAGTTTATATGAAAATTATGTTACAATTACGAAGTCGATGAGCGGCACGGTATAATAAAAAATAAATCAAACAATTTGTTACCACATAAATTAAATTTATGGTTTTCTAAATGAAAAGTAAGATTTTTACAAAATAAATGTGGTTTTCCTAGCTTCGTGGAGGAGTAATAAAATATCGATTATTCGTGGGAGTTTTTTGAAAACCATATATATGTAGCTAAGTTGTTGACCAGTTTTTATTGTGAAATTAACAAACTCGAGCATCGTGTTTACACTATTTATTATAGTGTTACATAGTTAAAGCAAAATCTCTTTGAAATTAAGTACAAAATAGTAAAATCCACAGTATATGAAAAATAAAGAAGTTTTGGATTTGCAAAAAATAAATTTTTGCTTTCGACGGTTTTTAGCTAAGTAAAATTGTAAGAGGTTGCGATATTTCTGAAAATTGTTTAATGAAACGGCGGTAATATCCTGCTAAGCCTAAAAATGATTTGACTGCCTATTGATTATTTGGCTGAGGATAATTTTTTATTGTATCAGTTTTGTTTTGATCTGGTTTGATTCCCTCTTCAGTGACGGTATGACCTAGATATATGATCTCCTTAGATAAGAATTGGCACTTTTCTAAATTTACCTTCAAATTATTGCGTTTGAAACATTCAAGAACCGATTCTAATTTAGCGTTGTGATCAATAAGATTATAACCAGTCACTATCTCGTGATAAACAAGACATTTAATGCCATTTAAACCACTTAGGATAGTATTCATAAGAAGTTGAAACGTTGCTGGTGCACTTTTCAACCCGAAAGGCATTCGTTTAAATTGAAAATGTCCTAAGTGAGTATTAAATGCAGTATTTTCTCTGTCTTTGGGATCTAATAAAATCAGATGATAGCCCTTCGCAAGATCTAATGTGAAGAAATATTTAGATTTACCAAGATTATCCAAAATATCTGTTATATTTGGTAAAGAAAACACGTCGTTAATTGTTACATCGTTTAATTTACGAAAATCCACCACGATTCTCCATTTCTTTTCTTCGTTATTCGCTTTTTTAGGGACTAGAATTAATGGAAAGTTCCATGGACTTTTACTAGGTTCGATAATGTCGTCTTCCAACATATGGTTTATCTGTTTGTTGATTTCAGATTTTGTAGACTCTGGTAAACGATAATGTTTGATGTATATTGGCTCTCCATTACTATCACTTCTAATTTTATGCATCATTTTATCGGTTGATGTAAGCTTATCACCAGACACGAAGAATATTTCATAATACTTTCGACATAGGTTTATAATAGAATTCCGTTCTTCTCGATTAAGATGGTCGATTTTTATAAGAGATTCGATAATTTGTAACCGATTGTTTATAACATTTGACCAAGAATTTAAATCGTTTGTATTTACGATGCTTATAGTAACGAGATTATTTTGTGATTTCATAATGGAGTTCGCTATGTACACACCAGGTACAATTTGAGATTATTGGCATACATAATCGACTTCATTAAGAATACTGTAACTGTAATGAATTGAGGTTGTTTTTTCTGAACGAGCAGGAATTAGAACAGATGAATAGGAAGTTAATTTCAGTTGAATTGGAATGTCATTATATAAAATTTCAAAAATATAATTAGAAAAATCTATCTTACACTTGTATTTAGACATAAAATCCTTACCAATAATACCAGCACATGAGATAGGAAACGAAGTAGAAACGATTTGGAATGAATGGTTTATTGATATGGAATCTGATAGAATTATATTTGTTTCACAAATATAACGATTAACTGGGTAGTGATACCTTTTTAATATTTTCTTTCTGGATAACAAAGTGTATCATCAACCAGGAAATTTCGTTTTATTATAGTAATGTCAGCTCCGGTGTCGACCAAGAAGAGAAACGATTTTGTGTTTAATACGTCAAGCTGTAATTCAACGAATTTTTTATTGTGGTTTTGATTCGTAATATTGATTGAATAAAGCGGTAAACTTGAGTTGTAAAACTCTAATACTCTATTTTAATTCCTGGATCCGACCTGGAGCGTTTGCTGAAATTTCTGGAACGGATCCCGAACCATTTCCCAAAGAATATGGAGTATCTTGTTTTGATGTATCTTTAGCTTTGTTCAAGTTAGCAAACTGGTGTTTTCTACAAATACTGATGTGATGACCAGGCGCTTTACAATAAGCACAAATTAAAGCTTTTTGAACTACTATTTCAGTGTATCAATTAAATGTCATAGGATTTGGTAAAATTCTACTAGAAACTTGATTTTTCTGATCCGGGGCATATTTGACACTTACTTTTCTTCGTTTGATGAAAATAACTAGAAGTATTGCGTCTACTTAGTGTAAGTTCTTCTTCACAAGCCTTATTTATGGAATCCTAAAGTGAAGTAAAGCGACAAGCTTTAATGATAAGTTTAATTGGATCAATGAAACCCTCTTGAAAAGCTTTAAGAGCTGTCTTAGAATTTAGGTGAATAATGGTTTTTGAAGCAGATGTACCTTCACTAGCTATGCATACTTCATTCATTTCGGAAAGTAATTTTTCGACTCTACTTGCATATGTTGTAACATTTTCATTTCTTTGTTGCTTAACGTTAATCAGCTCTATTTGTAATTGCTCTATAGATTTGGTACATTGGAATTAAATTAAGAAATTTGTCATGTTCTGTGTGCAATAAGTCGTTATACACCATATCAGAACATAATAGAAATTTGTGGAGACGATCTATGATTCCATCAAAATCAGGAATGATTTTTACAGCAACATCTAAATTTAAAACAGACATGGTTCCAAGAGAAGATTGATTTAATAAATTTATTTGAATAATTTAAACTATATCCGTATCAACTAGAGATCTTGATCGTCGATTGATTTTCTTTATAGTTCGATTTCGCAAAGTAATGAACGAGTACTTCTTTGAGTTGTCTAAACTTTCGGTTGACATTAAAATTCAAAATTAGAAGGATATAAGAACTAGCAGATGAGGAACAATATGATAACAACAACATAATTAATTAAATGAAAATAATTTATGATGATTAGTATTGCTCAGAATATTTAACAATATTAATGTAAATAAATAAATGTGTATATTCTCATACCACAAAATTATTTAGAAGATCAGTTACCAATTAAACGAATATATATGTATATGTTGTGTAAATGATAGCCAATAAAATTGAGAATAAAGAAAAAATTTAAACTAACCTTGACATTCCTTAATGGATTGGTAGATGAAGATGACGTCTTGATGTAATATCCATTGAATGAAATGCTGAATTCTTTGATTATCTTCCTTTGTTGAATATTATTTGTAAAAAAAAACTCGATGAAAACAGGAATGCTGCGATTTGAGATTATTATATCATACGTGTTACATGTTACTGCTGCTGCGACCTTGATTCCGTATGATTATTTGGAAGTAATTGAATGTACCGGAAGTTATATCCAGGATATGAAATAGAAGATATCGTATGATACGCTATAATGATGAACCGTCGAAGTTGTTTGTTTTATATATTTTATCCGTTTGAGCTTTATGATTACAATAAACGGTCAGTGGATGAGGAATTGTTGATTTTTTTTTTTTTTAATTTTTTTTTATTTGCATAAACACGTAACATACAATCATTAAATAATAACTTACAAATAAAATAAGTAAGTTAATCCTAAAGGAAAATTTTTCCAAAGTATCGGATTAACTTTTAGAAAAGTATAAAATTTAGTATAAATTTTTATAAATTTGATAAGTTTGATTAATTTGATGGGTGCTCAAATTTAAGGAAAAAACAAAATATAAAAATATAGTATGAAATAAAAATTGAATATAAAATTGAATATAAAAATCGGTCTAGGCATATAAGCTTTGACATCCAAAGAAAACCGTACATAATGCAAAATATCCGAAAGCACTTGCTCACAAATTAATGTGCCTTAATACTGAACTTGATGGATTCATTTAAGTAAAGGTTCAGTATCTTTCAAATTTAGAAGCCATAATTTTACTGCTTTTAGTGTATCTTTAGTAGTGCCTTGGTGTATAAGGTTTGCAGGAATTTTATTGTGTAGGTATGGAGACAAGTACATAAAGCTTCTACGCGACGCCTCTGAAGTAATTTTTGGTATAACACAACTGTTTTTGTTTCTTAAATTGTAAACATTATCTTTCAGTAGACTGCGATCACCGCTTCTCCTGAAAAACATTTTTAAAACCTTGTATATGTAGAGATTTCGAAACTGAAGTAAATTAGATTTGCAGAACAATGGAAAGGACGGTGACATACGAGATTTAAAATAAATTATTCTTAAACAATGCTTTTGAGCAACTACAATGCTTTTTAAATTAGAAAAATACACACCACCCCAACATATAAGGCCATATTGAAGTTGTGACTCGATCATTGCATGGTAATACATTTTTAAAACCTCAATTGGACAAAAATTACGTAGCAAGTATAACTTCCTAACAGAGTTCAACAAATTATTGTGAACATTATTAATGTGAACATTCCATAAAAAATTACTACTGATAGTTAACCCCAGATATTTATAATTTTTTACAGTTTCAATTTTAATGCAGTCTAAGTTATTGCATCCAGCAGAGGTACAATTATGTTCATGATATATAATATCATTAACTGGGATATAATCATGGTTACGGTCAAAAAACATTAATTTAGTCTTCGAACTCAAAATCATGTAATGGCTATCAACCATTTACGAAGAACAGTTAAATCACGCATAATCATTAACTCTATGTCAACGCAATTATTAGCAGTATATAATATAGCAGTATCATCAGCAAATGCAATCAAATCGCCTAAAAGATCTATCGAAAACATAGAATTAATGTAAATTAGGAATAAGATGGGCCCTAGTACAGACCCCTGAGGAACTCCAATATTAACAGTACCAGGGGAACTGTACGACATATTGACACGAATTTTTTGCGATCTGTCTTGTAAATAACTTTTAAACCACTGAAGAGATATACCACGAAAACCAATATTTGCCATTTTGAGTAGCAAAATATCATGGTTTACAGTGTCAAATGCCTTAGTGATATCGATGAACAATGACGCTATTTTATTATTTTTATTAAGGTTATTAAAAACAAAATTATTAAATTTCACAAGAGCGTCATCAGTGGAACGACCTTTAACAAATCCAAATTGATTAGAGTTTAAGAACCGTATTTTAATTAAAAACGACATTATACGCTTTTTTACCAATTTCTCAAAAATTTTTGATATAATTGGCAATAATGATATCGGGCGGTAATTATTTGGATCTATCATCGAACCTTTTTTGTGAAGAGGTATCACAACGGCAGATTTCAACTTATCCGGAAAAACACCATGCGAGAAACTTAGGTTAAAAATGTATGTTAAGGCATCACAAATATAAGTTCCAATTTTTTTAGTAACATAACCACTTAACTGATCATCTCCTACAAAATGTTTGTTTTTTAAGTCACTAACACAATTTAAAACTTCATTCCTATCCGTAGGGACAAAGTAAAAGAAAGCTTATAGGGTATTTCTAAGAAATGCTTATTGAACTCATTACTAATATCATAATCAGAAGTAACAATATTATTAGAAGATCCACAAATTTTTTTGATGACTCTTTCCACTTGTTATTTTTATATTAAAATTGAATAATTTTTTTAAATCTTAATGAGATTATTTTAATTATGAGTTTGTTTTTTTAAGATAAGATCACGTTTTATATATTAAATAAGATCTTATTGATTTATTATTAAAATTGTTATGGAATTGTTAATCAGTTTCACTTCAAATTTTTTATGAACAGCGCATGTGTTCATGGCACTACTTTTGTGTTAAAAGTAACATTTCACTTAACGGTATAACTGCGAGTATAAATGTGCTTTATTTAGCGGAATTTCCACACCTCGAATTGCTGCATAGAGCAAATCCACCGCTGTCACAAAATTTTTGTTGTGAATCGGTGTGGAAATTATAGAAATTTTTAAAACACTTTATAATATTTATTTATTATTTATATTTTATATAATATTTTATTAATTTTTTGTATTTTAATGATAACTTAATAATTAAAAATTAAGTTATATTTTAGAGTTAATTTATTTCTACACAATATCAATGTTCGGAACTGACTAATGCAACGGACCAAAATTGCTAATTTATAGAGTTTTGGTACTTACAATACATATACAAAAGATGTTATACTAATCAATAATCTATGTGTACTTAGGTATATAAACATAAAGTAATTACATGAATAATTATTTTATACATAAAGCTACAGTTTAGTATCAGTAATCCAACAGTTTTAATTGTGAAATTAACAAACTCGTGCATATATTTACACTAAATATTATAGTGTTACATAGTTAAAGCAAAATCTCTTTGAAATTAAGTACAAAATACACAATATATGAAAAATAAAGAAGTTTTGGTTTTGCAAAAAATAAATTTTTGCTTTTGACGGTTTTTAGCAAATAAAATTAATTTTCAAAATTAGTACTCTACAGTATAAAACTAACATATGTATATTCTTTTATTTAAGTTTAGAAATATAGTGTAACCTAGCTCGAAGGGTTAAACACACAATCACCATACTCTGCGTGTGTACCAAATGTTTCAATTTAATCACTTTATAGTTCTGTTTTGGTTCAATTTTAAATTAACTCATGCACACAAGCTTTTCTGTTAGTTTGTTTATTATTTTGTGAATAACAATAATAAAAAAGCATTAACCGAGCTTAAAATAAAAAAAATTGTTATATTTTATTACAGTACGTAAAAATTATTTTATGTTAAATTAATTTATGTTGTTTTTGTTGATTTTTATTTATATGTTATGTTTACATACGAAAATTGTTTTAAGCACAAAAATACAGAAATGGGATTTTCGTTTAATTCAACACACTGTATATACGAGTATAAAACACCAACAACAAAATCCCAAACATATTTACAATTAATTTCCCTAAACACGTATGAAATTGAAAATATGTACAACAAAGCACAAAATATTTTTAAGGTTGAATATGAGAAAAAGACTTATATACAGTATTATAGTGAAAACAGTAGTAATAATAATAAGCCAGTAAAGTTCTGTACTATCCGCATCAAATAATACTACTCGTAAACGTTTATATGTATAAATAAACATTGAGAAGCATAAGACGAAGAAGAAGATTTTTTTTTTTTTAATATTGAAATATAAAATGTATTTTTAGTACGTTTGTTCATATGTATGTACATATATATCGTTTGCGATTATTTTTATTGTCTGGAAAAATAATGGATAAAAACTGGAAAAATATTATGTAATGACTCTTTTGAGTAATTATCATAAACAATTCTATGGATTGTTGTAATAAAATCCAACTCTTCGAGATTTTCGCTTTATTTTTATATAGGTTACGTATGCTTAATGCATGTGCTATGTACATATGTGACTAGTGAAGTTATTTTTATGTTTTTTTTATTCTACAATGGATTCAAAGAAAGTATGTAACGCTTACGGGTGCTACGGTGCACATGCTTGCATTTGATACAAGCCTGAACGCTCAGGGCTGGTAGGGTTTATAAAAATTAGCAACAACTCATAGCATTACAAAAAAAAAGATACATGTGCGAAGAAATAAAAAAAAAAAGCACAACCACCTTGGTTATCATTTCCGTTCAAGCAAACATCCGTACATAACATCGGGAGAATTTACAATAGTATACCGGGTGTTTCTTTTAAACTGAGACGATCAAATATCTCGAAAAATAGCCTCGAAAAATAGTCTCCCACCCCGCTTTGTAGGTGGGACAGGGGTAACTTTTAAACTAAGATAGGAAGCCATATTTTTTATTGCAGATACGGATTCTACGACTAAAAGTACGTATGATTTGAATGAAATATTTTGTTCGGTTCATGATAGATGGCGTTGTAATCGACGAAATTCAATTTTTTCAATTTCTCCTTCTTAGAACACACGCATTCGATTCTGCAATACGTTTGAAATAAAAAACATCACGTTTTCATTGGAAATACTCAAAATTCGTCATCAAAACAATTTATTCAGTTTTGTAAATCATATTTAACGTTTGTGTTATTTCTTATCTTCATGTTTTTCGTAATTGCAAAATAAACGACCAAATACTTTAGAATGGAGCGTTTAACTGTGCCAGAGAAAATTGAAATGTTTCTGGTTTATGGAGAAGCTGGCAGAAATCTTGAAAATGCTGTTGCTATTTACGCTCAACGTTTTCCGGATAGGATTCGTTCACGTGCTTCATTTGGCCGTACTATCAAACAATTTATTACTGATGGAAATGTTCAACCGAAAAAGAGGACCCGTAGAGCAACAGTCACTGGAGAAAATAATGAAATTGCTGTATTGGCAGCAGTGGCTCATAATCATCATATTAGTACACGAGAAATAGTTCGCGATTCCGGATTGCTCTTCACCAGTGTTTTGAAGAATTTTAAAACGGCACAAGTATCATCCATATCATGTGTCTTTACACCAAGATCTTCATGGCGTTGATTTCCAAAATCGGGTAACTTTTTGTCAATGGACACGTGAACAAATACAACAAAACCCCAATTTTTTTCGTTGCGTAATGTTCTCCGATGAATCGTCTTTTACAAAACATGGAACGGTTAATCGACACAACATGCATTATTAGAGTGTTACAAATCCGCACTGGCTTCGTCAAGTTGAACATCAGCGTCCTTGGACTGTCAACGTGTGGTGTGGAATAATTGGCAACAAACTCATAGGCCCCCACATTATTGAAGGCAACTTGAATGGTCAAATGTACCGAAACATTTTGGAAAATGAACTGCCAATATTACTTGAAAATTTGAGCTTAGAAGTGAGACGAAACATGTGGTTTCAACATGATGGTTGTCCTGCACACTATTCGTTGATGGCACGTGAAATACTTGATCGTGATTTCAATGGTCGCTGGATCGGTAGAGCTAGTCCGATGAATTGGCCCGCCAGATCACCAGATCTTACTGCGCCAGATTTTTTTTTGTCGGGCTACCTCAAAAACAAAGTTTACACACAAAAACCAACAACACGTGAGAACATGATTGAGCGAATCAGAAATGCGTGTGCTGAAATTCAGCCAGACACACTTCTCAGTTGTGTACAATCATTTGAAATGCGGATTAATAAGTGCATTGAAGTTGCAGGCCATCATTTTGAACACTTATTTTAGATTTACAAAACTGAATAAATTGTTTTGTTGACAAATTTCGAGTATTTCCAATGAAAACGTGATGTTTTTTATTTCAAATGTATTGCAGAATCGAATGCGTGTGTTCTAAGAAGGAGAAATTGAAAAAATTGAATTTTGTCGATTACAATGCCATCTATCATGAACCGAAGAAAATATTTCATTCAAATCATTCAAACGTACTTTTAGTCGTAGAATCCGTATCTGCAATAAAAAATATGGCTTCCTATCTTAGTTTAAAAGTTACCCCCGCCCCACCTACAAAGCGGGGGTGGAGGACTATTTTTTTGCACTAATGTATTTCCCCCGCGGTACGATTAAATTTTGATTATGGACATTTTTTCCGTAGAGTGGCTATTTTTCGAGATATTTGATCGTCTCAGTTTAAAAGAAACACCCGGTATTTCCCGGTCTCTCGATCAATCAAATTACTTAAAATGATGTAAGCCCCACCTACTTTTGTCATACTCGAGTTAAACAAATTTTATCTTTGAGCAAAATGATCCGCAGGGTTACCAACTAAGACATAATTATTTTTGAAAATATGAGCAATGTTTTGAATAATGACAAAAAGAGCAAACTGTAATACGCAGTGTAATATAAATGAACTGCATATTATAGTTTTCTCTTTTTGAATTGTGACGTTTTATTTGATTTGATTTTTCGATTCCGTGTCACCGATAATTTTTGTGTACATATATTGTTTTAATTAGATTTCGTGTAGCTGTTTAAGTTTATTATAAAATTATGTAATATTATAATAAAATTAGATTTTTATATAATATAATTATTACATATTATCAATTAAAATAGTTGATTTTCAGTATAGGAATTGTGAATATCCGAAATAAACTGTAGTAGAGATAATAATCCGTCACAGTGATGACAATCGTTTTGTCCGACGGTACACCGATTTACCAGAAATCACCTTTCGCTATTTGATTAATGTTAATTATTAATATTGATTCTTGTCAGTAAAAAGTCCATTACAATTCCAAAATGTCTCCGTTTAATTTGGAACTGTGTTTTATTGTTAAGTCAGTAAATCAGTCCCAATATGGCCATATCCATGTTTTGCTCCAGTTCGTTGAATTTATTTGTTATTTAAAATCACCGCTAGAACTAATAAATTAAAAAATCTAAAATACGACATGTTATCTCAAAACCCACAATAATAAACAATTTGGTATTGACACAGCCAATCTCAAATTGATAATGAAAATATTAACAAGTCTAACAAAATGGACTAAATTTTGAGCGAAAACATCAGCGTCTAACTTCAACTCAATACTATGGTAAATTCTCCCGATGTTATGTACGCTGCTTCAACCCACATTACGATCTTATGTCGATACTTATACATCTGTATGAGATTAACAAAATTTAACTTTTAACTTTACACATTAAATTTTTATTTTTTTAATTATTATTTTTTGTTGTTGTAATAATTTGCTTGATAGCTGCAAATTAGCTGGTAGGTAAATCCTGGCTTGATTTCGACGCTTGAAATATCCGATATTAATAAAATAATCTTGGTGTATAAATGTATTGATATGAATCCATACTAATAAAAATGTATACTATAGCCAGTAAAGCCATTTGAAAAATTCTTTCGAGCAAAATCATCCTATGCGATGAAGCACATTTTCACCCTGATGGCTTTGTTAATCGCCAAAATTGCCGCATTTGGGGTACGGAGAATCCACATGTGATTATTGAAAAATAAATGCATCCACAGCGTGTCACTGTGTGGTGCGGATTTTGGGCTTGAGGCATCATTGGACTAGGATTTGAATCAGATCTCGTTTACATGGGCTTTATTATAAAAATTGTTTTTATCTGAAAAATGTAGTTTTTCTTTTCGCTCTCTCTCCTCTCCACTCTCTTGTCACAGTCCAACACACCATCTCACCGAGTTCATATGAGGATCTGTTATAATTTTTAGTTGGAGTGGTTTTTTTTTTTTTTTAAAAAAGGACTTGGCATAGACACTTTTACGGTCCATAGCCTTACCTTACATTCACACAACATTCATTCAATCCATTCATTCATCCCATTCACACAAGTACAGTATACCTGCGCATTGCGTAGCTCCATGTCACCCTGTACAGTGACATGGAAGATGGGTCGGCCCATGAGTTCTACATTCCAACAGAGGGTTATAGATGTTTTCAATTTAATCACCGATCGTAATCGGGAGATGAAAAATCCCTTTTGCATCCCGCCTCTGTTGGGATTCGAACCCGGTACCTCCCGATCCCTATTTGCTCGGTTGGAGTGGGGTTGGTTGTTGGCGCGACGACATATACAGGCGACGCAACAACTTAGTCTATTTGTGTTACCTTGCAAATTTAAAAAAGAAATAGTGATATGGTAGTATTGATTACAATTCCATCTTGCAATCCGTATCATATTATCTTCGGATTGTATAGTTCTAAGATCCTCCTTATTAAAAACAGTTATTTGGTTCTCCAGGGGCTGATACATAATATGAATAACATCAGTTGATTCTGTTGATAAATCATTTAACGGAGACTCTGAATATTTAGACATATACTTATCGGCTTGAATCTGGTCAATCTAATATTAATATTGTTAAACTAACCAACTAAACTAAAATGAAAGTCGCCATTTGAAAATAGATTACTATACAAACAAGACAAAACAGCAAGTTACCTATCCAGGCAATATTTCAGTTCATATAATGTAATATGTACATATTGTACATGATTTAATATTCTACAATATATTCACAAAAGAATTAAAGAATAGCAAAACAATACAAAATAAATATAAGTTACTGGGAAAAACACGTAGAAGTATAAACGTCATGTGTGTGTGTACTGGGTATATATAAACCCATACACAATACGCTTAAATATATGGAATAAACTATATATGGTACAAACACTCATGCTCTTACAAATATCTGTAACAATCTCATCAAATAATGCTTTCATAATTTTTTTTGTTGTACTTGTACATATGTAGATACATAGATACTCGTACGAGTATGTAGAACAAACAAAAACTCGAATAATAATAAAAAAAAGCATTTTCCAAGCAGACGAAAAATTGTTTGATGAAATGGAAAATCATTTCTATGTATCATTTGTATTTTATTTATTCAAATTCAAGTCATTCTTGTTTTCGTCTAGTTTACATTTTGATATTATGACGTGTTATTGTGTATGTTTCAAGTTTTCAGCAATCCAAAAAGCATATACAACGAGATAAATAAGAAGAAGTTGTTGTATAGAAGTAAAATAAAATTATGTACACGAGGAATAAGATAGCACAAAAAAAAATACTCTTCACTTTATTTTCACTTGTAATGAGGACAGTGGCGTAACATGAAGGATACATTTTTGAATGGGAGATTCCTTAGTGATAATATTTCATTTTTTTTTATCCATTATAGTATATCTCTTTCGGTTTCTGAATTAATCACTTAAACAAAGTTCTATCTTACCATTTAGGCTAGTTAAGTATTTTGTTTTGTATAACACCCGCGTGTTTTATATCGTTCTATAATACATCGTTTCATTTTTGTGTAAGTAATTGATAATTAATTAAGAAATAGTTATATTTAATTAGTACCGATTTTTTATACTGCCACAACAAACAATTAGCGAAATTCAAATATTATTCAACTTATTTGAAATAAGCGTTTAGTAACCCCAACACACATTCAATAGACGAATCACCATTATAAAACATTTATAGTGAAGCATGGCGCCATCCAACCGAACATCATTCGAACTAACTACCTAAGTTCGATGATGCAAATTCACATACATCGACCGTCGCCGACGTATGTGTTCCCGCATCAAAAAAACGAACACCAACGCGACGTCACAAAACAATAAGACAAGCAAACAGACAAGGGAAAGCAAAACACCTCAACACGAGGTACCATTATTTTTTATTATTCAGCCATTTTTTTTTTAAACAGTTTTAAAAGCCATTACTGGCCCCTTACTGAGTCAACATTTTGGCTCAAGCGGTTTCGATGTCGAGCATGGTCTTCATACTGTCTAAGACAATCTGAAGAGGCCAAGTCATTCTCTACACCGTGGAGCCATCGTCGCCTGCAACGACCTCTGCGCCTACCATAACGTGCCCGAGTGTTTAGATTTTAGCAGTGGCCTTAGAGGATACAAAGAATGACTGCCAACTGCCAGCCGCACTTTAATATCCTCACACTGTTATCGTGAGTGATAAGAGAACCCAAATATTTGAATCTCCTCACTCACTCAAACGTGTGGTAGCCACTACTAAAATCTGGTGTGCCATTGTCCCTAAAACCAGAGATCAGGTATTTCGTTTTGGACTCATTGATCTGAAGTCCAACTGAAGCTGAAAACTCTACAAGCGGATCAAGTATATGTCATCTGATTGGACTGGCAATATAAGATGTTGCGCTGAGGTGTTTCAGTTTTACGAAAGATGTACTCTAACATGACATTAAAGAGTATCGGGGACATAGCACCTCTCTGCCGAACACCCAAGTTAATTGCAAAAATTGTCGATAAGCTGTTCTCAACTTTAACACAGAATTGAGACTGTGTAACTCTCATTCTAAACAATCGTACCAATTTTGTTTGCCCTCGATTGATTGAGTCATAGACCTGCCGGAAATCCAGGAACACCTGATGTACGAGAATGAACCCATCTATTTAGATAGAATAATAATCCGTAGCGGAAAGACTTGATCTGTGACTGATCGATTCAGATGAATCCTATAGATAGTTACCAACTAGGCGCTCCGCTAGAAGAGTGATCCCATCTTATATAATGTAGGATAGTAACTTGTATGCTGTGAAAGGATAGCATACCGCGAAATTCTCACAGTTCAAGCGGTCGCCCTTTATGAATATAGGGCACATCGCGGTCACTTCTTATTCGTCAGGCGTAACTTTTGTTCGCCATACTAATCGAATAAGGTCAAAAAAACAGTTCCACAAAGCATCTCCTCCGATATATCAAGAGCTCCGAATTAATGCAGTCTACTCCAGGTGAGCGGTTTCGTTTTAGTCTCTGCATGGCTATAGTAAATTCCTCATGGGATGGATCATCAATGCAAATCTCTGCAGTCTGTATTTGAGGTGACTCAACGATCCCCTATGGTCGTGGAGCACATATGTCTCGTAAACCTAATTTTCACGAACATCTTTTCCAAGAATACCACCACAGTATCCTTTGCTTCTCGTAAGGGGCGATTAAACGGTTGGATCGCTGGGCTGACGATTTGCATCCATAAAAAAAAATATTATTGTAGTTGTAGAAATTATATGTTTCGATATTCTTCCTATTTCAGTAAAAATTATTATTTATTTAAAACAAATATTTGAAGAAGATTGTACATGACGATAAAAATTATTTCAATCGTTGACCTTTCAAAAATGAAGTAAAATATACAATTGTTTTGTATAATATACGGGTACATTGCCTTATCCGACTTACTTATTTAATTTATTATTTATGTTTATCTAGAAATGTAATCTAAATAAATTTAAATTAAAATTTGTTTTCTTCATATATTGTTGTAAGTTGTAACCCTCGTCATATACGAATATAAATAAATACATAAAAATAATAATATTGTTTAGATAGCTGTGTTTTAACAATTTTCAAATTATTATTTGTTTTATGCAAATATGCATATTGCATGATTACTATTATCCTTATTAATTTAATGAGGGTATGTTACGGGATGTCCTTGAATCTAGCTTATAGTATATATGCGGTTGTTGACCAAATTTGTATTTTCATGCCGGCTATGTGACGAAAATACTGTTACGCTTTTGCCTTGTCAAATTCAAGGTTCGATCACTGGATTGTGAATAAAACAAACGATGTACATTCTAGATCACACTAAATTTGTTTATCCCGATTATTTACACTAAACACTAATTTAATTATTTCACTTATTTAACTTAATTATTTAATTTCACAATAATTATTTTACTACACTTTAACAACACTATATTACACTTTAATAACACTTTATTTTACTATGGCTGTTTCCGAAACCGATACTTAATTTAGCATACTTATTTTGACAGTAATATCAAAACAACACAAAATTATTTATGTTAACCTATATTGAAAAACGGTAGGCAATAATTTACTGCTTTTTAATTAATTTCAGGAATTAAAATATACAATTATACTTTCAAATAATTGGCAGGATATTTTAAAATCATGTGGAAAATAATTTTATTTTGGAATTTAGAACAGTGATGATCAATTATAAATAAGTGGAAACTGCTGTAGATAGTTGAACAACAAAAAGCTTTGTAGATAAATAGATTTAAACCAATAATAGCAACTGAGCGAATATATGTATGTATGTGCAGAAATATTCAGTAGAAATACTGTTAACTAATAATAATAAATAAAATAATTTTTGTACAAAAAATTAAATATGTATATACATATATATATATATATATATATATATTATAAACACCAAAATTACATGATCATAAATATTTGACAAATTTTGACAGATAATTTAGATTTTCTTGCAAGAAAGAGATAGCAAATAAGTTACCTCGCGAGGATACTTATTTGAATAAGTAAGTCTCCACAAATAAGTATTTCGTTTCGGAAACAGCCTATATAAACACTTTCCTTTTAATTACTATTAGCACTCTCACGCTTAAAACACAACTAATTTACTCCCAAATGTTTGTCGGGTACTTATGCCAAATATTCTAACCATTCTAGAAATCTCTACAATATTCGATTAGTCTAGATTATGTAACATATCTCTGCATGTTACAACGCTTCCACCTATACTGTACCATTTTTTTTGTTGTATTATCTAGTACAACAATATCTCTTATTTTTATCAATTTGGTATGCAAATGTTTTTTTTTGATAAAGAAAAAAAAAGTCAGCCGAAGAGATGATGGACTGTGAAATAAGTCGGGCTTAACAAAAAGCAAGTTTAATTAAAAAGAGAAAAACAAAAATTATTAAATTAAAATAAAGTCTAAATGGAATATTTAGTGAATATATAATAAATAAGTTAGTGAAATAAAAAAATAAAAATATGTTTAGTGAGAACTTAGTTAAACTAACTAAATAAATAAATTAGTTAGTTAACATATTTTTGTTAAATTTGATAAACTAAGAAACAAACTGTGAATTAATCAAATTTAACTGTAATCTATTGTAGAAGTGCTAATTACACTCATTAAAATTAAGTTTATATACATAGTTAATAGTATCATGTGTAGTTTATGTTGAAATCAATGGTGTATAAAACTATAAACTATACTGTTGAGATCAACAGTGCAACAAAATATCCCACATTGGCAACAGAGTAAAATGCACAATTTTATTATATTTCATACACATATTGTCGTTAACGATGCATTAGTGTGTATCAGATCTACAAAATTCACCAAAATGGTTTTTTGTATTTTCTGTAATGTAATACAATGTTTGCTGAGTTTTTTAGTATCATTGTCTCTCTCAACGTGTCTAAACATAGAGAAATATTAAATTTTGTATTGCATTAGTGTGTATCTACATTATTTTTGGTAGATTTTTGCAACGAGGTGAGTATACGTTAAATAATTTTGTTATTTAGCAGTTATTTACTACAAATTGCGATATTTAAATTAATTTAATTTAATAATGTAAAAATGTTAAGTTTAGTGTTAAATAAATTAAAATAATCAATAAAATAAGTAATATTAAAATGTGTTGTAGATAAACAAAAGTGAAATATTAAAATTATATTTTTCTGTGTAGATACATAACTATGTTCATTAATGTTTTGTAGATAAACGAAAATGAAATATTAAAATTTTATTTTTCTTTGTAGATACCCTGAATTATGATTTAGTTAATTTTTAAACAAATAAAGTTTTTTAGATTAATTTTTTGAACAAATTTAAAATTATGGGAGAAAGGGGGAAACTTCTAGTTAAACTAGCACTGCAAAAATTAGCTGACAATCGATCGCAATCAACTATAATCACCGAAAAATTATCTCTTCCACCAACCGATATACCGCCTCCAACACCTATTGCTATGTGCACTTCGGCACTTGACTCAGGGTAATCTATTTTTAATAACGAACAATTTATCCTAATCGAGGTACCATCAACAACGGAATCGGTGGCTTTTAATTTAATCGAAAACAGCACCGGCAATGCTAGTAAAATTAGCCGAAATGCATTTAGTTCTACTGTTATACCTGAATTCAACTGTGTAGAGAATACCTTGCCAACATTTATGTCACCTGGCGCGAGACAATCAATTCTTGATAACGCCCCATTTATTTATGACAACGATAATATGTTGGTGGTCTCGGAAAACATTCAACCATCACCCATAATCGAGGAACCACCAACCACGGAATCGATGCGATTTAACTTAATTGAAAATAGCACTAACGATGCTGGCAAAAATAGTATGAGTGCAACTGACTCCAGCTATGATTTACCAGATACCGATTCTGAGGATACTTCGACAAGTATTACTTTTATCGACCAACCAAACACATCAATGGAAAGTAGACCGAATACCGATGACGAGCCTACGAATGATCAAATAGAGATGAACGACGCCAATGATGATTGTAATGATGTTTCAAATAAAAGTTCGAAACGAAACCGAGAAAAAAAAAATCGTATGCTCGGTAAAAAGTACCTAGGTTTTCGGAAAATTTCAAACGATACTGGTAAAGTATGCCAAATACAAGACGTAGTCAAGCTAGACCGTCAAATGGGTCCAAGATGCACTATTCAAAGTTGTAAAAAATTTACTAAATTTAGTGAGCATTGTGGAGCGATAAGCGAGGTAGATCGGAGTAAAATGTTTTGTAGTTTTTGGAAATTAAACTGGAACGAAAAAAAAAATTATATTAGCAATTTAGTGCTGGAAAACCAAACACAAAGAGCGACTACAGCAGATCCAATAAATTCAAGACGCAACTTTTCTCTGAAATATAAAATCAATCTAAAGGATCGTCATGTCGAAGTGAGCAAGAATTTTTTTTGTATCAACCTTTGGAATTAAACAAGGCTTTGTTTTAAAGAGTGTTCGTAAATCACAATATGGCATTGTACATCGCAATGAAAAAAAATCACGAGCTTTAGCAAATGAAAGTCACGAGTTTATGTGCCAATTTTTGGATTCATTAAATAAGTTACCAAGTCATTATTGCAGAAAAAATACTAATAAGCTATACTTGGAACAAAAATTTGATTCAAAATCAGCTCTGTATGCGGAATATACAAACCACTGCAAATTATTTGCTAAACAATGTGTATCAAGAACTACATTTTTATTAGAATTGACCAAAAAGAATTTTGCCTTATTTAATTTGACCGTTGTGATACTTGCGTTGCATACGAAACCGGCAATCTTTCAAAATACGAGTGGCAGATTCATATCAATGAGAAAAATAAGGCAAATGACGAAAAATCTAACGACAGCAAAAATGCAATGATTGGGTTATGCCACCTAATTTTTATGGACTTACAGGCTGTTAAAATTTGCCCTGTCATTAACGCCAGCAGCATGTATTTTAAAACCAAACTTGATTGTCATAATTTCACCATTTATAACAAAGTAATAAAAGATGTGGTATGCTACTGGTTTGATGAAACACATGCTGATCTGCAAGCATCAGTTTTTGCTTCATTTTTGGTAAATTATTTAACAAATACTTTTGTAACTGCTGATAAATTGCCAATAATAATTTATTCGGATGGATGTACTTATCAAAATAGGAATGCAATTTTATCAAATGCGTTGTTAACTCTCGCGATGGAATACAACGTGACTATTACTCAAAAATATTTAGTCAAGGGCCATACTCAAATGGAATGCGACAGTGTTCATGCTAAAATTGAACAGAAACTGAGAAACAAAACAATTCAAATTCCCAACGACTACCACAATATTACCATCGAAGCACGAAAGAAACCTTTTCCTTACCGGATTTTTTCACCAGAATTTAATTTTTTCCAGGACTTTTCATCTAATCAAATGTATCCATCTATTCGCCCAGGTCGCAACAATGTCGTTACTCATTTGCGGTAATTACAATACGGATCAAATGGAGTAATATCGTACAAAATTAATTTTGCCGATGAATTAGCTGATCTGCCGACAAGATCAAAAGTACAACATTTTAAAAAAGTTTCAGATTTTCCTCAATTATTTTCAACTCGCAGAAAGATATCTAACAGGAAATTTAATGATTTACAAAGTATGAAAATTCGCATTCACCAAAATTATTGGGGATTTTATGATAATTTGCCGCATGATTAAATAATGCAATTATGGATTTTTAGACTGACTTTTACATTAAGACTGGATTTCAAGTCAATTTTTTTGTTGATTTTTTGTTAAATTTTTATTTTTTATTATTTTATGTTTCTAAGAAAAATAATAGTGCATTTAATGCTTAAGTACTGAATTGTCTGTGAAATTTTGTTTGTTTAGTCAAACTGACCAAATTAATTATAATAAAGAATAGTACAAAAAAAAATGTATAGTTTTACTTCATTATAATGCAGATACCTCCTAATGCAATTCAAATTTTTTGTTTCATAAGTGAGTATCTACAATTTTAATTACAGGGCTCAACTATTTTTAAATAATTGATATTTAAAACAATTTTAACAATTTGAATTAAATAATATGTGTTAACATATTTTTACAAGGTCATTTCAGTTTGAAATAAAACGTTTTTATCGCCTCCTGTAAAACACGCAAAATGTAGATACGCACTAATGCATCGTCACCGACGATATGTTGACGAAATATGATTTAATTCATCATATATATGTATACAACAACAACAATAGAAATGCAATTCAGCAATTCTATATTAGTGTAATTATTTACTACAAAATTACTGAATTGCAATTTGTTTGTTGTTAGTGTAATTGGTATATAAGATTTTGTATATATACTGGAAAAATGAAATAATAAAATCAGAATAAAATTAAACCTTAACAACGTGTTTACTCTCGCTTATTTAATAGACCCCACCCGTGGTAACCTATTAAATAAATAATACAACGATTTATTCTCACCTACTTAATAGACCCCACCCGTAGTAATCTATTAAGTAAACTCATAAATCGAAGCGAACTTAATTTTAGAATTAAGGCACCACTGAGATTTTACATTTTGAAATTAATTAGTCTAAGTAAGCTAAAATTAAAATTAAAAATAAAACTGAAATAAATTTTGGAGGATGAATTGAATTAAAGGTCGTCCTTTAAGTGAAGTACTAGATAATGTACTGTAAGACAAAATATATAAAAAAAAAAAAAAACCTAACTAAATTATAATAAATTATAATAATTAAAAATTAATAAAAATCTATCAAATAATTACAAATCATAGAATAATAATAAAACATTGAATTTTAAAATTATCTATAATACTTTCATCATAATTCGTCGGGTGTGGGTTTTTACTATTATTGTATAATGCAACAAAACATAGTTAAACGTATCTGTCATGGTATATTAGTACGAGTTACGGTATGAAATATGTACATAATGATGGATGTATTTGAACACCAAATTCTAATACATACCTTCACTTTTAACATCACCACTTCATTGCATATGGTATATTAAACGGTACCGTCACCACGATGAACATTATTACCACACTGGCAGAATTCATGGATAAATTATGTTTATAGAATTGTAAGTTTATTAAATTAATATTAAGCATATATGTATATTTAGTTTTAGGTATTAATTATATAATAGGGGTAGAAGGGAAATTAATATAAAATAGGATCAAGCTTCTAGTTTTCTATATTTTATATTATATTTTCAAGCTTGACTTTTTTTTATATTATATTAGAAATAAGAAATTTAAGAAAATCGGTAGTAGTAGTATTAAATAATTATTCATAAATTTATTATTGGTTCGAAGAATATTTTATTTGGCTTTATCTTTTGGTAATAATAATTACTTAAATAAATGTGACAAATACTCTAATTCGAAATTACTTTATTTTTATTATTTGTTTTTAATAAAAAAAAAAAAAAAATTTTTTTTTGTTTCCAAAAAAATCAAATTCGTCTTATTATTGTTTTCGGTGAGAATGTGTTAAATAATTCAGTTGTGTGTGATGGATCGTGAAGAGGTAAGTAGCGTAAGTATTGCAGTCTACATTGTTTAATTCTGTTCTGTCATCATGCAAGCAATGGATCAAATGGAAACAAATTATACCCACGACAAAAACATATACCTCTCCAGGCTGAGCTGCGGGAAAGATGACGGTTTCCATTCCATTGATATCGTTTATGTTTAACGACTATAAATAAACTTTATACCACGTTACATAAAGTCTAGACAAATCTATCTATTTTCTCTACTTTATAACAGTTTTACATTAACCATAGTGCCGCTACTCAAACAGAGATGTCGCCACGATCGTAACATTACCCCTACCTAATCCTGATTCGTCTCGAACAGGATCCAACTCACTTCCCCTGTAGATCACTAATCGCTCTATATGCACCACCTTCAGCTTTCCTCGCTGCCCTTTCTTAATCCGGTAGACCACGTCATTTATTTTGGTGATGATGGTGTACGGTCCTTCCCATGAAGGTTGCAGCTTTGGTGACAAACCTTTCTTCCGTTGTGGGTTATAAAGCCATACTAAATCTCCTTCTTCGAAAACTTTATTATTTGCTCGTATGTCATATCGAGCCTTCATCCGGTCACTTAATACTCGTATCTTCTCTCGTACAAACTGGTGTATCTCGTTGAGTTCTCCTCTCAACTGGTCAACATAATTCTGCCTATCTAAAGCTGATGACGGAACAGCGCCAAACTTTAAACTCCGGGTAATAGCAGATTATTTCCAAAAAGGATTCTCGCTGGTGTCATTCCCGTTGAGTCATGTACTGCTGATCGATACGCCCCGTTGAATCTTTCCACCATACCATCCGACTGTGCATGCAAGGGCGTTGTTCTTGTTTTATTTATACCGAGCAACTGACAGACTTCCTTATAAGGTATCCCGTACCTTAATACAACTGACTCAAAATTTCTTAATTGGTCTATGTGAATCTCGATTGGTACTCCAAAACGACTAATCCAATTATTAACCACGGTGTCAGCTATCGTGGTTGCCTCCTGATTCGGTATGGGATACAACTCTGGCCGTTTGCTAAAATAGTCCATTATTACTAGCACATATTTGATACCAACATCCGTAGTCCGGAATGGTCCTGCCACATCCATTGCGATTCCTTCAAATGGCACTCCAACGTTATACTGCTGCATTGCTCCACGACTTTTTCATGCAGGACCTTTTACCGCCGCACATTGATCACATTTTTGATACCACTCTACTACAGATTGTCTACATCCTGACCAGTAAAAACGTTGACGTATTTTGGTAAGTGTTTTATTAATGCCCAGATGACCCCCACTTGCCCCTCCGTGATACTCCTTCAATATCTCGTCAATCCTAGACTTAGGCACCACTTTTACCGATTGTTTCACATTACCGTCCGAGCTTTCCCATATTCGTTTTAAACATTCGTTCTCGATTTGGAGGCTATCCCATTGTGCCCAGTAAGCCTTTACTGTGGACCTCTTATCTGCAATTTCACACCAAGTTGGACGATTTCCTGTCTCCTTAAATTGCATGATTATTGCCAAAACTGGATCTGCTAACTGCTCGTCCCTAACCGTTTCATCCGTCCATTCCTTATCTGGTAGTATTTGCATAAGCCTGATGTCGATAACGTCTTCCTTTGTTTCTATACGCCCGCAGTGCTTACATTCCACTTGACATGGTCGTCTTGACAATGCATCAGCATTTCCATGTGTACTCCCTTTCCGATGTTCGTTCTGGTAATGATAACTCTGTAGTCACTCAATCCAACGCGCTACTTGTCCTTCTGGATTCTTAAACTGCAACAGCCAACGTAATGCTCCATGGTCCGTATGTATATGAAATTCTTGGCCATAGAGGTACTTATGAAAATGTTTCACACATTCCACTATAGCCAACAATTCATTATCAGTTACACAATAGTTACGTTCTGGTTTAGATAACACCTTCGAGTAATAAGCTGTTACTCTTTATTGCCCTTCAATTTATTGCGGCAACACCCCTCCGATGCCATCATTACTTGCATCGGTATCAAGAATAAACTTAACACCAGGTATAGGGTATGTCAACAATGTTGCCGTACATAATCGCCTTCTCAACTCATTGAATGACTCCTCTTGCACGTTATTCCATTCAAATGCCCTGTTCTTCCGGGTCAAATCATGTAACCTCTTTGCCAAATCCTGGCACAAATCGCCTATAATAAGTGCACAATCCGAGGAAGCTCCGTAATTATCGTAAATTTTTAGGTCTTGGCCAGTTCATTACTGATATCTTGTCCTCATCGATGTGGATTCCATTGTTCGTTACCTTGTGCCCCAAAAATTATACCTACGTTCTAAATAATTAGCACTTCTTCGGATTTAACTTTAAACCGGCTGATTGCAATCGCTTCCATACCTCTGACAAATTTCTTAAGTGTTCTTCGAAATCTTTTCCCATAACTATGATGTCGTCCAAATACACGAGGCAAGTCTTCCAGTGCAGTCCCTTTAATACGCGCTCCATTAGTCGTTCAAAAGTTGCCGCGCCATTACATAATCCAAATGGCATCACGTTAAACTGCCATAGCCCATTACACACACTGAACGCCGTTTTTTCACGATCTTACTCTTGGAATTCCACCTGCCAATACCCGCTTTACAGGTCCAATGTTGAAAACATTCTAGCACCTGACAAAGTGTCTAACCTGTCATTGATCCTTGGTAATGGGTAGCTACTCTTTTTCGTTACTGAATTTAGCTTTCGGTAATCGACACAAAAGCGCATTTTCCCGTCCTTCCTTTCCACTAATACTACAGGTGAACTCCATGGACTGTTTGATGATTCAATCACTCCAGCTGCCTGCATGTCCGTTACCATTCGATCCACCTCTTCTCATTTTGCTAAAGGTAACCTTCTCGGCGCTTGGCGTATAAATGTCTCCGTTCCGGTATCAATTCGATGTTTCACCATGTTAGCCCTTCCATTATTATCCGGTGTGCTGCAAAATATCGACTTATACTGTTCGAACAACTGTCGTGCTGAACTTTTCTGGTTCATGGTAAGATCCCCAGTCCATTTCTGCATGAGGTGTTCTACTATTTGCTTTTGTTCTTGCGTATCGGTGTTTCTAATCGGATTCTTTTGTTCGCATTTCATAATTGATAACACCTCTTCACATTTACCAATAACAGTTCCTTTCTTAATTGCTTTTGTCTTTTCCGAGAGATTTAGGGTCCTAATCGGTACTCTACATTCGTTATCTGATTTTACTAACGTCCTCCCTATCATAATTCCTTTGGTTTCGATTTCTTCTTCACTGGCTTCTACAACCCACAACCTGGTTGACCCAGAACTTCCCTCCAATCTTCCCCACACAATTGTTTCCGAATTCGGTGGCAGCTTTTCACGATGTTCTATTATTACCCGCCTAGTAGTTGTTTACACATCATCCACTCGCAGTGGTAACTCGAAATTATCACAGACCAATAGCCATTCGCCCGCATGAAGTCCATCCCCAAGATGACTTCATCCACTATTTTTGCGACCAGTACTTCGTGTTGGAATTGAGAATTGCCTATCTTAATTCTCACAAGCTTCCTGCCCTTTATGTCTGCGCTCTCTCCTGTGACTACGTAATTTTAACCCATTGGCTGGTAGTACTCTTCTCTTTACTAGATCCTCACAGACAAACGTGCGCACCGCTCCTGTATCCAGGGTAATAACACAGCTATTCCCGTCAATACTTCCTTTAATTGTTAAGCTGTCATCGACTCGTCCCAATCTCGATATAGGAATGGAGGTTATGGGGCAATGGGGGTTGTTGGAGTCAGCTTCGGTCTTGGCCATCTTCCTTGACCAACGTCGCTCTCTACTTGTTGCTCGTTGCATAGGAGATCGTGATCTTGTACACTCCATTTTCCTTCTTTACAGTCTCTCGACATATGAGCTCGCCTGTAGCAGCTCGAATATTCGACTCACCGATATTCGATACTGCCACAACAAAACAAATTAGTGAAATTCAAATAGAAATCAACTTATTTGAATTGAGAGTTCACTAACTCCATCTATCCAACCACCACTATCCAATAACCGAACCACTACTATAAAACATTTATAGTAAAGCATGTCGCCATCTAACAACATCACCACGAACTAACAATGTTCGGTGATGAAAATCCACATGCACTTAACATAAGTGCAATGTCGACCGCCGCCGGCGCATCTGTTCCCTCTCCAAAATACGACATGTATTTTGGACACGAAGGCGACGTCACAACACTATACAAAAATTACTTTTCGTCCATTGCGATTTTACCTCCACGAAAGAACACACGCGTTTTTGATTATAGACAGCCGGTGGTGATTACAAAAAAATATATATAAAATATTATTAGTTAAAATAATAATCAAATTGTATAAATAATAAATAATAAATAACAAATTGAATAAATAAATAAAGTTTTAAATAAACAAACAAATAATTAAAATTTATAAATAATAAAATAAATATAATTAAAATTAAAACGTGTTACAATATTGTTTAACGTGGATATCCGAACCGGACAACAAAAGTATAAAATAGGAGATAACTCCTAAAGACCCATTTTGTCACATGTCCATCATTTTATTTTGCTACCACCCTCTCTGTATCTTGGAACCGACCGCTCGACGTTGGAGCAGCCATCCATTTCTACTCGTCGTACCTTAAGCGAAGGTTTTATGATAGCCTGCGCAGTCTTATTTATTAAAGCACACGCGATGGTCTCGGCAAAAGTCGACTTAGGTGATAACATCACTGCTTTACGTGTTTCCAGATCCCGTATTCCATCGATGAATGCGTCCATCTTAATCCTCTCCATATAATCGGAAGATGTATTCACATGTGCCAAATGCACTAGCCGCTCGACTGCTGCGGAATATTCTTGAAGGAACATCGGCTCTTCAGCTCCATACGATACATCTCTCGTTTATGGTCACTTCCATACTTTCGATCCAGCGCCTTCATTATTTCATTGTAGTTACTAAGGTCATACTGCGGAATAGTCTGCAATGTTTCAGCCGCTTCTCCCTATAAAGCCACTATTAATGCTGTTCCCCGATTTTCGTCATTCCACCCATTTTGATGAACCGTTGTCTCAAATTGAAATTTGAAAACCGCAAACGATGTTGTGCCATCAAATATCGGTGGCTTAAATTTCATCGCTTGAATTGGCTGAGATACTGGCAATGCTGTTTCATTAACCTCGATACATAGAAGTTTCTTCTCGAAGCCTAGAACTTTCTCTTCTAAACCTGGGATGTTCTTCTGTAATTTCTGTTCAATTTGCTCTACTTCTTCACGTAAATTCATATAGATTTCATTGAATTTTTCGTCCATTTTGTTATTGATCTCGCCCACCGACTGCTTAATTACTTTCATATCTTGATTTGATCGATCAAATGCCAATTCAATTTTCTGATCTAATTGATTACTAGATTGTTTCATTTTATGGTTTAATTTTTCAACGGACCTTTCAACTGACTTTTCTATTGACTGTTCCATTGCCAAATTGGACTGTTGAATAGCAGCCATTAACTGCGCCATATCGAAACCTCCAGACTGTTTCGGTATAATCTCCACGACTGTCTCTTTACTTTCTTCATCCTCCTCGTCCCCTTCTGCATGGTCGGAAAATGTAGATTCATCAAAATTATAACTAGCCGGATCATTACCCTCCATCTTCAATGCTTCAAGTAATCGTTGCCCAATACATTTTTCTGACCGACCGTTGACAAATCACGTCGCTCTAACTCTTCCTTTAAATCAGAAATCTTCAATTCGTCTAGAATCAACTTTTAATTCACAATCCCACCGCTGTCACCAATTGTTACGTTTTTGCCTTGTCAAATTCAAGGTTCGATCACTGGATTGTGAATAAAACAAACGATGTACATTCTAGATCACACTAAATTTGTTTATCCCGATTATTTACACTAAACACTAATTTAATTATTTCACTTATTTAACTTAATTATTTAACTTCACAATGATTATTTTACTACACTTTAACAACACTATATTACACTTTAATAACACTTTATTTTACTTTATAAACACTTCACTTTGTCCTTTTAATTACTATTAGCACTCTCACGGTTAAAACACAACTAATTTACTCCCAAATGTTTGTCGCGTATTTATACCAAATATTCTAACCATTCTAGAAATTTCTACAATATTCGATTAGTCTAGGCACATCTATCTATTTTCTCTACTTTATAACAGTTTGACATTAACGATAGTGTCGCTACTCAAACAGAGATGTCGCCACGATCGTAACAATACGTTGCCAGGAAACCGTGTGCGCTTGTCAAACTTCGTTATAAAACATTTTATTTTATTTGTTTGTAATTCCCTTAATGTCAATAACCAGTTATGTATGTACATATATAAATTTAATTTCTATTTTTTCAGAAACTATAGAGTACAATTGAAAACCAATTCAACCAAATCTTTTAGCAGACAAACGATATGTATGTTTATAGGAACAACGAAATAATTTTAAAGTCGAAAGAAACAAAACTTTCAGTGATCAGTGTATATGGAATTGAATAATTTTTTTGGTAGCACACAGTATAGATACGATACATGCATTGTATTTTATGGATTAAAACTAAAGAAATACAAAACTTTTACAGCCAGTAAAACTGTATAAGAAAAAATAAAAATAATTTCATAAGACAAGACATTTTAAAACTTTAATTATAATTTTTTTTTTACAATCCCAAATGGCTTGAAATACATATATATATACATATATGTATGTACAATAATTTTATAAATCCGTCTGTGATCTCTCTCATGGTTACATCTCAACTTAAAAGAATATCGTTCGGTTTTAAACGTTGGTACAAATATTTGCAGAATTTTTAATTTTTTCGTTTAACTATTAAATTAGTTTTAATTAACTAAATTCAAAAGCAAAAACTTTAAATTCAAACAAATATTTGTAAATATTATATCGAGTAATTTAGAAATCCGAAAGAAGTGTTAATTGAAAAATACAAAATACATAAAAAAGCGTTAAGCACCCGAAAGAATCTAAAGAGTCCAGCAAATTCGAAATATTAGAGAAATACAAATGTTGCAATTGAATGAAGCCGTAAAATCGAAACAGTTAAGTGTCATTACATAATTTGATTAGAATGTGCTGTTAGGTACCAAGAAACTGGACCACCACCAGTAATTCTAAAATGCACGAACAGAAAAACTGGATAGTTTTTAAGTGCAGGTCCATCGTAGAAGAAAAATCGATATGCTTCGCTAAAGCATTCTAAGCAACTTCAAATACCTCCGAAGAACACTTTCATATTAAAATGTGCCAGTGGTATCAAGATGCCTTAATTCATCGCAAAAATAATATATTGGTACTTTACGTGCGATAGAAAGATAAAAACACTATCAGATTGGCTCCTGTTAAACGTCGTCGGCAGGATTGGTTCAAAATTACGAGCAGTGGAAATTTAATTTTGGAATGTTTAATGCAGAATCAACCGACCTTCATTCAGTTCGTTCATAAAAGGCTTACGAAGGCACTTTTTAGTTTGCTACAATGAGAAGCCGATGTACTGATTATTATGTTGTGTGATTGTCAAAAAAAAACATGATAGCTTCAAGCTTGCTTCACGAAAATATATTTGGGTACATCTGTACCGCGGGCCAAAATAATAGGGTTACTTTTTGGATCTTTAAAAATTGTACTGCAGTAGAACAAAATGAACGAAGTTGGTTTGATAACAAAGCGACATTAATTATTTTTGTTTTCTCTTTATCTTGTAAAATTTGTCGTGAATCACGCACCATGCTATCAAAAGTACCACATAAAACGACCAAATGTATTTATTTAATTTTGGCATAGTAATAGAATCATCAAAATCTGCTATTAGCTTCGGAAATGAGAATTGTCCTGTGTAACTACTCGGCCTTGCAGTTGCCAGTTTATATGTTGAATACAACCTGCCAATCTAAATTTAGGCAGTAAAATCGGAGTATAGCTCTATGTGTTATGGGTATCTCTTCTTGAAAGTCCCGATATGGGCCGACTATACAGGGTGTCCGCGACTGTCGGTAATATATCCAAGGGGGTGAAAGAGCATAAAAACCTAAGTAAAAAATGCAAAGACATTAAAAACCGTTTAAGTTAAAAAACCTCGTTTCACTTTTTTTTACCAATATCTTAAAAATTAAAAATGGTAGAAATATTAAGAACTATATTTGCACTTTTTAATAAATGTTTAGTTGAGATTGAATGAAAGTTAATTTGAATGAAGATGGTCTGGTGTGAAGCTGTCTTGGAGGAATCAAGTTGGTACTTGTTGCCAGCTCCGTATCTTGCAGCTTCCACAAGTGTGTGTGTTACCTCCCCGTGGTGACCACAGGGCAACTAATACACCATGTTTTTATGTACTAGGCGAAAACACGGCGCTAAACAACTGGGCCGGGTTAAGGTGTCAACCGTACCGTGCTGATAACCGGCCAGGCTGGGGGTCCAGCCGAAAAACTAGCCCAGCCTCTAACGGTGTATCCGGATACTTGGCGCCCTCCGGATCATGTAACCTTACCTGTGTATTGCGGATCTCTGCACAGTTGGATCTCCGCCAGGCTCTTTTCCTGGTCTGGTAGTTTACTGACGCTGGAGGGCCAGCATTCGTGCCTTTGCCCTTTGGTTTCGAGGGGCCAGCCTCATTTGGTCTTATGTCCCTTTTTGCACTTTGGAGACCGGGCCTAAAAGCCGATGTCCCCACAGTATTGGTCTCTATTGATTTCAATTTATCTGACATAATAGGTCCCACGAGTATCGGAGAACGGAGGTCCACCTGTGCAAAGGCTTCATTTGAGATTTTTAAGATAAAGATTAAAGATTATTAAAGATTTTTGAGATATCTCGTACATAGGTATTCAAAATTTGAAATATGAAATCTAACGTGAAATTCAACAGAAATCCAGGCGTTTTTTTTCATTTTAATTAATTTCAGGACATTTGAAATTAAATATTTTTAATTTAAAATGTAATTATAGCTATAATTTATTCTTCAGATCAATGAGTCCAAAACGAAATACCTGCTCTCTGGTTTTAGGGACAATGGCACACCAGATTTTAGTAGTGGCCACTACACGTTAGAGGTTGTGAGGAGTTTCAAATATTTGGGTTCTCTTATCACTCACGATAACAGTGTGGGTGAGGATATTAAAGTGTGGCTGGCAGCTGGCAGTCGTTCTTTGTATCCTCTAAGGCCACTGCTAAAATCTAAACACTTATCAAGTGCCGTGAATCTGAAGCTTTACAAAGCGTTGATCAGGCCCGTTGTAATGTTTGGGTGTGAAAGTTGGGTGCTGACGGATTAGTACGAGAGATGGCTCCCAACATTTGAGAGAAGAGTCATGCATGTAATTTACGGTCCAAAACGCGAAATAGATGGTACCTACCGAGCTCTGTACAATATCGAGATCAGAGATCTGATGAAGATCCCCGATATTGTACATTAAGTAAGAATTTTGTGCATTTTATATATTTTTGTACTTGATTTAGGATGATGACTGATGATTTAGGATGATGACTAATCCACGTAATACCCAACTTTTACAATGTTTTGTAAAAGTTTTGTTCAAAGTTTCAAAAACAATTCGATTTATTCGATTGGACATAACTGTTTTCAAAAATTTATAAATTTTAAGAAGTTTAGTATGTTTCCAAAACTTTTATAATTTTAATTATTGGAAGTATTTCATAAATAAGTCTAAGGTTCAGAACTTCTTTAAGAAAGGAATTGTTTAAATTAAAAAATGTTATACTTTTTGAGTAATAAATTTGTAAATCAGTAATAAATTTGCAGCGCAAGGAAATTAGTTGGAAAAACCCTCAGTGTAGAACTTTCAGGTGTTCCACACTTTGACCTAAACAGATCACTTGGAGATTTGTCAAGTTTTATTATGTGTGTTTTTCTTCTAAATTTAATAACAAATAGTTTAAGCATCGATAGTTTCGAATTTAGAGGGTCTTATAGTCGCTGCAAATCTATGATGGAAGTGTTCGTACTGGTCCGAGAACAGAGTGACATGCATATAACGTTTTGAAGGTCTGATAAATGAAGATCAAAAGAAACGATATCAAGATCTTGTCTGCGATAGCATTGAGGAAGGTAATTACCAGTTTGACTCTGTGAACTCTGTCTGGGAAGTCTTGAAAAATTTTGTTGTCAGTTCTGCTCAACAGATTTTAGGTGTAGTGAAAGTCAGAATCAAGAATGATTGGTTTGATGACGAGGGTCGCTTTGCAGTTGAGCAACAAAATAGCCCTCACTATAGTCCATAGTGAGGTGCAACAACATCTCATACGTTTTCTAGGAGAGCAGCTAAGAGGATTTATAGATGAAAAAAGCGAGAATGGTGGAAGGTCAAGATTCAGAAAGTACAACAAGTCAGCAATGAGCGCAGTTCGCGTAATTTCTTTTAAGGAATTACTGGATTGCACAATACTCACAGGCCTGCATCAACTGCCATTCGGGACCAGAATGGAAACCTCTGTGTCAACATCGACGCAGTACTCGTCGCATGGAATGGGCAATGTACCGACCTGCATGAGTCACCTCAAATATAGACTGCGGAGATTTTCATTGAGGATCCATTCCATGAGGAATTCACTAAGGCCATGCAGAGATTAAAACGAAACCGCTCACCTGGAGTGGGCTGCATTAATTCGGTGCTCTTGATATTAATAGGAAATACTTTGTGTAACGGTCTTTTAACCTTATCCGTTTAGTATGGCAAACCAAAATCATGCCTGGCCAATGGAAAGTAACCGAGCAAATAGCGCAGTGGTTAAAGCTGCGACGTTTGGATCCGGAGGTACCGGGTTCGAATCCCAACAAAGGCGGGATGCAAAAGGGATTTTTCATCTCCCGATTACGATCGGTGATTAAATTGAAAACATCTATGACCCTCTGTTACAATGTAGAACTCATGGGCCGACCCATCTTCCATGTCACTGTACAGGGTGACATGGAGCTATGCAATGCGCAGGTGGTATACTGTACTTGTGTGAATGGGATGAATGAATGTAAGAATGAATGTTGTGTGAATGTAAGGTAAGGCTATGGACCGTAGAAGTGTCTATGCCAAGTCCTTTAAAAAAAAAAAAAAAAAAATGGAAAGTAGCCACGATGTGCCATATCTTCAAGAAGGGAAACCGCTTAAAGTGTGAGAATTATCGCGGTATGGCACTTCTTTCGCTCTTCATATAAGTTACTTTCCTACATTATATTGGATAGAATTACCCTTTTAGCGGAGGGCCTAGTTGGTGACTATCAAGTAGGATTACGTCCGAATCGATCAGTCACTGATCTGGTCCTCTCGCTGCGGATGATTGTATCTAAATATTATGGGACGTCCACCACCACATTGACTCGATCATTCAGAGAGTTTGTGGTCTGCGCTGAAATACCTAGGTATGCCAACAAAATTGGTACGATTGTGTAGAATGACAATGACACAGTGTCAATGCTGTGTTAAAGATAAGATCAGGCTATCAAGAATATTTGCAGTTAACTGGGATGTTCGGCAGTGAGATGCTCTGCCCCGATAGTTTTTAGTTTTTTGTTTTGAGTACATCTTTCGTAAAACTGAAACACCTCAGCACAACATCCATCCAATCAGGTGCTTGCATATGCAGATGACATATGCGTGATTGGACTGAATAGCAACGGAGTGAAAGAAATACTTGAACCGGTAGTAGAGCTTTCAGCTTCTGTTGGCCTCTAGATTTATATAAGTCCAAAACAAACAAAATACAGGGTGTCCGCCGGGAAGGTATACTACTTTGTTTGTTTATAATTTTTGATTAAATGAAAGAGAATGGATGTTATATTGATAAATATTTATTTAATGTCAGCAATTATGTATGGAATACAATATCAGATAAATGTCCGCCTCTGTTAGCCTCACAAATGCGAGCCCTTTTGAGCACATTTTTCATTACATTCTCACACATTTCATGCGGTATTTCATTAATTTCATCACGAATATTTTGTTTGAGTTGCTCAAGCGTTTCTGGTTTGTTTGCATCAGCCTTGCTTTTCAGATATCCCCACAAAAAGAAGTCCGTAACAGTCAAATCAGGCGACCGTTGAGGCCAATCAACATCACCATTTTTTTAAATAACTTGTTGGTGTTAGAGATCTCGCAGTAATTCCATTGTAATCCTGGCTGTATTGCGATGTGGCACCGTCTTGTTGATAGCACATGTTAATCAAGCCCAACGCATGCAGTTGTGGCGTTAAAAAGTTTTCAATCATATCACGATAACGCTCCCCATTCACAGTTACCGTTACGCCGTTTTCATTTTGAAAGAAGTAAGTTCCAATGATTCCTCCTGACCAAATTGCACCACAGACTGTCATTTTTAATGGATGTAAAGGTGACTGATGAATAATTTGAGGGTTTTCCATTGCCCAGAACCGACTATTCTGTTTATTCACATATCCATTCAAATGAAAATGTGCCTCGTCACTCATTATGATTTTTTCATGAAAATCGGGGTTGTCATGGGCGAGGTTGATGGATTGTTTTGAACACTTTCTTGAGCAGCAGTAATGATTTCAGCCGATCTCGTAGTATGTTGTGGCCCATGTTTGGGCCTATCACCTACAGACCCTCTTTCTTCGAAATCATTCACTACACTAAATTTGCCACGTGTCTACTTCACGACTGCCAAATATGAACTGTCAAGACTAACGTTTACCAAAATGGCGGCAAAATAAAGTTGTAAACCTTCCCGGCGGACACCCAATTTTCGATAATCGTTGATTTTCCAAGGAATTTTTAAAAACAATAACAAACATTTTTTAAACAATAATAATTTATCAAAACATTTAAGAAATTTCCCAGTAAAAAACTCTATTGGGAATGAATTCACGCGCAAAATGGAGCATGCAACCATGAAATGAATGTGTTTTTGGAAAACAATTTAAAAGGATTGTGTGCCTAATGAATTCAACAAAATTTAGCTTTGGTTTTATTTTTAATGCTTCTATTATGTACTCGTAACTTAAAATTGTGTTAATATTAAATAAATAAATAAACTTGATTATTATTATTTTTTTTCTTCGCTTTACCAAGTTTTGACGTCAATGCACACGAAAATTTGTATGCACGAAACAGTACAGAAAATGCAGTAAACTGATAAAAATATGTTTATTAATTATATCCGATGTACATGACAATATTACATGTAATACGGTAATAAAGCTTAAAACTGTAAAGTTATCAAGAAAAATAGAGCTGAGTATTAGAGCGGAACGAAAGGTGGGACGACGGAAAAACTTAATAATCAGCACGAGAAAAACGATAAATTAAACTAAACTATATTTTTCAACACTAAAAACAATTTAAATTAATAAACACTATTACACTACTTTATTATAGAAGAAAATAAATAGTTTTTAGCTTCGTAATTAATATAATAGAATTATACCATGTTGTCGTCTGGAATGATAAATATTTTATGCTACATACTACATTTGTATACATCTACAACACTATTTCAGTTAAATGAAAGAATATAAAAATTATATTGTGTCACTTCAGGTTGATTATATTCGCCTGAGTACTTCGATACAGTAATACCTCATACAACGCTCCCTCTTACAACGCTGTTTCGCTATAACACAATAGGAAAAAAACAAAAAAGGCTTTTCTGTTTATTTTTATTTTCCTCCGATTTCGTTAATGTTTTGGGGATTCACATTAATTGATTAATTTTTGTGTTGTAATAATTATTAAATCCGTAATAAATAATGTCGGGACGAAAAGAAAGTGTAAAAGATTTAACAAAAAAATTGAGAAGAAATATTTCTATGGATATAAAATTGAAATTGAATTTACCCGGATCAACTATTAGAACGATAATGCAAAATGCGGAAAAAATTAAAAAATCTGAGCAATCAACAACACCACTTTCAGCTACGAAGACCTCTCGAACGTGTAGCAAAATTATGGAAAAACTGTTACTGGGTAGAAGATCAAAATAATAGAGATATGCCATTGAGTCAAGCAGTCATAATGGAGAAAGCAAGAAGTTTATTTGAGGAGTTACAAAAATAAAACTCTGAAGACCTTGTACCAGCTCAGCAGTGGAAACGTTATCAAGCCGAGGATAGCTCGAGAAATTTAAGCTTCATGCTAACATCCACAGTATAAAAATTTGCGGAGAAGCCGCTAGTGCTGATGTAGATCTCCTGGATTCAAAGCGGCCAAAGATCGTCTTACCCTTTTGTTAGGTGGAAACGCTTCAGGCGATTTTAAATTGAAACCGTTGTTGCTGTATCACTCGGAAAACCCTCGGGCAATGAAGGGATACTCCAAGAATAATTTACCCGTTATTTGGATGTCTAATCGTAAAGCTTGGGTTACGGCTACTATTTTTGAGCATTGGTTTGAGAAATATTTCTGCCCGGCTGTCAAAGTTTATTGCCAGAGTAAGAGAATGAAACCCAGAGCTCTTCTAATAATTGACAATGCACCAGGGCATTCAAAAAATTTATCTGCGCTTTCAAAAACCATTCCTGTGGAAGTTATATTTTTACCTCCGAATACGACTTTTTTAATCCAGCCGATGGATCAGGGAGTTATAGCGAATTTTAAAGCGAATTATCTTCGGCGTACATTCAAACAACTTTTGCTAGCAGTTGATGTATAAAGAAAGCATTTCAAAATTTTGAAAAGGTTTCAATAGGTTAGGTTAGGTAAGGGTGGCCGTCCTAAAGGACTAGCATAGACACAAAATTGTTCCGTAGCTGTACCACATTCGAGTTTCCTCCTTTTCACTCGCTAAACCATCCTGAGCTTACCAAGAAGCGCTTAAAGTCCCGGATCTCGATCTTACTAACATCCGTGAGGTCATTCAAAGTGAAAGTTTCCATAAATTTTGTTCTGCTGTACGCTAGACTAAGAAAGGTGCAGAGCAGATGGAGCACATTTTCCTTCTCCTCCTTATCACCACAGCTGCGGCAGAAATCGTCTGCTGGGACACACAGTCTGCTCGCATGTATCCCAATGAGACAATGTCCCGTTATAGCTCCCACGACCATACCAATATGTTGCCGTCGAAGCGATATCAGTTGGTCTTATCTGGACCGGTCAAGTCCAGGCCAGATCTGCCTGGTTATTACACACGAACTGTCGTTAGACCATATGACGTTCGTTTCTTTTATGGCTTTTCCCTGAAGCAGCAGTTTACATGAAGCAAGCGGTATCTTTATATCCCGCTTGCTTTGGGTTATTAGGCGTGCTGTACCCTTGCGGGCCAACTTAGCTGCCATTACATTCCCTGCGATATTGAAATGCCCTGGCGCCCACGTCAAGCGGGTGTTGAACTGATCAGCCATCTCATTTAAAGATGTCAGACAGTTCTGGGCTACCTTCGACGTCAGGGAGTATGATTGTAGCGTTTTAATAGCAGCCAGGCTGTCCGTAAAAATGCGAATATCTCTCGTAGATATTACATTATACTTCAACCAGTCCATGACTTCCATTATCGCGATCAGTTCAGCTTGAAAAACGCTGCAAAAGTCGGGAAGACGAAAAGAGAGGTTAACCCCTAGTTTCTCACAGAATACCCTGCAGTCAACCCCTCTATTCCTTTTTGAGCCATCCATGAAGAAGCTTATCGCCTCATTGTCCATAACCGTTTCATTCACCCCGTCCTCTCTGGTGGGAAACTCAGTTTGGAATTTCATCTCAGCAGCGGGGAAAAGAATAGCGTAGTCGGTAGCTTCCGGAATACCCCTGTTGCATAGGAGTAATGAGTGCCCTGCATTGTTACAGGTCCACTTAGATATGGATTTGAGCCGAAGGCTGCGCAAGATGCAAGCTGCTCGGCCGCAATATCTGTAGTGGGTTTTTGGAGGTGCCGTTAAAACCACTTGGCACTAATTCCACTTCACTACTTATAATCAATAATGACTCCAATGTATTTTTTAATTTCAATATTTTATTTTATTTGATAACGATTATTTTTTATAATTTTATTTATAATAATTACAACTTCCAAAAATTGATTGCAATAAGCCTATTCGGCGTCTCGATACATAATAATTTTTTTACATTTTTTTATTTTTACAAATCATCAAAAATTACTATATACATATTTACAATTACGTATACAAAAATATTTAAGTATGCACATAGATAATTAAGAGAATAATAAATATTTTTGGTATACCGATATCTGGAGCAAATTCATTATGTATATCTTATGTATTTACGAATTGTACTATATATATTGCGAAGGTTAACCGATATAATAATTTCTCATCTTGTCATATAATGAATAGGGAGCAGGCGGGTACGATAGATCATTATTATTCAATTTACTTTACTAATACCTGTTGTATAGTGTTTTCATTGGAAAACCCTATATATCCAAGGGAGTAAGATGAAAGAGAATCTCCAGAGCTTGAGTAGGTGTGCTCCTGAGAGCCCCACTTATACACAAGCAGGCCGTTCTTTAGACTTTCATCAATAATTTAAGGTTGGCCATATTTTATAACGCTGGCCACCAAACGACAACCCCATACAGCAGTATAGGTTTGACCACTGAGACGTAGAGCCAGTGTACTATGCGGGGCTCCATACCCCAACTCTTTCCAATGGCATTTTTGCAGGAGTAGAGCGCTATAGTAGCTTTCTTTACTCTCTCTACGATGTTTGATTTCCAGCTTTGCTTGCTGTCCAAAGGTAGTCCGAGGTATTTCGCTCTAACCGTATTATTAAAATTGGCCGGAACCCACGAGGATTCCGCACTCAATGCCACAAAGGCCCATGGTGCAAAACCGTAAAGATCAAGCGACTACCATTTAATGTTGGAGGGTCGCACTGAGGAAGTTTGTGCCTCCTGGTATAGAGGACCAGCTCCGTTTTCTGTGGGTTTGCGTTCAGTCCGCAGCCGCGTGCCCACTCAGAGAGGTAGCGAAGCGCGCACTGCATGCGCTCACTCATCGTACTAGGATATTTACCGAAGGTCGCAATAACAACGTTTCCCGCGCAAGCAACTACCTTGAAGCCTTGCCCTTCCAGGTTTAGTAACAGCTCATTTATGATCAAGTTCCGTAGAAGGGGGGGATAGAACACCACCTTGAGGTGTCCCTCTGCTCACATATCTGCCGGCAGACGTCCCACCCAGATAAGCTGTCACGATCCTGCCTCTAAGCATTTGATGTATCCAGCCTCTGAGTGATCTGTCTACCCCCAAACACGCAAGGCGGGCCCTGATTGCCCCCAGTCTGACTTTGCTAAAGGCCCCATCCAAGAAGGTTACCATTGAATATAACTTATATTCAAGTGATTTCTCAATCGGGCCTATAAGGGAGTGGAGAGCTGTTTCCATCGATCGTCCCTTGCAGTATTCGTGTTGAGATCCCCTCCAGGGTGGCCGAGATTTACCCAAGAGCCTACTGATAGGACATGCACCTAACATGGCCTTGTTAAAAGCCAGATAGCTTGGCTACTAGAGCATCATGCTCCTGTGTAGATGCAGGAGGGTTTGGAACCAATACCGGTAATGAGTTACCCAGAATGGTTCTGAAATAATCCCAATCAGTTTTCCTCCTATTCCTGAAGGCTGGTTTGCTAGTGAGTTTTGTATCCACTTCGTACTGGAGATAACAATGGTCAGAAAAGGAATGGTCTTCGAACACTTTCCAGTTCAATACCCTCTCCTTAATAAAATCCGAGACAAGTGTGATGTCCAGCACTTTTCGTCTATTTTTAGTAATGAAGGTTGGCTTACACCCGATATTACATATATTTAGGTTAGTACTTAAAATAAAATAAAGGAGTAACTCACCTCGCCTGTTGATATTTGTACTTCCCCAGATTGAGTGATACGCATTAGCATCACTGCCAATGATGACTCCTACTTTTCGTTTTTGAGCCTTCATTATTGCACTAACCAAACTACCTGGTGTTATATTTTCCTCCTCGAACGGTAGGTAGGCCGATATTAGCCAGAGATTTTGCCCATCCATCTCGATGCTAGCCACCACTACATCCACTTTGCTGTAATTAAGTAGTATAAAAATATTCAAATTGTTTCTAGCGAGAATGCAGGAACGTATCTTACCTTCATTCTTCGCATGTAGTATTTTATATTTGGAAGTTCTGAGGCCCAGCACCCGGTCACCTTTGACCCAAGGTTCCTGGACCAGAACCACATCAATGAACTCAGATTCCATTTTTTGCAGAAGGGCCGCCGAGGCGGCTTCACAGTGATGGAGGTTGATCTGAATGATCTTAAGCATTAGATATTGCTTACCTCCACCACTGTTGAGTCAAAAGCTTTTGACGTCGGTTCGTCCGTTGGAAGCACACAGCGTAGTCCCAATGATCCCGATATCTCTGAGTCCAGGGATAGTGTCTCCTGAGCGTCATCCAGGATGCTTTGGACATCTGGGTCATCAACAACAGGCGGGACACCACTAGTGGCTTCCCTCCTGCTGCAGATGCCCCAGGTCTGTCGACCTCATCGCGCTTATAGATTTTGAGCGTAATCGCTTCAAATCCATAGCTGACCAGGCCTCCAGATTTTGCCAAAGCACACACGGATTTCCAGGATCTCCCTAGGATCACTTGGCTCCGCAGGGATCCAGGCTCGCGCCCTTGGCCTGCAGGAAATTTCTTCCCTTGTCACCACTTCTAGTTTGGCCCCCGGTTAGACTTCCCCCAGGCTGCCGATCGCCTTTTTGTAGAGGGTCACTGACCTCTCATCGGCACAGGCAGTCAGTTTTACGTAACCCCGGTGCCACCCTTCGTCTCGGGAGGACGGAAAAGGTCCTGAATTCTCCCTCATGCTTTTTAGGAAGATGGCGGCTAAGGCCTTCTCCACCTTCCTCCAGTTAAGGGCCGTAATGTTCTCATCTTCTTGAGCCCTGTCAACGATTGCCATGATCAGGTGATCCTTTAGCACCTCGTTGAAGGGCCTGGTAACATTATCTGGAACCCGCTTCTTTTTAGCCTCCGTAGGCGGTTCACATCAGATCTTTGCCTTTTCGGCTGTGAGATCACAACGGAACCCTCCTGCGTTGGCTCAGTGATACGTCTTGCCCACGCAAGCGTATCCTTGTCTCTATCTGTTCCCTGCTCCAACGGACTGTTGCAGATCTTAGAGATCATGCACCAGGCTCTCTCTCTGGTCCGAAAGTTTGACACTGATGGAGGGCCAGCATTCGTGCGTTTGCCCTTTGGTTTCGAGGGGCCAGCCTCATTTGGTCTTATGCCCCTAATTGCACTTTGGAGACCGGGCCTAAAGGCCGCCGGTTTTTTAAGAGCACCGGTCTCTTTTTGTTTTCTATTTGGATCTTCCATAATAGGTCCCACGAGTAGCGGAGAAAGCAGGTCCACTAGTTAGAGACTGGGCTAGTTTTTCGACTGGGCCCCAGCCTGACCGGTTATCAGCACGGTACGATTAACACCTTAACCCGGCCCAGTTGTTTAGCGCCGTGTTTTCGCCCAGTACACCACATGGTGTAATAGTTGCCCTGTGGTCACCACGGGGAGGTAACACGCACACTTGTGGAAGCTGCAAGATACGGAGCTGGCAACAAGTACCAACTTGATTCCCCCAGACAGCTTCTCACCAGACCACCAAAAGTTTCAATAAAATGAATGTAATTGAAAATATCGGAGAACCCTGGAATGAAGTTTCAAGTGATTGCGTGCGAGGTGTTTGGAATAAAATTCTTCTTAAAGAATATGAAAATTCTGTGGCCAATAATTTACGCTCCATTATTATGGAAACAATGCAAACTGTGCATGATGTGGGGTTCGATGATCTAATTAGCGCAGATGTAAAGGAAATTATCAGTTGGCATGATGCAGGCTTTTCAAATGAAGATTTAATCGAAATCGAAAAAGAATCATACAGAAACCCGGAAATTGAAGATGATGAATGTGTAGAGCAGCCAATGAAATTAACAAAAAAAATTTTACAAGAAAATTTGGAAATAATTGCGCAAGCTTTAAATGTTCTAACCGAAAATGTCCCTGATTTTGAACGCACATGTTTTATCCGGAGAGGTGTTACAAATAATCTTACGCCATACACTGAACTTTTAAAGGAGGAACGATTGACTCGGCAACAGTCTAATGAGTTTATTGCCATAAAAGCATTACGAATTTCATCATATCATTACATATAAGTGATGTTTTTAAACATTTTATTTTAATAAGCAAAAAATCTATTTATTATTGAAGTATTTTAATATTTTATTTTGAAGTATGTACTTTTTACATATATTGAACTACATACATATATTTATTAAACGTACAGTTTATAATGAAAAATGAATTAAAAACACTAAATAATGAAAAATTGTATTTATTTATCACAAAAGTAACGTAACCCCCTAAATTCCATACATTTCCTGCCTCCTATAACGCTGTTTTTCCTATTATGCTCAATTCCCAGGAACGCATGTAGAGCGTTGTACGAGGTATTACTGTATATATTTGTATGTATACAATTTTCACTTATGAATATAATCATGAAAATCAGTATAATGAAATGTTTTGTGTGTGTGTGTATGTGTGTAGATAGTGCAAGTTTGCATTAACACTCCAGGCGGATTAAGTTTTCAGCTCATTCAGCTAATTCACATACAAATTTATTCTAAACACCTTCTCTGACTATGCTGTACTGTCTGTTCCATACATACAATATTTCTTTATACATTGTACATACATATAATCGCACAGCAACACACTCATGAATATAATATGTACACCCTAGCTACTTGAACCTTTTCTGTCTTTCCTCATCTATAGTATTGTTTTTCCTAAAAATTTAAATTCAATAAAGGTAATTTATTTTCTTCGATTGGCCCTCTTGTCTACTAATCCAAATGAGGAAAAAATACCAAAACCATAAAATTGATTACTAAATTGGATTTCAATCAAAATAAAAATAAAAAAATGAAATTGATGATTTTCCAAAAAAAAAATCCTTTTTTTCCTACTTGTGCCCCTTTCTTGAATTAAAACAAAACATAAAAAAAAAAAATCGGAAGATTGGTAAATGGAAGAAAAAAAATCAATGCCAACATATTTAAAGAGACAATTGAAGTATAAAAGTATTGAGGAATAATAAAAGGATTCTTAATTAGGGTTTATATATCGAATATAAAAATAATCGTCATCATCACCATGATCAGCATTATAGTATAGTGCTCGGGTATGTATGTATGTGTTTGATAACAATAGAGCTATATATGTACGATAAGAACAAAATGCCAATAATAATTTACGGATTTTCAAATCATATTATGTTGTATGTAATATAGTTTTGTATTCAATGGATGAATGAGTCTTCTCTATATCGAAGTTAGATACGAAATCTATCTTTCTTCTATACTAAATAACATTATTTCGGGTACTATAGTACAAAAGCCTTTATAACGACATTATACAACAAATAATATACAGGGACAATAGGCATCCTAATTTTTTGTTTGCTACTAAATTTGTTCTGGTGGAAACAATACATACCATACACTTGATATATTTTTAATGTCATAGTATATTATGAAGTGTTGGGATCTATTATAAAAGGTTGTAAAGATATTTTTTCCTTTTGTTATCCTATACATATATAAAGTACCAACACCTAATTTAGAATAGTTTTAACTTGGGACAGAAATATTGAGTTTTGGAGGTGATCAACTATGAGTGTCGTTTGGATCACAACGAAACTGAAAGTTTACGTTAAAGATATTGTCAGTAAATATCGAGTAACTTGTTAGATTCAGAAACAAAATTCGATTTCTTGAAATTTAAGTTGAGGAACTCGATCGCTATGACCTTGAATGGTTTACGCTGAATATATAGTTGATCTGTAGTTTAAAAATCGAAATGCAGTAAGAGGTGACCAACGAGGCAGGAGCCCTTCTACACTCGCTGTTTTATTATCACATGCAAACATATAGGCGCGCTAGTTTAAAAGCAACATTTTACTTGATTTTACTCGCGGTTTTCTTTATGTACATTTAATTATTTTAAACTTTTCATGGGAAAAGGATCGCTGTCAAAAAGATCTTCAAATTATTTTCATAATAAAGAATTTTCAAACCCCTGAATAAATACATTAGCACGGTACTATCTTGATTTATGATTTCAGCATATCTGAATATTTTATTATGAACTGAATGGGCTCTGTACTAGACTGAGAGTTAGAATTATTGTGTTTTAAATGGCCAGAAATGTGTAAGTCGGATTTGTGAGTTTACAAACGATCGAAGATGTACCTGCTCAAAACACAACGCCGAAATTTCAACAAATTATTATTATAACATTTTATAAAAGGCTATTACTGGTCCCTTACTGAGTCAACAATCGGGCTTGTAGCTCGAATATTCGAGTTACTGATATTCGATACTGCCACAACAAAACTAGTGAAATTCAAATATAAATCAACTTATTTGAATTGAGAGTTCACTAACCCCATCACACATCCAATAGCCGAACCAATTAAAATCCATTGCACTTAAAATACTAATACAATGTCGACCGTCGCCGGCGCATGTGTTCCCTCATCAAAACGAACACGAAGGCGACATCACAATTACAACAACAACTCAAAACAGTAAGCAAAAAAGACAACACATATTTTTCGGCTATATAGCGAATTTTACTTTCTTTCCCGTGTCTTACCAGTGTCGATCCTGAGACGGTCTTCATACTGTCTTAGACAACCTGAAGAAGCCAAGTCGTTCTCTACACCATCGTCACCTGCAACGGCCTCTGCGCCTACCATATGGTGGCTCTCCTTTCATAGATCGCTATACAGTTCGTTCCGGATCAGCACACAGAGCGTGACCGAGCCAGTGTACTCGTTGATATCTTACTTCATGTATAATGTCGGGGATCTTCATGAGATTTCTGATCTCGACATTGTACACAGCTCGCTATGTATCATCTACCTCATGTTTTGGGCAGTAAATCACACGCATGGCTGATTCTTCTCTCAAATGTAAAGAGCCATCTCTCGTACTCATCCGTCACCGTTCATTTGATAGTGTTTAGATTTTAGCAGTGGTCTTACAGGATATCAAGCATGACTCCCAACCGTCTTTGATATTGTCTCCCACACTGTTATCGTGAGTGATAATAGAGCCCAAATATTTGTTTCCAAAATTTCTATTACGGATTTGGAAATTACCGATTGATCCATCGCGTGCAGTAGAACATCACCCACAGTTCGTTGGTAACTACCGGTCGCATAAAAATTCAATACCGCTGCCGATCGCGTTCCAAATGGAATTTTTGTGCGACGTATATTACTTTGCATTCGAGGTCTTATTTCATCGAGTAAATATCGGAATATGTTGTTTGACACTCGAAAAGATTGCATAAACCTAAAACATGTAATACAAATATTAAAATTAAATTAACAATACAAATAACTCACTTTTGTTCTGAAAGCTGTAGAACGTCATATTGATCCTGCAAAAATCGTCATTATACATCAAAACGCTTTCATCATTTGATGATGAAACAATTTATTTTTTATTAATTAAAATATAATTTTATAAATTTTGATATAATTTACTATGTTTTGTACAACATTAATTTGGGGTTCTAAAAACAAAGCATAATACTAAGTGTAGCTGACATTTCATTTTCGAAAAAGTGTTGCAAGATTAAAAATCGATAGTAGTTGAAAATTATACAACATACCGACTATCGCTTTTTTCACGACTCTGTAGCAGGAGAGAGTGTAGGCAGTTGTAGGGGTAGGAGGTTGTGAAAAATATAATTGTTGTTAGCAGTGGGTTGTGGTTGTTAAAACTGAGAAGGTGCGTTTGAACGTTGATTGGTTTCTTGAATGTTGTAGTTGTTGTCCATATCTTGCACCAAATTATAGATCTTACTGTTGATATTGGGTCATAACGGAAAAACAGCGATGGTGGTATTTTTGCGCATTCAAATTTAGGAAGGGCTTTACAACAAAATTAGGTAAACATCCCCAAACCCGTAAAACTGCTCGGTACAAACCAAAAACCTAATTTTGTAATAGTATGATATAGGAGATGAAGCTTTCCCTTAAAACCAACTTTATTATGGACTTATTCTTCTGCTCAACAACGAGTCGATACAACAAAGAAAATATTTAATTATAGATTATCACGTGCTCCACTGGACCCCATTCTGCCGATAAAATTTTCTTAACTACATGTTTATTCCATAATTTTATCAAAAATTTGCCCCAACAAGTAGGTAATGCAACAGCTAGTGCGTTTCAACTCAGAGACATGTATATAAAGGTTTTTTTTAATTGTTCAATAAGAGCTGTGCAATTTAATAAGGTTAGTCTTAACTTATTCAGTAAGTACATTTCACGCGTACATACGAGAATATACAAATTTTTTTTAAATAAAATGATTATTTAAACTTATGAAAATATGTTTTTACTTACCCAATGCAACGTTGCACTTGTACGTAATGTAGAACAATGGATTGTTCTCAGTATCAATACCGTTTTCCACACGTGTCAGCCTGTCCATCAAAAATATGTTTACCTCAATATGTAACGGAACTGATTGGAACCGGAATGTAAACAGAACGGAAGATGTGTATACGTCCATTCATTTACATGCAAACATATTTTACGTAAATCGAATGGAACGGAGCCGGAACGTATAGTGAGAATCAACCTTATTACGGATATTTATTATTATTCGAGAATTACAGCTGCAATTCTGCGAAAAAGTCATGTAACATTTTCTCAAAAGGATGGTCGACCGTAAGCAGAGCCGAAGCAGTCATTTGGTACAAATGCTTTTTGTTTGATAATCGAAAACATTTTCTACATTGATTTAAATAAATACATCGCAGCATTTCTTCCAAAGAACTTGTTTGAATAAAAATTTAAAACAACACCTATTTCTGAAACACACCATAATTCTATGACTACCGTCATTTAGCCGCGTTTCAACGCACGTATTTTGTGCACTCGGATATCATCAACTAACCAGAAATACTGGCACTTTAGTATTGTACTATCTTTAACAGGGTTTGAAGACACTCACAACCTACAAGCTAGCAGTAAATAAACATACATCCATATGTAGGCAAAAATATATTTAATATTTTTACAAATTAATATAACAAACCAAGTTTATTGCGACTATCGATTATTAGTGTTCATATGCGAATCGAAAAACATTAACCCAATTTTTTTAATTCTCATCGACCAAAATACGTATACCGTCAATTGTCAATTTACATAAATAATTTTCGAAAACAAAAGGCGAAAAATAAATAAACATTAATCTATTATCTAGCTAGTAGATAAAATAATCTACTATAATTAATATAATTACATTTCTAAACACTATTGTGTATATAAAATAGACATAAGAAATTTATATACGAGTATGTATTAAACCCCAATTGGGGGGATATTTATGTTATGTATTGTTATATGTATGTTTATTGTATTTGTGGACAAGACTCCAACCGTTTTTTTTATATAATAGCACACAAGACAATAAATCCATCTCACCACAGGTACTATGGATTTAGAGACCTAAAACTACCTACAAAAATTTGGTTCAGTGGGTTAAAATACTAACACCAAAATAAATAAATAACTAATACAATCCATTAGTCAATTTGATTAATTATCTATCACTAAATATATAATATAACAATAATATATAAATATTTAATAACGAACAAAACAAAAAATAAAACATTTTTTTTTCGGTTTTCCATATTTTTTCCAAAACAACACAAAACAGTTGTGGAAAAGCAAAATGTAATTGAAAACTCATATTTATTGTGTTTGTTTATATTTATTTTTTCATTTGGATGAAAATTAAAAAAAAAAATAAAAAAAATTGAAAGGTGTGCAAAGGTTTTGAATTATGTAAACAGACAATAAAGCTTTATGTATCTATATATACAAGAGTACGGCGTACACCTATATACCAGTGTTGGTTTTTCATGTTTTGTTTGTTCCATTATTTGTTTGGTTGGTTGGAGCTTAATTTATTGTTTGTTTGTGCTGTATATATTTATATTAAATATATATTTACCAGTAGTCTATTTGAATTTTCAATGGATTGAAGTAGATAATAATAGGTTACCAACAAACATATTTAACCTTGCACGTTTTAGGCTTGAATTTAGGTTAATAAAATCGCAAATTTTACCTTAGTGACGCTTGTTTGCACTAAAACGGAATATTACAAATTTAAAAAATACTTTTATACAGCAATTTCCTAGTAACAGTTATTTTTATCTTTATCTTTCTTATATATATATATATATATATATATATATACATATATATATATATATATATATATATATATATATATATATATATATATATATATATATATATATATATATATATATATATATATATATATATATATATATATGTACATTATAGAAAAGAAGATCCAGACGGAAGCAATCTTTCATATTTTTTTATACGAGTATTTATTACTATGGTCTGGTGAAAATATTTAGGTATGCCTAGGAGTTGTATGATCAATAATACTACTGAATTTAAAATTAAGGTTTTGGAAAGACACTGAAAGGAAAAAATCACATTAACTTGAGACTGAGCTGAGGCTATAGTACCAGCGCGAAGAAAATAAGGTGCCAGCTAATTCGAGTGACTTAACCATCTGCACACACCGCTATCTCTATGACTGTATTGTACTAACATAATAATGTGGGTGGACCCTAGGGTCACATACCCTAACAGTGTCTGGGAAGTTAAACGTACTGCGATATATCAATAAATGCCCGTATGACAAATTTCCGTTTGCAAAATTCCCGTATTACAAAATCCCGTATGCCAAAATCCCGTCTTCTATAATAATTCATCGGTAAAGGTTAGGTTAACTTTAGTTATAAAGTTAGGTGGTTATAACTTTAGTTACGGTGAATAACTATGCTAAAAAAATTGCACACAATAACCAAAACATACACCTTCGCAAATAATTACTGCAAACCAGCACGAAAGGTTAAGATAACGCCAGTAAGAGCTTCTTACCAAAAAGAACCTAAGCGCCTAAATGAAATCAATATCCTCGATCACTTACTTAATTTAGAAGTCGAATTATTTTCGGATGAAAATTTGAAATACGGAATTTTGAAATACGGTGGTTTGGTGATCTACGGGATCTTGTCCATTCGGTATTTTGTAATACGGGCACAAGTACCGATCCCCTTTGAGAATTGTAATTGCATTGAATAATTAGGAAAACAATACATAATTACTATAAATTATAACCAAATAAAAGACATTATTTTATTTAAGAAACATAAATCATTTATTTGAATATAATTCTGGTAAATAAAGTAACACAACACCAAATAAAGAAATTAATAATTTTTATTTAATTCAATAAATTATGTTGAGATAGATTTTTAAAGTAATAATAATCTCTTACTCCGGCAAAGTTATATTTCATTAGCAAATCTTTGAAAGGATTGCAATATGTTGAAGTGCAATGTGCCATTAGCTGTTTAGCGATCATTAATGTATTTATTGATTCTATCTTCAAACGGTTTCTATTTTTCCTTTTTATATTGCTCAAATCTGAGAAACATCACTCTGCAGCAACCGCTGCATTGAGGTAGGCTCAATAGATATCCAATAAATAATTTTAAATAAGGGAACTTGAATTCAATCAACTCAATTTTTTAATCAAATTGGAAATTGTTGTTACAGGCACAAATCTTACAGGACCACTGACCAATATTCTTCCTCGATTTCGTCTATTTTACCATCACACAATTGGGGAAATAAATTTAGAAGACGCCCGACGGTATTACCTTAGTTCCGATGATCTGTATACTTATACCATTATGTGAACTAAAGTTTCACGTTAAATTCGAATTTTTCAATTATATGCTGGCACAGTTAAATGTCATTAATTTTGCAATTTGCTTTAGATTGATAATTATTTGTGAACTTAAATTATTTTGTAGCTTCTAATTCAGCCCTACATAAAGTTTATTTATATCGATAATCACTAAAGCATTATATTCAAAGTTTGTGTTTTTTAAATGGTTTTCATTGATGTTATTTTTTTATGAAATTGTGCAAAACTAGTAACAGAAAACTTTTAACAAGTAGCAATTTATACATTTATGAATTTTCACTCTGAAACTTTTTGTTTAGGTTGTTGTTCAAATCAGTAAGAAATTTAAGTAACAAGGTGACTTCTGTAATATGTGTGTTAAATGATATTACAGACCAGCGAAGTTGTAAGAATTTTTCGATCAGTATCGTTAAATTGATTGTCACTTTTACAAAATATGAAGTAAACGTCAAAATAAAAAATTGAACATCGAACAGAAAAAATGCAATCTTGATTTATAACAAAAAAAATTTGAATTTGACAAGTCGGGTTACGGGATTCGCTAGCCGAGCTGCCAACATTTTTATAAAACAAAACATTCATCAAATTCTGTTAGGTTTCTTACTGATTTGTTACAGACTCGCTAGTTATTCCTTTAATTCATGTTACAAAATTTGGTAAATTTAGACAAATCATAAAATTCTGGAATCATCAAAAAGCAGCTTCTGGAATTCAAAAATTATAAAATAATTAAAGAACAAGAACTTGATTTTGTTTAGATTTTAATGGTTACTTCACAAAATTATAGAAGTCGAATTTTCCAGAAAATAAGATAATTGAGAAAATGTTAAAACTTTGAGCTTTCCAAAATTAAGAAAAGTCTACTATCAATTTTAGAAATGATAAATAGTTAATTTTTAATTTTACTATATTTCAAAAAGATCAAAATTCACGAGTTGATTGAATGGACATTGCGATATTTGTGTGAACTTTATCCTATACTATCCTAAAAATATAAAAAATTAGGAGTTTTAAATACTGTTGGTTACACTACTATTGATTTTTTGTTTCGATAAATCGCCACATATCAAACAAGTGACAACCCACATAAAAATAGCATATTAAGCGATTTTCGTTTGTTCTGTATTCAAATTTCGAGATATTATTTATGTTAAAATTTCATATCAAGCGAATTTCCTAAATGTTTTTCGATGCCCAGAACACAGCATTATACCCTAAATTTTGTGGAATATGTTATTTGTGTATGTTAGATTATAGTTAAACTTTAGTCTCACATTTACCAGAATTCTAAAATTTATTATGATTTGCATTTTCATTTCTTCAATGTCTATTTCTAAAAACACGTTTGAATTTGAAAATTAAATCGAAATCCAGGAAGGAAAACTTCCAGGTGTTCCTCGATATCCGTCAGGCATATGACTCGATCATTAGAGAGAGTTTGTGGTCAGCTCTGGAATACCTAGGTATGCGAACTTGTTCCGCAGAGATATGCTCTGTCCCCGATACTCTTTAATCACATTCATGTTAGAGTTAGGTATTGCAATATTTTCCTGAAAAAGCAATACGAATTTCGGTATTCAATTTTCCCAAAACCGCGATCCCGGTTTTAAAGCCGGTATTTCAGAATAGTATATTGTATAATTAGGACTTTAAAACGAATATAAACCCAAAATAAATTTTAGTATTATTCATTAATTATCATATTAAGAAATCAAAACAAAATAAAAAATCGAAAATAACATAAAATTATTGCTTAGTTAGCCACGACATCATAAGATATAAATACATTTTGTTTTTGTTTTTCAAAAGTTGTCAAGTTTGTGTACCTATTTGATTTATATAAAACGTGTGAACGAAATTTAAGGGATATTGACAGTGAAAGCGAATTATCGTTATCTTGTACCCCGCCGGATATAGTGGAAGCAGCTAATACAGCTACATGTGATTTACTCCCGCAAAAATCGAAGGAAAAATACGAAAATGATTATAAACGTCATCAAATCATTTTCGGAAAACGTCATTCTGGAGTATTCCGCTGATTTATCTACAAAATTGAAATCATCCACATTATGGTCAAACTACTCAATGATCAGGTCGATGCTAGTGGTTAAAAATAATGTGAATATTGCAAAATACCAAAAATTACGTGTCTTCTTGAAACGCAAATCCGACAGATATAAAGCGGAGAAATCTAAATTATTAACTATGGAATATGTTCAACAATTGATTTTGGTAGCTTCAGATGATTCGTTCCTATAGTTACTAAAGTAAGCATGTAGGTATTTAAAACGATTATTATTTGTATGTACACATTAAATTCAAATATGTTTTCGGATAAAATACAATTCACACTGCAATATTTTTTTGTATGTAATATTATGATTGTTTTTTGTATGTTGCGTTAATTTTTGGAATCGCTGGTGCTTGTCGACGAGATGAACTAGCCCGCATGGAAATTACTGACATTAGTGATTTGGGATCTAAACTTTTAGTTAAAATCCCGAATAACAAGACAAATAAACCACGATCATTTATCGTGAACGAAACTTATTTAGATTATTACAGAAAATATATAGCTTCGCGTCCTAAAGATTTAAATTCTTTGCGTTTTTTTACAAATATACAAATGGTAAAGGTTTCAATGAAGCAGTTGGCATACATCAGTTTGGTAAAATGCCACAAATTGTTGCTACTTGTTGGCACTGTTTCCGCCGTTCATCTGCGACAATTTTAGTTGATAATGGCGCAGATTTAACATGCTTAAATAGATTTGAAGTCATCGACTGTTGCTGAAGGGTATATCGATGAATCCATTATCAATAAAATTGAAGTTGCTCATAAGATTTTCGATACAACGGATAATGAAACAGCCGATGCAAATAATGTTAATGATTTTAATAAAAATATAACGACTTTATTTCAAGAAATTCCAAATGGAAATATAAAATGTGACATACGACTACATGTATTATTTTTGAATCTAGTTAAAATATGAGCGTAGGAATGAAAGCTCGTCCAACGTTTTGTCATTCAATCGTGATCTTATCTTTGTACAGATTATTCCTGCAGCTGAGAAGGCTCTTTCCGATTCCACACTTGTTGGTGGTATAGATAATAAGCAATCATGGGCCAGTTGTAAGTATTTACCACTTATGTTTTCAGCTTCAAAATATGTAACTTCTTGTCGAATAACTTTTTGTAGGTTTTTAGTACTTTTTTGTTTTGAAATACTAGCCCCAATTTTATTTTGATTAACATGGTTTAATATTTCAAGCTTTTCTTTCAATGCAAGTGAGGCTCTGCAGCAGGAACGGGATATCAATATTTTCAATTTTTGAACTTTCGGTTTGTTTCTGTTGTAGATTTTTATCGATATATTATAACCGTTCCAATAAATTGACAATTATTTTTATTGGTGTTGATTTAGATATTTTATTTTTACACATTTCATCGTCGTCCGTCTCATGTTCATCTTGGTCAGCGCTGTTGGGATATATCTAAGAACGCTGGTTAATTCAGTTTGCCTTTCACACATTCGAACTTCTAGTTCTTTACTTAGCGCGCTATTCTGGTTCGCCAATTCCTTGAACAAGAATTTCACCCCAGCATTTGCACTTAATAGACTAGAATCTGGGCGGCAACAAGCTTCGACAGTTAACTTAACTGGAATTAAAGCAGAAATAATTGTTGAGCTAGAGAAAATTCCATTAGCATTTAAATTTAAATCAATAAGTGCTTTCTCAATGCAATGTTTTAATTGGAAAAATCGCTCAAGCATTAAAAGCAAACTGTTCCAGCGTATTTTCCATCTAAAATTAATGACAATTCCATCCCAAATTCTTTCTTTACGTATATTTGTAATGTTTTATCATTTTTCGTAGGCGAGCGACGAAATAGCTTCACGACTTTTCTGATTTTGTCAACTAACGGTGCAATCGCTCGATGACGGTGAGTTATTAAATATGAATTGTGATTATTGACTTCACTTTCACTGTTTATTATTGTTAGGCCATTTTCATAATAAAACTCTTCATCTTGGTCTTCATCTTCATTCGTAAGGTCTTCGTCACAATCTTCTAAATTGCTTAATCAATCAAATTCTTCTCGATCTTAAGTCTGGATTTCTTGACGATTGTACAGTATTTAATGATGGCTAATTATATACCGTGAACTATACATAGTTGTTGGTTCGCTTTAACTAGTCTACCAACTGTAGTTATGACTGATGCTCCATCTGTGGTAATGCTAACAATATTTGAATCTAAGGAAATACCATTTTCTGTAAAAAAAAATTCTACAAGCTCAACACAATTCTCTGCACCAATAAACCATGAACTCGAGCTAGTCCAAGGTTCCAAAGCGTTTACATGAGGTAAGGACATTAATATTTAAATACCGCCGTTTTACGAAAAAGAAATGTTTAATAATATTACAGTTTATATTTTTTATAAAATACAGAGAAATATTGTTCTACGATTATATACCGAAATACCGGTGTCCGAATTATAATACCGGTGTATTGAGTTCAATACCGCGATCCCGGTATTGCAATCCCTAGTTGGAGTACATCTTTCGTTAAACAGAAACACCTCAGCGCAACATCTTATACCACCAGTCAATCAGGTGCTTGCATATGCAGATGCGACATATGCGTGATTGGACTGAATAGCAACGGAGTGATAGAAATACTTCATCCGCTTTTAGAGTTTTCAGCTTCTGCTAGACTCCAAATCAATAAGTCCAAAACAAAATTCATGATCTCTAGTTATAGGGACAATGGCACGCCAGATTTTAGTAGTGGCCACTACACGCTTGAGGGAGTGAAGAGTGATCTAAAGGAGGAGTAAGTTAAAGCTTTACAAAGCGTTGATCAGGCCCGTTGGTATGTATGGATGTGAAAGTTGGGGGCTGACGGATGAGTACGAGAGATGGCTCCTTACATTTGAGAGAGGAATCATGCGTGTGATTTACGGTCCAAAACATGAAGTAGATGGTACACACCGAGCTCTGTACAATGTCAAAATCAGAGATCTGATGAAGATACCCGGCATCGTACATGAAGTGAGATCTCAGCGTACCCTGGCTTTTACGTTGATTCAGTAAGGGGCCAGTAATGACCTTTAAAAACTGTTATTATTTAACATATTTATTATTCAGATTTAACTTTGAAATTTCTTCATCCAACTGTAAAAATTGTTTTTTAGAGCATAAAAATGAAAAATTCTACCGTTTAAAATTCTACGAATTCTAAAAGATATTACAACTACGAGTAGGTAGTATGTTACAACGTAGGTAGCAAACAAATAGCCAATTTAAAAATATGTAATTAGAAATGTTTATAAACGAAATATTTAATGATTTCAACATAAATATCGATCTGTACGTACTCGAAAACCAAAACAGATTAAGAAGCAAATTAATTCAATTATCGATCAATTGTTTCAAAATTTTATTGTACACAAAATGAAAGAACGAAAAATGGCCTAGTGAACAAAAACTTCTTGCTCAAAATATGTTTTGCCGTTGTCTGGAGGTTATTAATATTTACGCGATTTGAACCCTGGATTCAATAAAAATATATTCTTCGGGATTAAGGAAAATTAAGCAACATAGGCTATATAATATGTAAAGTCGTGTAAATATTTACCCTAATGACTTCAAACCTGCAAAAATACATCTTTATCTTAATCCATTTGAAAATGTGAGGACGAAACTCTGAAAGTAAAGATTAACTGTATTATGTTTTTGGAATAATTTGAAAGAAATTGTTATTAAAATTAGATCCACCTAATAAGAAAACACTGAGCTCGTTATCTGTGTATGATGAGAATTTCTTTAATGTAGCGCTGCTACATGCACAATACTCAATTTTTAAATGGCAGAATTATAATAATTATAAATAAAATATTAAATACAAATTTAATTTATTTCTCATCTAGAATGTCACTGCATAAAACAAATTATTATTTTTAATAAAATAAAATAAAAATTAATTAGCAAAATTATGATTTAGCATAACTCAGAATGCAAATATGTAAAATGTAGCTGAATGTTGGAAATGGAACTGGATAAACGTGTTTCTAAACTAAACTCAAATTGTATCGTACCTTTTTACCGATAATGTTTGAGCTCGGTTCCTCGCCTGGTACTGCAATGTTGTAACATACCAATTTCAATATTGTAATTTCTATTGTGATCACGGCCTACTCGATTCTATTTCTATACATTGAAAAAAAAAATCTAATTTTGTAGCCAAACTTATATTCTTCTTATGTAAATATGTAGTAAGCTTTTAATAAAAAAGTGTTTTGTTTTATTTTTTCGGTATCTCAGAGTGTACCATACCAATATTTTCGTTGTTTCATTTTGTCGAAATATTCAATTATTTATAAATTGAAAACAATTCATAAAAAAAACGAATACATTGACAAGTTTATGTACAATCACAAGCTATAAGTGTATGTACAATCAACACTATAAATATAAAATCACAAGCTATACAACCAGATAAAAAATAAACTTAAAACGATTCCATTTCGATCCTTCAAAATGAACTTGATAACCGAGCAAATAGCGCAGCGGCTAAAGCTGCGACGTTTGAACCGGGAGGTACCGGGTTCGAATCCCTGCAAAATAGATTTTTAGGTAATGGTCAATTAAAAGACGGACCTGTAGCCGTGTACAGAATAGGGATACTGTTCAGCTTTAAAAGGACAATAAATCCATTAGCCGAACAGTCTCTTATTAATGTATGTACTCGTATGTATTGGTAGAAACAAAAAAGTATTCTATTATATTCTAATTGGGAGGAGACAAATTAACAGTAATTTAATTTTATAAGCAAGAAATGGTATTATCTCTGATGACACCCCGGTTTCTGTGAAAAACTATACGATACCTCAAATGCATAAGCATGAAATGGAGCAACATGTGCAACCATATAATAATTATGTTGAAAGATGGTATTATTGAAAACTCGTTTTCATCACACAATTGTTCATTACATTTAGTGACGAAAAAAACAGCAAAGATTTGATAATTTAGAGAATTGTTGTTGACTATCGAAATTAAACAAAAATATATTATCTGATGTTTCTTTTGTCTGGGATAGATGTAATCCTAGATCAGCTAAATAGAGCGAAATTTTTTTCTATTTTCGACCTGTAATCAAAATGATAAAAATATTTCGTGTTAAAAATATTTCCTATCAGTTTTCATCGGATAATGAACGTAGCAATCAATGTCTGGCCATTACACCTAAATATCAATTTTTATACTTTTTTGATATTTGGTTGCTCCTTACGACATTCTAACACAAATTTGAGAAAAGTATTTTAATGTCATCGAAATTGTAATTTGACACATAACCCAAAAAAATTAACATTTCTGGAAATCGATGTTACTTACTCGTATCTGAGTCATCATACATATATCAGGTCGTGGTATTTTATTAAGAAACACTCGGTGCTAGGAAAGCCTGACGATGTTAGAAAATTTGCTCCTTTCTGTAACTATAATTACTGAGGAGCGATCCATAACCGTCTTACAGAGGAAGAAGGCGAAGTTCATCTGGGTACCAGCACGTCAAAAATAACTTAAAACTAGCATCTAAATCAGCATCTAAACTCACAAGAATGCGTCTAGATCTGCACGAATACGATTATGAAGTCATCACTTTCAAAAATAGTCATCAGTCATCACCAATGTAGTATGCTCGTATGCTGATCACATCCACCTATTTCTTTACCCACAATATGAAGTTAGTCATTGATTGAGTTTTGCTCAAACTTCGTCTATTTTATTTGTCATTCAATTTGTTTTTTTATACATTTCGATTTGTGCTTGGCTTGACGCCAAATTTATTTTTGTGATTAAAACATTGTACGCGATTTTTTAAGTTTTCTCTTTTTATTTGTGATTTCTTGTGGTTTTTCAATTTTATTTAAATATTTTTTTGATTAGCAATGTTATTGTTTTTGTCAGAAATTCGGTTTCATTTTGATTTTTTTTAGTCGTTTTGATTATTGTTCGTGTATATTAAATATCGGTTTTTTGTTTGATTAATTTATCGATTTTATAATTATGCAAATCGTTATAAATGCTGTGACGCATGATATTGACACACCCATTGAATCGCACCTGCAGCATTCGAGTTACTGTCAATCGTTGGGCCTTTTATTCAACGAGAAGATGCGGGAGAAATGCCTACTATTGCAGGTCAATAGCTATCATTAACCCTTCGGTAAATATTGTAATTATCATATACTGTAATCGTTATTTGATATCTCTCTATTGGGAATAGCATGATTTCCTTCCATAGATATGGATATCGTGTCGGACAAGGTTCAACTTCACAAATAATAAGGAAAACCTGCCTAAAGTCTTGGGAGATGTTAAAGTTATCTTTTTACTAATACCTTTACTATATGGAATGAAATTGGTTCTAAGGTAAATTTCCCTGATTGTGTAGGACCAATGGACGGCAAACACTTGATTATATAAGTCATTTGATAGCTTTTATTAGTTAGACAGCGGTGGTGATAAATTAACCTGAGGCAATTTTATTTGTGTTGTTTTCTGCCACTAAGTAATTGGGGTTCACCAATTCTGAGAATATGGTGAGTTCAGATATCTCTTTCCGGATTTAAACTTTGAGGAATTTACGGTTTTCCTGCTTATTTACTAATGCTTCCTTTAATAAACATTCCACATGTGCTTCTTTCCTTGTTCTTTGCAAAGCTGGTTCTTTTGATGGTCCCGGTGTTGGTTCACTTAGCTTAGAGATCTCACCTTAAAACGATTACATTTTATTCTAAATATTAATACTTTCTTTATGTTCTATACTGGGTGACTATTTTAAAAAATGTCAGGGTGTTGTTTCGAGAACGGTGCTAGATAGTTAAAATATATGTTGAGTGTCGGGAAGCATATCTAGTGGTGATCTTGAATGACCTTTCATTAGTTTCAGTGATATATAGACTAGTTAGACTTTTTAAATTAGAACTGTATGAAGTCAACTTGTTTTGAAGTGGTTTGCCAATAGCCGTCGTCAGACCATTTTTTAGTCCAAATTTCATAGGAAGAACCTGCAGAGTTTTGATTTTCTCAAATCGAATGAAAATAATGCCACCGCGGGTATAACACTTTAAAGGATGATTTTATAGAAATAACATAATTTAGTTTAATTATTTATATTTGAATTGAAAAAATCAAAACATCGCAGTCCCTCACTCTGTTTTCTAGTAATAGTACGTCAAAACTTTTGAGCTTGTTTTTAAACCAATTTTAATGTGTCAAAAACCGACATAAATCATTGCATGTAGATACCATTGCTTCTTCAGGCAGCATAAAGTAGGCTCCAGCGTCGTACGTAATTTTGTTATATGCGTTGATCGACTAAACGAGGTTTTGGATAAAGAATCTTGCTGTTATTTTTATACATTATATACAAAATAATATGATGAGACCAATGTAAGCGGAATTGGTTTGGAAAATCTCACCGGACTCATAAAACTAGATTATATCCATTTAATAACCTATGTATTTTCTGTAAATATGTAATTATAATAAAGCCAACACTAAGAACTACCCAAAACTTAGCTGTATCATACACAATCACTTTTTGATTTATAAACTTACAAAACAGTAATTTGTTCTATAACAAGAAAAACATGTTTTTATCGTACACAAAAGTTTTTTTTTTTGTAAATGATTTAATTTTTGAAAATCCTCCCTCTCTCAACAACACTATATACGTATGTATGTATATAGAACTGAAAAAAATAAAGCAAATTTTTATTTTTGTACAATATAGAGAGAAAACCATACAGGAAACTGGGTCCAAGTAGATAAAATATTTGTTTATTGCCTGTTTTAGTCATAAATTTATTTCATTTTCAATTTTTTTTTTATTAAATGTAATAAAATAACCAAAGTGTAAAAAATATTATTTATAATATTCTCACCAATTTTTTTTTCTCCAATTTTTAATGTATATACACCTCTATATATACAATTCATACATACATACTTACTAACTCTCGCAATTATGTTACATATAATAACAGCAGCACCAAATTAACATACATACATACGTATCTTTTTTCCAGGTATAATTTTTCATTTTCCGACCTTTCCTAAAATTATAATTTATTTTTACATATTTTTGGGTAGCTTTCATGTATATACATATAAATTTAGGGGGTGGTAAATTGTTGCTGCGGTAGTAAACAATAGCAAAACGAAAGCATTTTAATTTTAAATATATATTTCAAACTTTTCGTTTTTTGGCAACATAAAATATACGAATTTATAAAAAGCACATTTTTCTAAATTTTTATTTGTCGAAAATTTCTACTTAAACTTTATTTTATTGTTTTCTCGAGCTTTTTTTTCTTCGTACTTATTTTAACTGTATACATATATTTATATATATATTCGTATGGATGTTTGTTCCTATTATACAAAAATTTTTGCTCGAGTTTTTCCATTTTTTTAGAAAATACAATAATTTTATATAACTAAAAAATAAATTAAATAATAAAAGTTTATTACAAATTTTTGTTTGTTTAATTTCATGAATTATGGTAACAAATAAAGCTTATCATTATAACGTTGAGCACCAATTAAAAGCTTAAATGAGTCGTTTAGGAAATATGGCAGATTTTTGTTAAAGTTTCAATTTGTATGAATGATATTTTCTACATAGCTACCTACTACAAGTACATATATCAAACAATATTATTTGACATTAATGTGTTTGGGTATTTAAACCATCTAATATAAATTGTCAGCAACCGTTATTCATGTTTTAACATTGAAAAATTTTATACCGAGATAATGGTGTCGATTATACAACTAGCCGGATGGACTGCAGAGGGAGTTCCTCCAATCCGCATTCGATCTGCATTTGAAATTATTTGTATTATTGAAAGAAGCCTCTGTGGTCGGGGGGCACTCACATGGCTCGTAAATCAAAATTGCACGACCATGCTTCCCAAGAATACCACCACAGTATCCTTTACTTGTCGTAGGAGGCGACTAAACGGTTGGGTCGCTGGGCTGACGACCTGCATCCGTAAAAAAATAAAGTGTTTATAAAATCAACAAAATGAAATGGATATCGCTAAAACAACACCGGACCCCCGCTCAAGTACCCGGACAAGAGATTTAGAATCGGGTCGTGGAACGTGTAGTCCAGGAGCGTTAGAGGGCCTAATCACTTGCATGAAGCAGTATCGGCTGGAATTCGTTGCTCTTCAAGAAACTCGCTGGCTTAAAAGTGGAGACCATGTGTCCCAGGGCTATACGTTGCTCTACAGTGGAGATGACCTCGGAAATCTTGGAGTTGCATTTCTTCTTGGGCCACAGGTAAAGAACGCTGTTTTGGATTTCCAAGCAGTCAATAATCGAGTGTGTAAGTTTCGTTTGCGCATTATGTTAGCCAACCTGTCGATAATTTGTGTACATGCGCCCACAGAAGTCAGCCAGCCCCAAGATAAAGACACACTTGTCCGTACTCCCGACACGAAACTGCGACCGATAATGGTGAGAGAATGATGTACTTTGCAATTGCTCGTGATCTTAGAGTAGCAAGTACTATTCTTCCCTCACAAACTCATACATCTAGAGATATGGATATATCCTCGCGGAACTTCCCGAAACCAAATTGGCCATGTGTTAGTTTCTAAAGGACGGACTCGGGTTGTGCAGGATGTGGGAATTTACCGGTCAGCAACCAAATACGCAGTCAGCGATCAACATTTGGTCGCTGCAAAGCTACGATGGAAGTTTTCGCACAAGTCTGGGAACAAAGCGAAACGCATGGTACGTTTCGACTGTGAAGGTCTGATAAATGAAGATCAAAAGAAACGATATCAGGATCTTGTCAGCGACAACATTGATGAATCTAATTACCAGTCTGACTGCGTGAACTCTGTCTGGGAGGTACTGAAAACTTCGGTTGTCAGTGCTGCTCAACAGATTTTAGATATAGTGAAAGTCAGACCCAAGAATGATTGGTTTGATGACGAGTGTCGTCTTCCAGTTGAGCAACAAAATATAGCCCATAATGAAGTGCAACAACGTCTCACAATCGCGAGGAAAAACAGGCTGCTCTTGCAAGAGCAAGAAGGGCAGCTAAGCGGATTTGTAGACGGAAGAAGCGAGAATGGTATAAGGCGGAGGTTCTGAAGGTACAACAACTCAACAATGAGCGCAGTTCGCGTAATTTCTTTAAAGGAATTACTGGACTGCACCATACTTTCAGGCCTACGTCAACCGCCATTCGGGACCGAGATGGAAACCTCTGTGTCAACATCGACGCAGTACTGGAACAAGGAGTGGACACTTTACCGACCTGGTAGGTGTTCGTCATGCGTCACAGACTGTAGTTGAGTCACCTCGAATACAGACTGCGGGATTTGCATTGAGGAGCCATCCCATGAGTAATTAACTAAGGCCATGCAGAGATTTAAACGAAACCGCTCACCTGGAGTGGACTGCTTTAATTCTGTCCAAATATTATTAGATATCCATCTCCGTACCTCAGGCCTATGACTCGATCAATCGCGAGAGTTAGTGATCTGCCCTGGAATACCTAGGAATGCCAACAAAATTGGTAGGACTGTGTAGGATGTCTGGATGTGTTAAAGTTGAGAACAGGCTATCGACAATTTTTGCAGTTAACTCGGGTGTTCGGCAGGGAGATGCTCTGTCCCCGATACTCTTTAATCTCATGTTGGAGTACATCTCTCGTAAAACTGAAACACCTCAGCGCAACATCTTATATCACCAGTCCAATCAGGTACTTGCATATGCAGATGACATATGCGTGATTGGAGTGAATAGCAACGGAGTGAAAGAAATACTTCATCCGCTTGTAGAGTTTTCAGCTTCAGCTGGACTTCAGATCAATGAGTTCAAAACGAAATACCTGATCTCTGGTTTGAGGGACAATGGTACACCAGATTTTAGTAGTGACCACCACACGTTTGAGGAAGTGAGGAGGTTCAAATATTTGGCCTTTGAAAACTGTTTAATATATAATATATTATTGAATCCGACGGAAATCTGCTTTATCGATCCGCAATGAAACTGCAATTTTACCAGTTGTCAAATTTTTATTGAATTTAGGTTATATATTCAGTTATAAAGTATTTTAGCCAATTTAACAAAAAATAATTGTTTAAGAGCAAAAAAAATTGTGGTTTTGATACGTATTCATGGATACGATTGGATTGTATTTAAATTGAGACGCAAGAACGAGTAGGAAGGAAACACGGAGAGCGCTGCAAAATTTTTGTCAAGACATTTTCCAGTTGTCAGATGTCCAGTCAGTAAATATTTTCGGAAATATGGTTTTCATTATGTTGAAGCTAATGTTTATTATTTTTCAAATTTATAAAAAACTTCAGATTAAGCAAAGCAGCTTTTAATTATGTTTTAAATGAAATTAAATATAAATTATCACCTGTGGTTAAATCGTCCTTACTATCGCCAGAATTTAAATTGGCAGCGTGTCTACGGTTTTTGGCAGAAGGCTGATACCAGAACGGTGTCGGTCAGCACCGCTTTGTTGGCATGTCACAATCAACAGTTTCAGTTGTGCTTAATGATATCATTAAAAATGAGTGAAGACGAAAAAACCAAAGCAAGGTTATACTTTTTCACAATATGCAGAATACCTGGGGTTGTTATGTGTGTTGTTGGCACGCACATTAACATTGCCAAGCCAGCAGGTGACAATACTCACCATTGAATACCATGATTGTAAGAACTTGGTACCATATTTTATTTTAATTATTTTTTATTGGATTTCTTTTTTCTTTTTAGATACGCTTGTATGTGACCATAAGCAGAGTGGATGCTATTTATCCTGGAGGTATCCACGGTTCTTTTGTTTGGCGGAACAGTGATGCTTTTTTGTGTGGTTTATGTGGTTTTTAAAAATGAGTAGGAATTTTATGGAACTTCAGATCAGCCCCCAAGTAAACCAAAATACAATTATATTATGAATGTAATTAGATACATATATGTAATTAATGATTTTTATAGTAAAATCTTCAACCTGGAGCAGAGCGGGAACTTTGCAGTTGATCTAAGCTTATGACCAGTATAAGTAAAGCTTTATTCACGTCAAGCAGTGTAAACATGCCTGGGAAATGAACTCCACTCATCCGTTGCCACTGGATGTAATGGTGAGTTGGAAAATCATAATTTTTAACCACTTGTAAATTAATTTGCTTTCAGAAATCATCTAACGATTCTTCCCTTAAATGGAACAACCTTTCACGCATGTATAAAGCCATAAATAACCAAACCAAAACGGCGCAAAAACCAATTCGATTAGGTTTTTATGACCAAAACGAAGATATTTTAAAACGCTAGGATATTAATTATGGTGGGGGCGTAGGGGTCAATAATGGTGCTTCGACAGCAGAAATAGTAGGTTCCAATGGAGTTGGATGATCCAGCCAAGATCAATACTTCCGAAATGTATGACCAATATGTGATGTATGTTACAATGCCAGTTCTCATAGGCCCTCGCCAATCATTATTCTCAATCTCAATCATTATTCTCGGTTAGGCAGGTGAAGTGAAGATACTTTATTTTATTTTATTTATGTACACAAGATTTCTAAAAATATCTAAATTATTTATTTGAATAAAAATCAACTAACGATACGCAACAAAATTGGATATTATATGTACATACAGCCTTTTTAGTATCCTTTTGTATCGTATATATATTCGAGGAGGGCACACACAAAAGTACCGAAAACGAAAAATTGTATACAGAGTAAATTCCCTCGGGCTGACATTTTAAATTTATTTTACTTAGATTTATCTTGTTGCTGGAGCTTTTTTTTTGAACTTTTTATTTTATTTCAGATTCGGTTATTTACAAAGTAAAAGATTTGATTTAGAACATAGAAAAGCAAAAATTATTAAAAATCTTAATTTTGTTTTTGTTGATATTTTGGGATGGCTAAATTTATTTTATGTATGTCTGTTGTGCTTTTGATGTTCTATAATACACAAAAAATTACAAACCAACAGTAGGGAAAATATTATCTAGTCACTTAATGTTGGTCTAATTTTTAAAGTTCTATTTATTTAAATAATGCTCCCTTTTTATTATTTCAAATGTATATACTAACATGTACGTATCCTACGAAGGTACATCTACGAAGTTATTATTTTGAAACAACAGTTTTCTTAATTTGTTTTCACGTTTATTGTTCGTGTAAAACCGTTTCGACGCATTAATTTTTCTGACGGCATCTTAATGTGGCTGAAAGTAAATGGGCTAACAGTTTCGTATTGGCACGTTTTGGATGTTTTATCGAATTTTCAACAAACTCGTTAGTAAATGAGAAATGAACTCATGTAATTCAGTGCGTGGAAAATCTAGTTCCACTTGCGTATCACGTTAAGGATAAATAAATGCAATCACATCAATAATGATTAGCTGAAGATGATCGTGTTAGATGAGTTCAACTTTTTCACTAAGTTGGTTAACCTATTAAAAGTGAAACCACTACAATGCACCTGTTTTTCGAAAGTGTCAACTGTTTTGTTATATGGCGTACATATTACAAAAGAGAACCAATGAAATGACGACGTTCCCTTCGGATGCCAGTGAACATTTTACTAATTTTGTTCCACATTACGTCATATATAGTTAGTAGTTTACTAGTACAAACTCCATCCGCCTGTATAGGAGTATGAGGTTTTTCCTAAAATTGTACTAACTTTTTTCATATTGTAAATGGATTAGTGTCTACATATAAAATAACATACATTCGGGTGAATTCATTTTATTTTATTATTCATTAAAGGACTTGGCATAGACACTTTTTTTGGTCCATAGCCTTACCTTACATTCACACAACATTCATTCAATCCATTCATTCATCCCATTCACACAATACAGTATACCACCTGCGCATTGCATAGCTCCATCGGTCCATGAGTTCCAACAGGGTCATAGATGTTTTCAATTTGATCACCGATCGTAATCGGGAGACGAAAAATCCCTTTTGCATCTCGCCTCTGTTGGGATTCGAACCCAGTACCTCACGATCCAAACGTCGCAGCTTTAACCACTGCGCTATTTGCTCGGTATGCAACACCCATATCGACTACCAATATCAGACATCTGTTTGAATTTATCGGTTTTTGATAAATTCAAATTGAAGATGCAACATAGATTATGTGCAAACTAAATATTAATCATATTATCAATTTATGTAATGAATGTAATTAAAAATCGTTTTCAATAATTATAAGTATAATGTACTTTTTCCAACAAACTCAATAAATATTATAATATTTCGGTCCTGAAGACCATTCTGAAATGTTAAAACATAAAAACTAAAACAATAAAAATAAAAATATATATAAATATAATTTGAAATAAAAGGAAATCGAGCAATGTAGAACTTACTATTATTGTCTTTATGAAAATTAAATTAATTTGATTTAAATAGTAAAAAAATAGTAAAATAACGATTAATTAAAAAATACACGAATTTATTGGATTCTCAAATATATAGTAATGAAAGTGATATAATCAATGTGGTTCCTGATGTTGATTTAGTTGCTAACTTAACTAATTTAACAGTGCCCTCGAATGTAATTACTCTCTTGAGTTATGGACCTAAATTTGCTCTTCCCACATCTAAACCATTTACTCCGATTCTTCAGTTACTATCTGAAATAGAATATACGATATTCAAATTATCAGATAATGATTTAAAACAAGAACATAGATTCAATTTGTTAAAGGAAGTATTAAATTTCATAAAAAGTAATAAAAAACAAACAGAATTAGATCGGTTTATAATAAAAGCAACTAAGTCTCTACAACATTTTGTCGAAACTAATTCAAATATTGTTATTTTAAATAGTGATAAGAACAAAAAATCAGTTATCATGTTCAAAAATTTACATAACAATAAAATGTAATTATTATCTGATGAAACAACATATAAAAAACTTTCTAAACCACCTCGTGTTAAGAGTGAAATAGAATTTAAATTAAAACAGTTACGATCAACAAACCAAATTACAGAAGATATTTTTAATACTATTAAAAATCCTTTTTTTTTTATTTTATACCTAAATTACATATACCTCTTAGGCAAACCCTATATACTCATTAACATATCATGTTTCAAAAAATCTAGTAACAATTTTGAATGTCTTAACTTTTGAAAGTAGGTTTAACATTAAAAATTCTTATGAGTTAAAATCTAAGCTAAATAATACCATTATTGGAGAGAATGACATATTCGGATCATTTAATGTAATTAGTCTGTTTACGAACATTCCAACTAATATTGTTCTAGATATAATCAATGACCGGTGGTTGTAACGTTGGTCTACTTGTATGACAGCCTGTATTACTCATACTTATAAAACAATTTAGTACTAACAACTTGTTCTTTGTTATAATTGCCCGGCTTGAGAAATTTAAATTTTAACAGCTGATGAGCTATAATACTATCGTGTTCACTATTCGTTTACAAAATTTGAGTGTGAACAGTAAAAATTAAATTAAATTAAAAATTCAAGCGGCATTATAATAGTGGCTGAAAGTGATTTCCATTCATATCATTTACATCTGTACATATTCTTAAATATCTCTCTCGATTAATCGAGGTAAGCATTTAATTATTTAACAATTTATTTTTCGTTGAGATTCTACCGGCTTGAACTAATTAGTCGTATTTTTGTGTTATTTTGTTGTGTGAATAGTTCCAGCTGACGGGTGCTCCCGCAATTTCGTTGTGTATCGTAACGGTAATATCAGGGGAACTTAACGTCTCTGTGTGAGAATCTATCCTCCGTCAGCCTTAAAAAATTAAAAAATAAGAAAAAAAATATACTAAAATCTACTGAACTGGATAACACTTCTTGAAATTTGAAGCGGCCTCTTAAGCAGCCACATAAAAATACCGTATCACGTGTGAGCAGCCATCGTCCTTGACTTAAACGGACGCGTTCATATACAGCAGCTTTGCTTTTAAATGGCCTGCTCAACCGACGGATAGTGACAGTGTATAGTGTGATTGAATATATTAGGAATCATTAAGAATTTAATTATTTATTTAAAAATATGAATATTGTGTTAGTTAAGTGTTTGTTTTGGCCTTTGCTAAAAAAAATATATAAATTATAGTAATCTCAAAAGAGTGAAACCAAATATGTGAAGTGAGCAGAACAAGGAAAATTTATATTTCACATTAGCTTTTGCTGGTGCGACAAATCTTGCTTTTCTGGATCCTCAACGTCGCGAAGCGCTTTGCAGACATTGGGTGAGTACTATTATTGTTTCTTTTCTTTTTATAAATAAATTTTCCTTTCGTCTGTACAAATTTTGGTTTCCTGTTAAAAGAATAGAAACGCGGCATCAGAGTCACTCACTATACATATATGGATTAGTGTAGCGTGAGATCATATGTTTTTTTTAAATGGTTTAAGGTCAATAGAATAACTTTATACTGTTCCACCTCATTGACAGTACTTCGTTATTTCGTTATTTATTTATTATAAAAGTCTAGTTAATTTACATTCATTTTGTTATTTTATATCAATTATACAATACTGTTAGTTTACCGTAGAATACTCGTACATCTACCAATCATTTTTGTTACTTATTAGAAAAATTTAATAATAATAATAAAAATTATTTATGAATTATTTATTTAAAAGTAAATTTCGTACGTTTCAATTTTGGGTTGATGCGATGATTCGCTAAGAGGATCGCGGAAGGAGGGGAGGGGAATAACTCAATAAGTTGGTGATGGACTTTTCTTTTATGGTTGGGTGAATTAATTTAATGGGAGTAGGTTTGAACTGGTGTTTATGGGTTATTTTTTTTAGCACATGATTAGTTTAAAGTTATGTAACAATGTTGGTTGCTAAACTATGTATCCGCCTAGACTAAGCTCCCCGGATGAAAAGAGTAGCAAGCATGTGCAGGGTCTGCAACTAGAACTCATGTACACATATTAGAAAAAATGATTTCTTAGATCTTTTAAAAATAATAGTAAGAAAACATAACTATTTTACATTCAATAATGAATATTTTATGCAGATTTCAGGATTGGCTATGGGTAATCCTTTCTCTCCAATTTTGGCGGGTATTGTAATGGAACTATTAAGTATTACTATGCGCATCCATCCTTAATCTTAAAATATGTAATGACATTCTCATTATAGGGCCAGAGGATCATATTAGTAATATTAAGACAATGTTTGAATCGTTCCATCAAAATTTAAAATTCACAACTGAAGTTGAAACTGACAATAAATTAAATTTTTTAGACTTAACGCTCACTAAAAATAATAATAATATTCTTACTAATTGGTATTCTAAACCTATTTCCTCCAACAGAATCTTGAATTATCATTCACAACATCCAAATTATATATAAAAATGAATGTTGCGAGGAGTTTTATAAAACGAGTTTTAACACTAAATGATAATATTTATAAAAGAAATAGTATCGATGGCTTATTGTTATTTACTTGAATTGTTGACACTTCACATACAAAAATAAAAGTAAAATACAACAGCGGATTATGATCTTGGCTTACGGAGTAGTACCAAATTCATTGTTCAATTTCTCTACACAACAATTTTTATATGATAAATCGTTTGATAATAAAACAATGTTACATCCACTGTTATACTTAGTTAGATTAATGGAGTTGTCTACAGGGCCATATGATTATAGCATAATTTATAATTTTTTGTGAGTCAATATATTGTTTATTATCGGTAACTATAAATTTGAAATAAAAACAGATTTTTTGAATGAATATATTTTTTATATATATTTTTGTAGCACTTCTGTATGTGTCCGTTTTTTAACAAATTAGTACAATTTTTTGTACACATACCTAATACCAAAAAAAAAAATGTTTTTTTAATTTTTTTAAATTTTTATTTTGTGTCCAGAATTATACATAGATTGAACACATCAAAATTTATAAAATTGTGTAAAAATTATTATTTATTTAGTTAATTTAAAAGTGTTTTATTGTAAAAATTATTTTAATTTGTTAATTATAATCCTACGAGATGGAAATATTTAAATCAAATTACAGTAAAACCTCGATGTAACGGATTAATTCGGACTAGGACTATCCGTTAAAGCCGAATGTCCGTTATATAGCACAGTATATGTTTTCTGAGGGCTAATCTTAAAAAAATAGCAAACTATCTTAGTTCATCTGCTTTTACCATAATTGAAGTTGTAATTTGTAATTAAAAATAAGCACGAACAGCTTCACAAAGAAATTTTCATTTTATTGACACAAAAGTTGTAAAAAATACACAAAAATATTGAAAATATTGCAAAAAATACAAAATTTTGAAAAATATGTCAAATTGTTTTGTCCAGTTTATCCGAAGTCCGTTTAATCGGGGTCTGTTGTATCGAGGTTTTACTGTAATTTAATTAACTTAAAGACTATAATAGTAAGTTCTACATTTCTCGATTTCCGTTTATTTCAAATTATATTTATATATATTTTTATTTTATGTTTTAACATTTCAGAAAGGTCTTCAGGACCGAAATATTATGTACGTCTTAAATTGATTTTACTATTTATTGAGTTTGTTGAAAAAAGTATATTATACTGCTTTTTTTAAATAAATATTTTAATCCAACAATTAAATAAATACATTATCGTTTTCAATAATTTATTGTGATTTATTAATTGGCCTGAAATATTTTTTATTTATTTTTTTTTTTTAAAAAGGACTTGGCATAGACACTTTTTTTGGTCCATAGCCTTACCCTTACATTCACACAACATTCATTCAATCCATTCAATCATCCCATTCACACAAGTACAGTATACCACCTGTGCATTGCATAGCTCCATGTCACCCTGTACAGTGACATGGAAGATGGGTCGGTCCCATGAGTTTTACATTCCATATCGTAATCGGGAGATAAAAAATCCCTTTTGCATCCCCGCCTCTGTTGGGATTCGAACCCGGTACCTCCCGATCCAAACGTCGCACCTTTAACCACTGCGCTATTTGCTCGGCCTGAAATATTAAACATTTAAATTATAAAATAAAATTATATCGCCCGAATGTATGTTATTTTATACAAACACTAATACATTTACTATATGAAATAAGTTAGTACAGTTTTTAGTATAAACTTCCTATTCGTAGAATAGCTTGTAGCTATAACAATTGAAAAAGTTAGAAGCGAATTCCAGAATAGACCTGATTATGGTCAAAATTGCGAGCATTTTGAAAACCCACTGTAAAATTGAAATAAAAATTAAACTTTAGAATGTTGTAAATTTGTTTGTACGTCTGTCCCAGTTTATAGACGATACTTTGTAACGAATAATTTTACATGGAAAAATTAAAATTATCAACACGAAATTTATTAATTCAATTAAAATTAAAGGCAGGCTGACAACATTGTTCATCTTTATAGACATTTTGAATTTTACTCAAAAGTTAACAACTACTAAACCAAAATTACTCTCATAAACAGATTAATTTTAAATTAAATAATTTTTTTAAATAAATGGCCAATCTAATCGTTTCTAAACTAAGAGAATTTTATAAACTACAATCAAACTGAGAAGCGACTTTAACATTCAAATCATATTTATAAGGGATCGGAAGTGAAAATAAACATGTTGGTGTAAAATACAACGGACGGGCATATTTTCGTTATGGTTTAATATGCAGAATATATTAAATTAAAATTTCAAAATTGCATGAAATCTAGCATACGGTACTTAGTTGTGGTATCTTGAAATGCTACCACGATAGATTCATTTTCTAAGAATTAAATGAAAAATAAAAAATGTAAACATCACTCTTCGCTGTGGTACAGTTATTCATTTTGTAAATTATCTCCATATACTAAAATTCTACATTGCATAATATTATGTGGGTAGTATACATAAATATGTTGTGTTTTCGTGGAAATTTTATATTAAAACATATTTTCGCTTCTGAAACCCAACAAAAAACTGTAACAAAGCATAATATATGTAATATAAAAAATTGAAAGCATTAATGCTTAATATAATACATAATATGTATTTTATTAAGCATTAATGTCTCAACATTGTGTAAATATGTAATAAATTAAAGTACCAAAAGATTATTTTGTGTCCGTGAAAGAGGATTACAAATGAAGTTAACAATAGTAATAATAAATAAATTAATAACATTTTAAAATCGTTTAAAACATTTTCATCCAGCACATATTCAGATAGTAATTAATGAAATGTGGGATAACGGAATTTATGTGTCGCGCACAACCAGAGCCTAAGAATAAGCCTTTCATTTGGTCGAGATTTTTTTAGAGGCCGTAAATTATCTTCTTTCCTACTTATGTAGTTATCAATTAAATTTATTGAATGTGTAAGTAGACCACGTGTAAGTGTTTCCAACCATAATTATGCAAAAATGCGATACAAAATCAAAAAAAATTAAATCCTACCAGAAGTGCCGAGATGGTGTTCCATTTATGATCTAGAAGTGTATGGTGTTAACAAAGCAGTTCATGTCATTTGGCCACAACAAAAATTCTTATACAACAATATCTTTTCCATTCCCATTCCATTTCCAACATTTATTTTAGGAGTTTCTTTCGTGTGAATGGCCATTGAAAATGCGATAGAAGTGTCCTTTGCTTCAAAGATTAAATTCACGCGAAATTTCATTGATTTAGTCGCGCTTTCCTAAATCAATCAAAACTAAAGGCGCTTGGACGATTACCATGCTAGCTAGTCAATTTCCTTCAAGTAAAATGAATATGTTTAATTAATGAATTAAAGCATCGTGAAAGAAATTTATTGGCACTCACTAAGATGATATATGATTATCGGAGTATATGTCTGTACATAAAACCTTCGAATGGCAAATGTCTAAAGCCGCAAGAAACGATTCGAAAATCAAATCGTTAACCAATTATATGATTTGAATATCTTTCATCCGCGCCCCTTATAGTAAGATATTATAGAAGATTATATTATTTTTAAGAATGACCTGACAAATTCCGTTTCTACCTTCTGGTAAATCTGTCATAATTAGTAGTTCTTTATGACTTTCAAGAAATTCAAAAAATTATTTTTCGAATGACTGTGTCAAACAAAATGTCTTAAGTTGGCTAATAAAAGGTAAACATGAATTGGAGCCGGAAAATGAAAAAAGGTTTGCACAGATGGTTGAACAGTTCCCTTGTTTAATTAAAATAGGACTATGTAGAACCCATTTATTTGAACACACGATCAATGTTGGTGACGCCTCAGCAGTTAAACAACGCTACTATACCCGGTGTCCCCAGCCAACGATGCTGTGACGCTCGTAGATTAAATGCTGTTACAATAAAGGATGCTACTGTATAATATTACGTTGACGTATGTATATTTGACATCAGTCACATATCAGACGTTGACCTGAATAAATCGCTATACCAGTTTCATTCGTTGTTTCCTCAAAATCATTTATACCACTCCAGAGAAGCCGTTCAAGTTGTTGCTTTATTGGAAGAAGGATGCAATCAACGAAAAGTCGTCAAATAAACATGAGCCAATCTGCTGTTTTAGGAGTGTCCAGAAAGGTTTAGGAAACTGGTACCTTCAATCGGAGACCCAATACCATCCGGTATTGATGTACATCTGAGAGGAACGATAGATTTATTGTCCTAACTTAATTGTGAGATCGCCATCTCACGGGCGTCTATGTCCCGCAGGACTTAAAACAAATTCGAGAAGTAGCTGTTTGGCAATGGACAGCAAGAAGACGCTTGAAGGAAGCCAACCTTAATCCAAGATGACCCGCTAGATGCCCATAACAGCACTAGACTATTCACTGACGAGAGTAGAATATGTCTAAATGGTAATGATAAGAGAGGTCGGGTCTACCGGTCACCAGGAGAGCGATTTTCGCAGTGATGTTTTGCTGAAACAGTTTCGTGCATGGTGTGGGCTGGCATATCGGTTGAGGAAAACCCATCTTGAATAATGTAGTGCCCTACGCAGGATATAGAGGGGAACATTTCATATTGATGCATGACAATACTCGATGGCACATAGCCCGAACCACTTGGCAGTTCATGGACGAGGTTGGACTCAAGACGATGAAGTGGCCAGCCTGCCGTGCAGACGTGAATCCAATTGAGCATTTATGGGAGAAACTAACACGGAGGGTCCGAGCCAGAAATGTGGTACCATCTCACATCAGTGACCTCAAGATTGCGTTGGATGACAAGTTTTTGTTAAAACCTTAATAAGTTCAATGGAAAACCGCATGCGAACCATTGTAGACGAAAGGGGGTAATACTAAGTATTAACCACTAAAATTAGTTTTGTTTTGTTTGATTTTTTTGTTGTAATTTAAATTTAAATATCCCCAATATTTTTTTTCATCTTCAATTTTGGTTGCGTTTACATTCGAAATTCATTATATATAAATACAATACTGAACCAAGGCTTCCAAAATGAATAACGTCTTATAAAAATCGCTTAAGCCCTTTTTAAAAAAATACGGTTTTCTATGAGCACTGAAGGTTTGAGTCGATTTAGTTGCTTGGGAGTGTAAACTTACCACCAATAATCTTTGTATTTTCACTGATTTTTCCCAGTATTTAAGCCTATTTTCTCTCTTTACATTAATGATTGTGATTACGATAAGGCCAAAGGAAAAGTGTAATTTTAATTAGTAATAAAATTTAAAGTAAATAAAAAATAATAACAATAACATTAAATAACAAATTATTCAATCTTAAAGGTGCCAGCGTAAAAATGTCTCGCCGTACATGATCCTCACAAAACTCGAAAGTTAAAAAAATGTTTGTGTTGACTTCTGACAAATATTTAACAAACTAATTTAACTATGTTTGGAAACAACAATATTTTTCATTTATAAGGTCTGCTTATAACCAAAGATACAACGACCAAATAAACCGACAAAATACATTTGTCTTTCGGCGATATCGCTTGAGTAAACAGAACAAAGGGCGTCACCACTAAAGCGGAGAAAGGATTTTGTTTTAAATTCAATTAATAAAAAAAAAAATTAATTAATTTTGTTTTTAATAATTAATAATAATTGTACTTAATAATTAAATTAAATTAATTAATTAAATTAATAGTTGAATAGTTGGTACCACTGCAGCGCCGTGTTGGTACCCTACAGCGATATTGGTTGTGTGAGCATCGCATACTTTCTGTGTATTTCAATTTAACCGGCATCGTCGTTTGTCAATGTATCTTTGGTTCTGTTTATACATATACAGTTCGCTTGGAAGCAACGGCCTTCCAAAACATTTTGATACACAAAAAACTTAAACTTCCTTTGGCCCATTATATTATAACTAACAAACAATCTGGGAAGTTTTTGCACGCTTCGGATTGGGACCGGTGAATTGGGCACCTAAAAGATGATCGTCTGATATTACCATTTCTTTTTACCATCACCTATTTATTATCTACAGTTTATTCTTTGGACCCACGTTTTGGAAACCACAGCCAACATTGCGCGTTTTATACGCCAGATAACAACACCAATACCAATCCATGAGCTCGACCTCATCAAAGGTCAAAAGCTGAAATGAATGGATCATTTAATCGCAGTTGTGGGCAAGGTCATTGCTCTTTTGAATGAAAATAAAGATTCCACGAAATTTGATCTCCTCTAGATCACCATTAACTTTAGCATACGATAAATTGTTGCAATTATTCAACAAATATGATGCAACTGCGACTCGGGAAAACGTTGTAAAAAAAATGAATTCCTCTTGCGAACTAATTTCCGTAAGGAATTAAAAAAAAGTCAGCGATTAGAAAGATTCTGGTGGGGTTATACGGAAAATATTTAAAGACTTACCTTATGGTATTTTAACGATCTGTTATTTGTAACAGATACTACCAGATCAACTAGACTGGCCGAACAAAAAGTTTAATGTTGTCAAGGAACAACACTACTTTCGTTGTTGAAGTAATTTACAAATTGTTGACGTACGATTTCTGCGGATAGCGGTGACATATGATTTACATTGCTCTGTCATCTCTCGAATCAAGGGCCCGATGTTATTGTGTCAGTTTCATTTTGTGTTGTTTCGTTTAAGTGCGATCTTTGGGTTTTCATTAAAAAATTATGTAAATAAACACATGCCAAACAACTGTAAATAAAGCAAGCCTACGACTAAAAGTACGTATGATTTGAATGAAATATTTTGTTCGGTTCATGATAGATGGCGTTGTAATCGACGAAATTCAATTTTTTCAATTTTTCCTTCTTAGAACACACGCATTCGATTCTGCAATACGTTTGAAATAAAAAACATCACGTTTTCATTGGAAATACTCGAAATTCGTCATCAAAACAATTTATTCAGTTTTGTAAATCACATTTAACGTTTGTGTTATTTCTTATCTTCATGTTTTTCGTAATTGCAAAATAAACGACAAAATACTTTAGAATAGAGCGTTTAACTGTGCCAGAGAAAATTGAAATGGTTCTGGTTTATGGAGAAGCTGGCAGAAATCTTGAAAATGCTGTTGCTATTTACGCTCAACGTTTTCCGAATAGGATTCGTTCACGTGCTTCATTTGGCCGTACTATCAAACAATTTATTACTGATGGAAATATTCAACCGAAAAAGAGAATCCGTAGAGCAACAGTCACTGGAGAAAATAATGAAATTGCTGTATTGGCAGCAGTGGCTCATAATCATCATATTAGTACACGAGAAATAGTTCGCGATTCCGGATTGCCCCTCACCAAAATCGGGTAACTTTTTGTCAATGGGCACGTGGACAAATACAACAAAACCCCAATTTTTTTCGTTGCGTAATGTTCTCCAACGAATCGTCTTTTACAAACCATGGAACGGTTAATCGACACAACATGCATTATTGGAGTGTTACAAATCCGCACTGGCTTCGTCAAGTTGAACATCAGCGTCCTTGGGCTGTCAACGTGTGGTGTGGAATAATTGGCAACAAACTCATAGGCCCCCACATTATTGAAGGCAACTTGAATGGTCAAATGTAGTGAAACATTTTGGAAAATGAACTGCCAATATTAGTTGAAAATTTGAGCTTAGAAGTGAGACGGAACATGTGGTTTCAATATGATGGTTGCCCTGTACACTATTCGTTGATGGAACGTAAAATACTTGATCGTGATTTCAATGGTCGCTGGATCGGTAGAGCTGGTTCGATAAATTGGCCCGCCAGATCACCAGATCTTACTGCGCCAGATTTTTTTTTGTGGGGCTACCTCAAAAACAAAGTTTACACACAAAAACCAACAATGATTGATGATTGAGCGAATCAGAAATGCGTGTGCTGAAATTCAGCCAGACACACTTCTCAGTTGTGTACAATCATTTGAAATGCGGATTAATAAGTGCATTGAAGTCGCAGGCCATCATTTTGAACACCTATTTTAGATTTACAAAACTGAATAAATTGTTTTGATGACGAATTTCGAGTATTTCCAATGAAAACGTGATGTTTTTTATTTCAAACGTATTGCAGAATCGAATGCGTGTGTTCTAAGAAGGAGAAATTGAAAAAATTGAATTTCGTCGATTACAACGCCATCTATCATGAACCGAACAAAATATTTCATTCAAATCATACGTACTTTTAGTCGTAGAATCCGTATCTGCAATAAAAAATATGGCTTCCTATCTTAGCTTAAAAAGTTACCCCCGCCCTACCTACAAAGCGGGGGTGGGGGACTATATTTTTTGCACTAATGTATTTCTCTTGCGGTATGATTAAATTTTGATTATGGACATTTTTTCCGTAGAGTGGCTATTTTTCGAGATATTTGATCGTCTCAGTTTAAAAGAAACACCCGGTATAAAGATAATTAATTTTTTTACACTACTTAATATGGTACGTCAGAAACAATTGACAAAATTCATCGGACTACGAAGCCAAAGCGTCGTTATCAAACCGACACATCGGAAGAAATGTTTAAAACGGCACTTGAGAATTAAATAAAGAAGACGACGAATATCTGATTATCCCAACGGCTTATGCCATATCAAATTTAAAAAAATGGAGGAACAATAACGTTTGTATGCCGATCGGTTCATTCTTGAAATTTTATTAGAATGCCAATTGAATCGGCTTTTTAGAGCTACCACTGTGTTTGTTCAAGGCGAATTATCTCAATCACCTTTGTTACAAATATTTTCGCGGCTATCATCATCCCAATCATTGTAGACAGTACAACCACCTGAGCGTTTGATAATGATTCCAGTTATTTCTCAAGAGAAGTATAGATATCACAGTAATTCAGAATCATCTTCTACTAGTGCAGTGCAAACATTTCTTACTGAATATTTACTGAGAAACTATTGCCTCACATGTTTCAATGACCAGGCCTCCAATGCATTGATGCGATATTCTCTCAGATTTTCAATCTCAAATTTCTGAAATTTCTTCTAGTTCCCAGAAATCTAAACGTTGTGGCTAATCTTTGCCCTGGTGGCTCAATACTGTATATTTTTTTTATTTTTGGAGATACTTTATCCAAAAGTATTGCAAATGTCTTTTTATCCATTTTCATGTAGTTGTTATAGTCTGTCTATTTAAAAACTTATTAGTAAATAAAAAGTGGAAATATATTGTTACGTTTTAGTCTTGCCAAATAAGGTTTGATCACAGGATTATCACATCTAATTTACTACAGTTTACATTTACGGTAGTGTCTCTACTCAAATAGAGATGTCACCACGATTGTAACAATATTGTTACAATCGTGGCGACATCTCTGTTTGAGTAGCGACACTATCGTTAATGTAAAACTGTTATAAAGTAAAGAATATTTGGTATAAATGGTTAGAATATTTGGGATAAACATTTGGGAGTAAATTAGTTGTGTTTTAACTGTGATTGTGATAATAGTAGTAAAAAGCAAAAAGTGAAGTTAAGTGTTTACAAAGTAAAATACAGTGTTCTTAAAGTGAAATGAAGTAATTATTGTGAAGTTAAATAAAAGTGAACAAGTGAATTAATTAAATTAGTGTTTAGTGTAAATAATCGGAATAAATAAATTTAGTGGGATCTAGAATTTGCATCGTTTGTTTTATTCAAAATCCAGTGATCGAACCTTGTTTGACAGGGCAAAAACGTAACAATTGGTGACAGCGGTGGGATTTTGAATTAAAAGATGATTCTAAGTTAAATAGAGTTAAAAATTTCCGATTTAAAGGAGGATTTGGATCGGCGTGGCTTGTCAACGGCCTGTCAGAAAAATGTATTAAAGCAACGTTTTCTTCAAGCATTGATCCGGCTAATTATGTACAATTTTGACGAATCAACATTTTCCGATCATGCAGAAGAGGACGAGGAGGATGAGAGTGCAGTGGTTGAAGCAGTACCAGTTCAATCGGGAAATTTCGATATGACACAGTTAATGCCTGTAATGATGAAAATGGAACAGTCAATTAAACAGTCAACGAAACAGTCCAATTTGGAAATGCAACAGTCTATTGAAAAGTCTGTTGAAAACTCAATTGGAGAATTAAACAATAGAATGGAACAGTCCAATTACCAATTAAATCGCATGGAGCAGTCAGTGGGCGAGATCAATAAAAAATGGACGAGAACTTCAAAGAAATGTATATCAATTTACATGAAGAAGTAGAGCAAATTGAACAAAAATTACAAAAGGACATCCAAGTGTCGGAGCAGAAAATTATGGATGGGAGTGAACAAATGCAAAGTTTAGAAGAGAAAGTTATAGGCTTCGAGAAGAAACTTCTATGTATCAAAGTTAACGGAACAGCGTCGCCAGTATTTCAGCCAATTCAAGCAATGAAATTAAAACCACCGATATTCGATGGCACAGTTAATCAAAATGGTTGGAATGATGCAAATCGTGGAACAGCGATAATACTGGCTCTAAAAGTAGAAGCGGCTGAAACACTGCAGACGATTCCGCAGTATGACCGTAGTAATTACAACGAATTAATGAAGGCACTGGATCGAAAGTATGGAAGTGACCATAAACGGGAGATGTATCGTTTGGAGCTAAAGAGTCGATGGTTTCACGCTTACATGGAGAGAATTAAGATGGACGTATGCATCGATGGAATACTGAATCCGAAAATACGTAAAGCAGTGATGTTATTACCTAAGGTGACTTTCGCTGAGACAGTTGCGTGTGCTTTGACAAATGAGACTGTGCAGGCTATTATAAACCCTTCACTTGAAGTGCGACGGGCGGAGATGGATGTGAGAACGAAAATCGAGCGGACGGCACCAAAATTCAGAGATGGTGGCAGTAGAATAAGGTGCTGGGAATGTGACAGGATGCGTCATATTTCACGAGATTGCCGTGAAGTTAGATGGAGACGAGTAGATGACCGAGTTCACGATCTCCTTTGAAACAAACATCAAGTTTTGGCCAAAGAGGAGCGACAGGACACCAAGGTATTAGGAAAGTACAATGTTGGATATGTGACGAAACGGGTCGCATATCACGGGACTGTCGAAGATCGGATAATGAGAAAATTGTAAACAAGAAGGAAGAACAGGCGCATGAAGAAGCAGTTGGACTGAGGAGAGTTAGCTGTTTCTCGATCCCCTTTAACAAGTTTGGGACGAGGAGGAGACGGGTTAACAGTCAAAGGTCAGGTTGACGGGCAAAGTTGTGTTATAACCCTACATACAGGAGCAGCTGGAACGTTTGTACGAGAAGATCTTATTAAGGGAAGAATACAACCAGCGAATGGGTTGAAACTACGGCCACAGGCGAGGATGCAGTCATAACGGGCAAGAGAATCGCAACAATAAAGATCGGGAATGCTTAGTTCCAACACGAATCTTGGAGAGGGACTTCATGGGAGCGAATGGCTTCGTGATGGATGTGGGACAGGGAATATTGGATTGCAGTAGATTCGAATTGCCACTGCGTATGGATGATGCTGGAACAACAATCAGAAGAGTAGTAGTGGATCAGCGAGAAAAGCGCCCACCAAACTCAGAATCAGTTGCACGGGGGAGAATACGAGTGTCAGGTAACCGAATAAAGACCCGGAGCGATGTACGCGTAAACAACAGTGGTTTCAAAGTAGGAGATTTAGTATGGCGTAACAATTCACAATGGAAGAAGGGTTTATCACCAAAGCTGCAACCTTCATAGGAAGGCCCGTACACCATCACCAAAATAAATGACGTGGTCTACCCGATTAAGAAAGGGCAGCGAGGAAAGCTGAAGGTTGGATCCTGTTCGGGACGAATCAGGATTAGGTAGGGGTAATGTTACGATCGTGGCGACATCTCTGTTTGAGTAGCGACACTATCGTTAATGTAAAACTGTTATAAAGTAGATAGATGTGTCTAGACTAATCGAATATTGTGGAAATTTCTAGAAATGTTAGGATATTTGGTATAAATACGCGATAAACATTTGGGAGTAAATTAATTGTGTTTTAACCGTGAGTGTGCTAATAGCAGTAAAAAGGAAAAAGTGAAGTTAAGTGTTTATAAAGTAAAATACAGTGTTCTTAAAGTGAAATGATGTAATTATTGTGAAGTTAAATAATCAAGTTAAATAAGTGAAATAATTAAATTAGTGTTTTGTGTAATTAATCGGAAATAAATAAATTTAGTGTGATTTTTAATTTACTTCTTTTGTTTTATTCACAATCCAGTGATCGAACCTTGTTTGACAAGGCAATTACGTAACAATATCTTAACAGTAGCAATAATTTGCTATATTGATTGAGCATATTGAATTTATGCGGTCAATTATCGGCAGACATATTTTAGTTAAGTTTTTTTGTATGATATTATTGCTATTGTGAAATTTTTCAAATTATTATTCCAAGTTATGATATTCCTCAGATATCCCATATAATTGATCTCTCTGAACGATCCGATCTAATAATGAAACACGCCATTAAATAGTCGGGCTCATTGAATGATTCAATATAGCAATGGTAAAAATTGAACCCGGCATGTGGTATGTTACACTCGTCACCATTACTGTACGATCGAATTCTAAATGAGAAGCGAATGCAAACTCTAGACCTATTGTACATACATATACGTACTTTTGTATGTAAAGCTACAAATTTTTAAGATATCTAGAAACGGTACATTTACATTTTGTTAAATGTTAAGTCATCGGTGCATAAATTTATTATAATCATCAATTCAGCATATTTCTAGAACAATTTTTTTGAAAATGAAATGTTTCATTCGAATTCAGACTACATTTCTTCATAGAGTCTTCCCTTTTATGAAATAATATTTTTTTATAATTTGATTGTGCATTAAGACGTAGCAAAGAATGCAATGCATAAATCATTAGAGCATATCTATATGAAAAACAAAAACAAAAAAAAAATTCAATTTATTTTCCAAAAAAATAATTTTTTTTTAAGAACTGTACAATGAAATTTAAATTGAATTTACAGCAAAACATAAAAAAAGCAATAATTTATTTTTGTATAGAACGAACGAAATAAGTTTCAGTTAAATTTGCATAATTATTTTATAATTCAATTGACATAAATTTTCTAAATACGATATGAAAACAATAACAGTATATGTACATAAGATGGAATGTATGTAAGTGTTTCTCCTACATGTACAGCTTTCGTCTACGAAAAATCTATTTACAATCTTACGGGTTAAAAATATTATTTATGTACATTATATTATGCTGTGTGAAAATTCTATGTTTTAACTTCTAAACTTTATGTTGCCCATTTTTTTTACTTTAGTTTTTTAATTTTTTATAACCACAAACTTTTATGTATATTTATGTACTTGTGGGAATATTATATATAACTTTCACATTAATATTGAATTAATTTTTTGTTACACATACATATGTATGTATGTTGTTCGATAATGTATTATAATATCCACATATTATAATAAATGTATATGTGTTTAAAATTCAGATATACAACTCATAAATTATGGGGGTGGATGGGTTGTTCGCCCCATTTTGGTTTCCATTATCGTATTCCTTCCCATAGTCTTTCGATTCTTTGTATTAGAGTTTTTATAAAACGTGCCAAAAATCATCATCTAAAATAAAACATGGCCTAGAATATATCCAACGACCAAGTTAAAAAATAATGTTTTCATAGAATTACTATTTTAGGGATGCGATGTTTTATAAAATTACCAAATCCAATATTATTTATTTTAACAATTTAATTAGTTTTAAAGATGAAAGGATATTTAATATGTAAGTATCTTTCTAAATTAGGATTTTAATTTTTTACACGTGGCTAGTTTATTTTGAAATAAAATTTACTATTCTACTTGATGTAAAAGTAGGGTGACCAGACATACTATTTTCAAGAGTCTTTACTCTTTTGTTAGGCAAAAATCATCAAAATTTATTCTTTTTCAGTTAATGTCTTCTTTTTTTTTAAATCAACATATACACTTTTACGCCACAAATTTAAATAATCTTACAAAACCATTAAAAATTTTAAGTTTTAAAATATTTATATTTTTCAGAATTTCTGTAATTTTATTAATTTATAATGGTATTAAGGTTAATTTACACAGATTGGTTAACATTTTAAATTAATTCTAAAATGCTTACAGAATTTTAGAATTTTAATATGAAATACAAAATTGAAAATTTCACAAATTTAAAAATATTTGGGAATTTAAATATTTTACAAATTTTACAAACAAAAATTACAGAATTTGAATAAATGTTTAAAATTTTTATTTAAGTTCCTGAAATATTTCACACTTGTAAAGTTTAGAATAAATAAAATTGCATTCATTAAAAATTTCAGTTGAATTTACAAATTGTATATTTCGTTCAAATTAAATTTTTGAATTTATGAAAATTTTACCTTTAAAAGTTTAAATATTTTCAAGAATGTATTTGAATTTTTAAAAAATTCTATTGATTCGATTTCATAATTATAGAATGTAAATTCAAGTATCCTACAACAAATTTAATGTTTAATCCAACAATTAGAGAGGCAGATAGTTGCAATTGCATTTTCGTATTCAGATTTAAAACTGTACGAAATTCAACTTTTCGATAGGTACAAAATTTAAATTTATACTTCGAATTCTAAATTTCTAAAATATTAAGTTCATAATTAGTTATCCAACCCCCATTTTAATATTCTAATATAAAACTTTCAATTTAGATATTTTTAGAATTAACCAGAGTCGAAATTGTATTTAAAATTTTAAGAATTCAAAAAGTTAACTTCTTCGTAATTCAGAAATATTAGTTGTTACTTAAATTTTTGATCTTTTGAAAATAATATAATTCAAAATTTAAACACGAAATTGTACTCGAAAATTACGGAAATTTATAGTTTTTAAATCATTCAAATCTAAATTCAAACTTTCAATCCTATTTATCGAACAAACTCCTTTATTATTATTTAAATTCTGATTGCTAGATTTTAAGGCGAATCTAGCAATCGGAATTTAATTTTTTTGCGAATATTTAATATAATAAAAATTTTTAAAAATTTAGAAATTTGAATTTTTAAAAGTTTAAAATTTATAAAAAAATTTAATACAAATTTCCAAAAATTTCGATTGTTTACCCAAAAATTCAGAATTAAAAAATTAAAATTTAAACAGTTAAATTAGAAAATTAAATGTTTAATTTTTGTTCGATGAAGAATTTAATTTTCAAATGTAGATTTGTAAAATTGTATTTCAAAATTTTTTGGGCGAAATTTGACATTCCATTTGTTCCAAATTCGAACTGAAATGGCAAATTCTGAATTTGATTAATTTTATAAATTTTAATTAGTCCAGGTACTTCGATCGAATGGATAATGAAACCGACATTTTAGTTATACAATTCTGAATCTGATGTTCCAGTTAGAATTATTAATTTTTAAAATTTTGCTTTTTCCCATAAATATTAATTTTCAATATATCGAATTTAGGTTGAATTTTACAATTCCAAACTCTTAATTTCCATTTTAACAACAGCATTTCAAAAATTTCAAATGCATGACAGGTAGAAAATTGGCGTTTAACAAAATTTTAAATTAAGTATAATCTGTTGGCGAATTTTTTTATTTCGAGCAAATATTTAATATTTAATATTTTAAATATTTAATTTAAATCACACGCATGATTCTTCTCTCAAATGTAAGGGCCATCTCTCGTACTCATCCTTCGACCCCCCATTTTCAAATTCAAACTTTACAATGAGCCTGATCAACGCTATGTAAAACATCAGCTTCACGGCACTTGACAGGTGTTTAGTAGTGGCCTTAGAGGATACAAAGCATGACAGCCGGCTGCCAGCCGCACTTTAATATGCTCATGCAACCCGTTATTTATCTTTGGTGAAAAAAACCCCCAAATATTTTAACCTCCTAACTCCCTCAAACGTGAAGTGGCCACTACTAAAATCTGGTGTGCCATTGTCCCTATATCCAGAGTTCATGTATTTTGTTTTGAACACAGCATCTTCCTGCAGAACACCCGAGTAAACTGTAAAAGTTCTCGATAGCCTGTTCTCAACTTTAACAAAGCATTGAAACTGTGTCACTGTCGTTCTACACAATCGTACCAATTTTGTTGCATTTAGATATTCCAACGCAGACCACAAACTCTCTCGATTAATCGAGTCATAAGCCTGCTGGAAACCCAGGAACACCTGATGTACGGGGATGGATGTCTCATAATATTTAGATAGAATCATCTGCATCTAAAAAACCTATTCAGTGACTGATCGATTCGGACGAAATCCTCCTTGAGAGTCTCCAACCAGGCTCTTCCCTAGAGCGGGGATCCTATCTTATATAATGTATGACAATAACTTGTATGCTGTGCCAAGGAGAGGAGCTATACCGCGATAATTCTCACACTTCAATCGGTTTTCCTTTTTGAAGAAGGAGCATATCGCGGCCACTTTCCATTCGTAAGGAATAACTTTGCTTTGCCATACTAATCGAATAAGGTCGAAAATTCAGTCCACCCCAGCTGAGGGGTTTTGTTTTAATCTCTTCATGGCTCTAGTGAATTCCTCCTGGGATGGATCCTCAATGCAAATCTAAACAGTCTGTACTTGAGGTGACTCAACTACATTCTGTGATGCATGATGAACACCAAACAATGCAGCCTTGTTTTTCCTCGCGATTGTTACACGTTATTGCACTTCACAATGGGCTTCTTTTTTGTTGCTGAACAGCAAGACGACGCTAAAGTCTGTTGAACAGCACTGACAACTGAAGTTTTCAGTACATCCCAGACAGGGTTCACCCAGTCAGACTGGTAATAAGATATCGCTTCTTTTGATCTTGATTTATCATGCCGTCTAGTCCCAATTACCATTCTAACATCGCGTTTGGATATAGATCCCATCAGGTCGTCCAAGTCATTGCAAAATTAGTTTTTATCTTGGGGCTGGTTGACTTCCGTGAGCGGATGAACACAAACTATCGACAGGTTGGCTAACTTCATGCGCAAGCGAAGCATACGCACAATCGGTTATTGACTGCTTGGACATCCAAAACAGCCGTTCTTATCTACGGCCCAAGATGAAATCCAGCTCTAAGATTTCCGAGGTTATCTACACTGTATAACAACGTATATCCCTGGGACACATGATCTATACTTTTAGGCCAGCGAGTTTCTTGAAGAGCAATGAGTTTCAGTCGATACTCCTTTATGCACGTGATTAGGCCCTTTAACGCTCCTGGTTTCCAGAATGACTACACTTTCCATGTGCTATTCCTAAATCTCGTATCAGAGCACTGTGTTATTTCAAAATATGTATTTAAAATATTTCTAACTATAATTAAACATTAAATGTGAGAATAATTATGCGTGTACAATCAAACAAAACTTAATGACAGTCCCGTAGGCCCTTTCTGATATATTTTTTGTTATGAAGGCTATTCTGATCTTTGGGAACAACGTTACGCATCGATTCTCGACCAGTGAAATCAGGTCTGTCTGTGATAACGTAGGATTGAGATGTAGTTCTAATTTTCCGGGGACCTTCAGCGGTTTTCCATATAGACATGATGAGCACGAATGCTTCCGTTATAAGTATTGATCAAAGATCTTATTCCAACGAGAATGAATGCGAGTTCATCACTCCAGTTAATGGTATGCGATCTACCATAAAGTGAAATTTTTGAATAATGAATGATGCAGTCACACTACCATGCCTTTTGACTGTGAGTGATATGTCGTCGTTGGTATTTTTGTGAAAACCTAATAATTTTGTTTGTTCCACCAAGGCTTTCACACAGTACTTGCTCTTATATCCGTAAGGAATACGGCTTCTGATCATCGTGAGTGTCGGTCTACATACTAGGCCAGACCAATTTTGACTCAATTAACTTACGAATTGAATGTACTTCTACGTTAGGTTAGGTTAGGTTAGGTAAGGGTGGCCGTCGTAAAGGAGTAGCATAGACACAAAATTGGTCCATAGCTGTACCACATTCGAGTTTCCTCCCTCTTCATTCGCTATACCATCCTGAACTTACCAAGGAGCGTTTAAAGTCCGGATCTCGATCATACTAAGAGTCGTGAGGTCATTCAAAGGGGAAGTTCCCATACATTTTGTTCTGCTTTACGCTAGACTAGGACAAGTGCAGAGCAGATGGAGCACATTTTCCTCCTCCTCCTCATCACCACAGCTGCGGCAGAAATCGTTGGCTGGAACACCCAATCTGCTCGCGTGTATCCCTATGAGACTATGTCCAGTTATAGCTCCCACGACCATGCCAGGTTATTACATACGAACTGGCGTTAGACCATCTGACGTTCGTTTCTTTTATGGCTTCTTCCTGAATCAGCAGTTTACATTAAGCAAGCGGTATTTTTATATCCCGCCTGCTTTAGGTTATTAGCCGTGCTGTACCCTTGCGGGCCAACTCATCTGCCATTACATTCCCTGCGATATTGAAATGCCCTGGCACCCACGTCAAGCGGATGTTGAACTGAGAATATATTCTAGGTGAGAAGGACCGTAAAGCTTCCCAAAAATAGTTCGTCTCATTTCCTTAGGAATCTAAGGACGCTGTATGTCAAGACAATGTATGAACTACCACGTTCGTTCTTTCATCTTTGACGTACTATAACGTAGATTTTGTTTCAAATTGGACGCGATCGCGGTGTTCAGAATTTATGGTCATATTAACGTAAACTATTCTACTTTTGGCAAAACACCTAAAATTCTTGTTGGAACAATAAACGGTTAGGAGTTCTCTGTTGAAAGCAGAATATTTTTGTTCTAGAGTGGATAATTTCTTAAAAAGAAAGTAGGAGTTTTCTAGTTTCTATCGTTTTAATTGCTCCAATACAGCACCGACAGTAACACTGGAGGCGTTTGTGCTGACGATGTGTTCCATTCACTAATGGATGAGCAAGAAGAGTGGTTTGAGTGAGAGCAACTTTAGTTGAGTTAAAAGAAGCTTAACTCATCCTTCGCGATCCTGAGCGATGAAGCGATAGAATTAGTTAACCATGCCCCCAAAACGCTGTACTTAACTGGTAAAAATAGGTTAGAGAAAGCTTGGATTGCCAAATTCAATCCACTTAATACCTTCTTTCGTGGCTGAGGAAAATAATGGAACCTGTACTACATTCACACTTAGAGAATTTAATTGTCAAACCGTAGTTTGCCAAACGAAAAAAAATAATGTTCAGATAATATATCATCAATATACCCACAGACGAAATCCATGCCTTTCGTAACTTCATCCATTAGATACTGGAATGTCTGCGCTTTATTTCTTAAACCATAAGGCATTCTAAATAGTAAATTCGTAGAGCCCAAAAGCAGTTGTATGTTAATCTTCTGATGCGACGGATAATGATGATAAGCACACACAAGAAATTTTTTAGTGAAAATGGTACAGCCTTGAAGGTTCAGGGGAAAGTTTTGGATGTTAGGGAGAGGATACCTATCTTTTCGTGCGACTTAATTTTTTCAGAATCTAACCGTCTTGGTCGTGAAAATGGTAAGTCCTCTTGTGATTATTCGATGAGCGACAATGTGTTTTACTGGAAGGCATAGGAAATAGACGAGGCGCCGTATCCGCTGCAAAGTTAACATCTACTGATACAGATATGCCTGTACCTTCCAATCCAAATTTCACTTAAAAATTAGCAGCAGTTATTAGCCTGGTGACTGATGCAATAACAAAAGGACGGCAAAAATCTCGACACACGCGCAATGCACACGTAATGGACGTTTTGCAAAATATGTATTTACGGGAGAGCCGTTAGCTTCCACTAAGCGAATATCCGGAGTATTTACAAGGTATCTGAAGTGAGCTTTTCGTACGACGGAAACGTCTGCACCAGTGTCGATGAGAAAACAGAGTTTATTTTATGTGACAATTAATAGTTAAGAAATGATTGGGATATGTCCCATTTATCATCTGATATAGAACCCTCTTACATTTTGTAAATATATTTTTAATGAACTATGACTTTTTTTAGGCCTACGAAAATTAGATGATGTTTGATGACCAAAATTAGATGAATTAGACTAGTCTAACAACGAACTCTATGACTACAATACTCTCATATCGTTAGGTTCAAACAGCCTCTTAAATATATCAGGACTGAGCCCAACTTTGATATGAAACTATTCGTAAACCCTTAGACTAATAGTTTACAAAAACCACGCCAAATAATGTTTATTCATAGTAAAGAGTAACAACTTTGACTGTACCAAAGCACAATATTTTATTTATCAATCAAAAAAATACTTCTCTTAAGTTGCGTTTATATTCCTTTTGATCTGCTTCTCCATTCTGGTACATTTAGAAGGCTATTTCTTTCAAGAAACTTTCAAACCGCATGAACCATTAAGCAATTTTTACTCATCTCACTTTGCAAATTCATAATAGATATCTCTTAGCCATATCATCGGTACATATCGTAAACATCTATTCGTACTTAAATTATATAAGAATAATCGTCATAATTTTTCAAATAACTACTGTATTAGAGCTCAAATTTAATAATAGAAAAATAGTTATTTAAAAAAAATGTTGTTCTTGTATAAATATAAATGTATAAGAATGAGAGGATCGAACCGAAATTTATTTCATTTTGGTTTACGGTTTCAATTTTTTAGGAATTCAGGTTACGTTCCGGAGTTTAAAAAAAAAATATTTTATTTCAGTTCGGTTACGGTTTCGTTAAAAATTTCGGTTCAGTTCCGGTTCGACTCTCTGAATAATGAATTCAATCTTTCGAAGAACAAACAATATCCATTTTTTGTGCTTTATCAAGAATATGATTACACATTTTGTTTTTTTTTTCTTCTGTTCACTCGCTCATTCCTTTCTGCTTAAAAGAAAATTAAATTGGAATATTCATAAACTGAATTCGCTGTTACTATAATACTCGTTCGTATATATGTACGTATACACTATACATACATACATAAGTATCTATCATTACGTTGTGCGAGAACTTTATGTGCTGATGTTTTCTATGGATAAAATTCGTATTTGGTTGTTACATTTCATATTTAGTTATACAAAGAATGTATTTTAAGAAGGAATTAAAATTATTTTTTAAGTTGTCCAATATTTCTTTTAGCCAGATGGATACGATTTAGTTTATATAAAAATATATTTCTGTTTATTTGAATTCGCTACACTTTGAATGGATGGATAATGATATTTGGATTATCAGATTGCTAAGTAGAATGAAGAATTTAATAAAAAAAATAGAAAATGTAAAGCCAGAAATGCTTAACAACAGATATAGGAGCGTAACATTCCAACTCGAGGGTCGGATATTTTCGATAGGAAGATGAGGAGAAAAGATAAAGTTGTTCGGATGCACACAAACAGACACTGTAATGGGATGTTAGCTTAATTTGTCGAACGCCATTTGAGTTTGTTCCGTCTGCTAACTGAAGATTTGCTTGGCGTTCAACATTGATCTTGTCAAACACCCGATTTTCTGATGAACGGAATAATTTCGGAATTTCTACGTTAATTTTTAATTTAGTTTTTCGTTAGAGGTCGACAATGACATGTCAACTATTCAACTGTCCACAAGTCGACAATTGTCATTGTCGACGTCTCGATTTAAAACAATAAAATGTCATCAATGTCAAATATGTCAACAATAAATAATTTGTCGATATTGAAATGTTTTTAATTGAATTTTAATTTAATTTCATAGAACATAGAAATAAACTGATGATAAACTGAGCTATAGGATCAAATAATTTTAAAGTTTCATCACACCTGCCGATAAATTGATCATCGAAAATAAGCTGTTTTACGCGCTGCTTGAAGTTACTTCTAAATTGCCACAGTGGCTATTGCAAGTCGTGGGCCATTGGAAGCTCAACCTTTCCATTTTCATCATATTTGCTGCATTGTCTGATACCACTCATTTGAAATTCCACGCATTTAAGAAAGCCTTTTCATCGGTTTTATTATGGAATTTTTACTGAAATTTGCAGATATATTATGTACAGATTTATCATACAATTAATTGAGCATTTTTGATGAAAGTGATTGTCGCCCAGGTTATTATCGGCGTACCTCGCCGTAATGCTCTGATAAAATGAAATATTACATCCAAAGAAGAATTTATCCAGCCACTCATTTATCTTTCCTTCCTCGTCTTTAGTAAGGCTGTGAACAAATCCGCTCATCTGTTTTCGAGAATTAATTGTTTTCCATGATTTCTGGTTTACTAGATGCCGAAAAATTTGCGTTTTTGAGGTTGTCCCACTGGATACCTGAATAATTTCTGGTTCGGAACATTGAGAAATGACTTGATTTACGTTTGAGTCTGACTCAAGATATACGCCACTGGTTAATTGTATTGTATTACAACTAGTTGTATTAGAAAGTGGAAAAGAAATCAATGAAGACGATGAGCCAGAATTGGTTGGTGATGCCATTCCGATTCCATCGGGAGTTATGGGTCCATTTCGATCCAATAAAATAAAAATCCTAATGATTTTTGTTTTGTTTTTTATGGTTGACGAATTGATGACTTTGTCGACATAGATGACGCTGAAATTTAATTGTACGCATTATCGACTCGTCAACGTCGACAATAATAGATGACGCGTCATCAAACATCGCTGTTTTCTTTAACATTTTCTTTGTGCTTTTTACTCGGGTTTTATCATTCTTGATCCTGACACTCTTCACAAACCATTTCTTTCGCCCATATCCATCGAGCAACCTTGATTGATGCACACGCAGCCAACATGATGCAAAAAACTCTAGATATGTGTAGTTTTTAATTAGCCCCTCATATGATGTAGCTCTGAACGATTGTAACATCCGTGTGGACGACTCGCCACTACTGATGGTCTCAAAAGTCGGGTAAAATAAAAATTCATTTTACAACCTACACAATCTATGTACTACCTCCAGAACAGTAAAAGTAAATTGCCCCGTTGTGTTATTAGAACGATCACAAACTGTGCCTCAAATTTCTACCCATAAACCTAACGATGGCATCTGGCTCAGACATTAACAATATTAAATTCTCAATAAATCGGCGATATTGAAAATCGTTAAGTTGTAGCCTAGGAGCTTAAGAATCCAACGTGCTAGTCGATCGGAAGCAACTTTCAATCACATTAATCAAGTGCGACTGATGTGTAACGATCGTAAACGGTAATTCCGATACGTGTGAGCTAAATTAGCTATGGCCAGCACCGCTGCTAAGTTTTTCAGCTGGATAGCGTTGAAATTATGCGGATTTTAATTTAACTTGTAAGAGTATGGCTGCAACACCCGTATGGGTCGTGTCGCAATAAATTCGTCAAATAAATGCAACGATGGCTTAGAGGCTCGAAGGATTTTTGTGTTTCGTCTGACCATAGAAATGTTTGATTTTTTGTTAGCAAATTAGTCAGCAGTGCACACTCAAGATGAATCGATGGTACCAACCTGTAATACCTAAGAATCTCCTAATTAGACGAGCGATTTTAGGAATTGTGAACTTTGCATTTGCCTCGACTTTCTCCAAATTAAGTCTCAATCCTCCCTTTCCAATATTACTTTCAAGAGTAATACAAATTGAGCGAAAAATTTCAAAAATATGCATTTTCCGACGTTTTATAACGATATTGAGTTAAAACGATGGAATTCGTATTAGAAACGCCTTTTACCTCAACACGCCTGCAAATGTAATTTTTAAGAGAAGACATGAAAATAGAATGGACAGGTAAGAAAAGGTATTCTCGATGCGCTTTCAATGACAAATGGTTCAGATAGTAGAAATCTTGTAATCTTTTCCCTTAATCTCCAATTTTAGGTCCTAAAACCTCTCCAATTTTAGGCCTCTTTGCTCCTATCTAAGTGCTGACTGAACCATCTGGCTTTCTTTAGGGCAATTGCTTTCGGTTCCTACCATATTTTTAAGAGACGAATGAGTGGCAAAAAATTTATTTCTCAATTCATTTTCTGATTTTGAACGACCGATTCAGGTATAGACGGTGGAGATTTTGTGGGAACCGCATTTCCCTAACACAATGTATGTTACAATACTGTAAATGTAAAATCAGTGAGTTGTATAATTTTTTGTCAATAGGCGCGTTATAGTCGATTTACAATGCTGCGCTTACTTTAATCAAGTAAGATGTAGCTAACAAACGAAGATATTAGAATATCCAACCTGTTTTGGAGTGTTGTCATGCTCTAGGTTTTCAATCCAGTATGATACAGTGGTAATTGCTTCAGATGAAGATGGTATGGTATATCGTGGTTGTAATTCCATCCATATTTCCATGTAATGTAGCGTATTTTTTTTTTTGTATATTCTCAATACGTTGGATATGTTCGATGTAAAAAGGGCACCAAACATTGGCGGCATAATCAAGTTGGGAACTGACATAGTCATAATACACAATCTTAATTGTTTCGAATAAAATCAAAACGACGCATCGTTCAATGTGCGTAGTAAAGCCCATGTTTTCAACGAAAGTAACTCCCCAAATCCTTGATTTCGAATACTTCTTCTAAAAGTATACCAATAATTTGATATTGTTGTATAACAGGATTCACTTTCCGATGGAACGATAAAGTCTTCCAATCATTAGATTATCGATGTCTTCTTGCAGTTTGTTTGTGTCGCAAATGGTCTCCACTGTTCTGTAAATTTTAAGATCATCTGCAAACATCAGTACCTTAGAATGCTGTATTACATTGGTAATCCCATTGATGAACATTATAAAGATCCAAGGGCCAACATGAGAACCGTGCGGTACTCAAGAGGTAGCTTGTATTAATTTCGATCTTTATTTTCCTAGTTCAGTATATTGAATGTTGTTACACAAACGCGATTTAAACCAGGCTACGAACATTTCAGAGACGCCGAATTTATATAGGCGTTTCCAAGTATGACTTTTTGAATTTAGAATAACTGATGGAATGAAAGGCTTTGGCAAAGATCGTGTACACAACATCAACTTGCTCGTGATATTCAATTTCATTAATGGAGTTGATGGTTAATTCAATTAGGTTTGTTGATGATAATCTTTTAATGGAAGTAATGTTTTGAATGAGTTGCATAGGACTAGTTTAAATAGCTAAGGTATTAAAGAATTGATGTTATACATCATTTCATGCTCCAGTTTTAAAAATTGGCGTCACTTTGGTTAATTTCCATTTCTGAGGCAACTCTGCCAATTTTAATGATTGATTAAATAGTAAGCATGAAGGAAATGCCAAATTATTAAAATCTTTTAATAATGAAGCTGGAATGCCATCAGGACCGCATTCATCTCCAAAAGTTTGTAGAGCTCGATGAGTATCCTCGTCTACAATACGTGGTGTTAGTATAGATACGTTGTTTACCCTACTATTTAGATTTTCATACTTATTGATGTCTTTTGGCTTGTATTCCGATTGAAAAAAATGAGCAAACATGTTCGATATGACTTGCGGGTCGCAACATTTATTTCCAGTAAATGTCATGAAAGCTGGGTAACCCTTAATTTCATATTTTGGTTACACTCATGTGAATTTATACTTGCTCTGCTGGCGATTGTGATTCATTAATTTTAAATACCCACGGTTCATTTGTAAGAATCAAGTTAATAATTCTATCAGACCACTTTTTCACACAAACTGTATCAATGAAAAGAACCTCTATATCTGTACTAATTTAGAGGCGAGAGTTCATCAGTTTCTTCATCGTACGTCCAGCTAATGGATGGGAAATTAAAATCTCCCGTGAATAAGATGATGTCAGATGGATATAGACGTGTTGATGGCTATGAGTACTCAACCTCCACTTTTCTTGAAACTTGTTGTAAAATTGGGCATAAAATATTTCACCCTTTCTGTTTTGTGGTTTAGTTAATTGTGTAGAGTTATTATAGCTTGATTGTTGTATGTTACTGTTCTACTTGGACTACGTTCGGGACTCTGGAAAACTAGACTAATCCATGGCCGATTTTGAGAAATTGGATTTGTTTGAAGGAAATTGGAATTTAGAATGATTTTTGGAGAAAGTTCTGGAATATGGCCAATCGGAACGGATCTAGACTAATTCTTGTTGATTTTGATGAAACTTGACTGGTTCGAGGGAAGTAGGATTCTAGAATAATTGCTGGAAAAAGTTTTGGAATATGGCCAACCGGAACGGATAGACTAAACCATGTGTATTTTGATGAAATTTGACTGGTTCGAGGGAATTAGGATTCTAGAATGATTTCTGGAGAAAGTTCTGGAATATAGCCAACCGCAGCGGATCAAGACTAAACCTTGTTGATTTTGATGAAATTTGATTGGTTCAAGGTATGTAGGATTCTAGAATGATTTCTGGAGAAAGTTCTAGACTTTGGCCAACTAGACTAATCTAAGGCCGATTTTGATGAAATTCAATTTATTTAAAAGAAATTGTATTCTAGAATGATTTTATGAGGGATTTCTATAATGTGGCCAATCATACCGAATTTTACCACAATCGATTAGGAAATTACAATGTTCCTTACTGATTCAAGATATTCCAGAACTTGATGTACAAATTATTTTATTTAATGACCTATTATAATCTCATTTTCATCGTACATGATGAATTTCATCATAATCGGGTAAGAAATAACCAAGTTCCAAAAATTATCTACAAAAATGTACCGACCGGTAAAGATTAAACATAGAAAATAAAATCTAGAAATTTATGCAATATTTCGCTGGCCTCAGCAGAAAGGATGTTGACATCGTCCATTATGAAACTCGAAGAGTCCGTAGATGGCACTGAATTCACACTATCCCTTATAACTTCCATCAAATTCTGTTCTCTCGTTCAATTGGGTTCAACGTTCAACATGGAAGAGTACGGTGGTAGGAACCATAAATCGTTTCCTGAAGTTTCTATTTTATCCTTGATCTACGTAATTTTGTGGATTTGTGCATCATCCATTACAAAGTAGAACTCAGTTCATTAATTTTGCAGCGATAAATTCACAAAATTTACTTGAATTGCAAGTCGACTTGGTTGGAGATTCTAGATAAAACGAAAAGAGGTACTTTTTTTAGAATAAAACACATGTACCCGTCTTAATTGTTTAGTTAGTTTCCTTATTTCAAATTGCAACCATTAAAATTACAATTTTGCTGCGCTTTGTTGGAACATGGAAGCAAATATATAGAGATCAATTCTGGAATAATAAAATTCATGCAAATGAATTTATTTCAAAAAAATTGGGTATATCCGACTACTCGGACGACAATTTACGAAGGCGTCATCTATTAAAACGAAGAATGCGTCGTCTATTTACATTAAAAGCTGTAATTTAAAATAGTTCATTGGATTTTTCAAGCGGGTTCAAATACCCTTCACCTAGTACATACCTTTAAGAATTAGGCTGCGGTTACATTGGATAAGAATTCTTAAAAAAAATTCTGCGTATGAATTTCTAAGGATGTGTACGAAATCATCAAAAGTAAACTATCAGCACGTTGTCCGAACCCCCTGAATTTGTACTGGATTTCGATACCAATAAAATATTTTGTTTTTCGATACAAAACGTGGTTTTACATTAATAACTAAATTAAATGATCTGTGTACATTAATATTGAGTGTTTGAGAAGGTTGGACATGTATAATATAAAATATTTAATATAATATTCATGGTTAATCGATAATAGAACGTGAGTGTGATACGGAATAGTGAGTGAGTAAGTGAGTGAAGGTCATCCAGTGTCCTTAATCAACGGGAAATAATAATCCGCATGCTGTACATTCATATAAAATATCCGGGATCGGACAAACCTGATCCTCAAAAGATTTCTGCTATTTGTAACTATCCTCGACCTTCGTCTCAGAATTTATTGGGTTATGCAGCTATTATCGTCGGTTCATTCCGTATTTTTCACATATATAGCTGAACCGCTTAAAAAATTATTGAAAAAGAATGTTCCATTCGAATGGAATGCAGTTTGTGAAGAAGCAGTAAATCTCTAATTACATATCCTATACTTCAATATCCCGACTATAACAAAAAATTTATTGTTACTACTGATGCCAGCGAAGTTGCCATCGGAGGAGTTTTGTCTCAAGCTTACGAATCTGTTGATCTGCGAATATTGCCTATGCAAGCAGAGTATTGAATAAAGCAGAAAGAAATTATAGTGTTATCGAAAGAGTACTCCTTGCAATTATATCGACAGTGAAAAGGTTTCGTCCTTACCTATATGGTCGCCACTTTATTATTCGCACTGATGACCATCCATCCTCAAGACTTTTTCGTCGGCGTATTGAAATGGATGAATTTGACTATGATGTGATATATAAAGCTGGGAAATCAAACACGAATGCCGATGCACACAGTCGAATCATCATCTCTAATGATCAATCACCAACTGAACATGAAGTCAATGTTATTACCCGATCTCAATCCAAATTTCCAATTCTTAATCCCGATTCATTAGATCCAAGTCAGTCATCTAATGAAGATAAAATTAAAACTTCCCAAAAATCGAATAATATCCAACCCATTTCAAATCCTGACTGACACTCTTCTATGCCCTCATCTGAGTCACAAAATAAAAATACAATTGTGTTTGTGTTGGCGTTAACATCCAGGCTCCCGTGAATCGCTTGATTCATGCGTTGGGAGTTGAATTAATTTATGAATTGGCCTTTGAATCATCCCAGCTTGTGTTTTTAGTGTAACTGCTCTCACAAGTCCATCTGAACCTACATAAATTTGTGTCACTCGCCCAAGTGCCCATCTTGTTGCAGCCATGTTCTCATCCTTGATCATCACAACATGATTCGATTCTGGATTTGGACACTTCTCTGGCCACTTACATACCGATGCTGAAGCGTAACTAGGTACTCCTTATGCCATCGAAGCCAAAAATGATGCACCATTTGCATTACCAACTGCCACCTTTTTAAATAACTTAGATAAGTACGTTCTGAATTTGGTTCTGGTACACAGGTAATTGGATGACCAATAAGAAAATGAGCCGGTATAAGGTCAACCACTTCATCATCACCACGGCAAAGAGGCCGCGAGTTTAAAATACCTTTAATTTCCGTCACCAATGTGTTGAATTCGTTGATAGTTAAAATATTCTGGCCTATTAACATGACCTGCTACCCAAATTCCTCCAAAATGTGGAGCACTTGGTGGATTAAAATGCCAATTAACCTTTGCTTTCAACAGTTCGTTGGAGATCAAATTATCATTCTTCTTTAACATTTTGTACCACTCTATCATTACCAATGAAATTAATCCACAGTCGCTAAACTTGTCACTGCATAAAGCTCGCCTTTCTGTCATTCATTTCCATACGCCCAAAAATGCATCTGTTCTTAGATCACAGGCAACTTAAATGTGTACGGATTTGGTAGCTAAACATACAAATATGCAGACCTAAATCTTTGTAAACCGTTGTCCTCGTGCTCTTTTGTGGTATGCCATAAATGGACCCTCTTCAACGAGTTTTTTAACAAGTTCGGACTTATTGGAGAGGATAATCGGATGTTGCACATTATAATCAATGATTGCCTTTGATAACCTTCCACCAACTCTAAGTCTTCCATGAGCATCAAGGAATGAATTTAAACTGCGAAGAAGTGACTGAGACACAACATTCTCTCCCGCCTTCAACATTGATATTTCTTCACTGAAATATTGATCTTGAATGTGTTTAAAGACAATATATTCAGCATGATAAATGTTTGTATTATTGAGTGTGCACATGCGATTTGCTCTGGGTATCCTTGCATTCATGCCGAGCTGTTTCATCCGACTGATAATTTTGATGATTTTATTAAATCTTTACACTCGTTGTGCTAATTGATTTAGCCAATTGTCATCTGTTTGATTTTTGGTGTGTACTGTAGTGTAAACTTCAGCGCTCGTACTGTTGTTTGCTAACTGCTGCGGCCAATTGGAGCTATGTTCAGACAACTAGGTAGGTCCATTCCACCATAATTTAGTTAGCTTAAGCAGTTGTGGCGTTGTTCCTCTTGATACTAGATCGGCAGGATTGTCACCCGATGATACATGGTTCCAACAGTTGCGGCTGAACGTATCCAGAATCAGAGCTACTCGATTTTTCACGAAAATATCCTTTCCTTTCGGATATGCTGACGATCTAGCACAATTTTAGAATCTGACCAACAACTAATAGATGATATTTCAGTTGTGTCCAGATTCTCCTTTACCATAATTAATAACTTTGTGATCAGTACAGCCGCACTGAATTCTAGTTTCGGGATGGTTAATGGCTTCACCGGGGCTACCTTTGACTTGCTATAGTTAACAATGACACCTTTGCACCTTGCATTACACCTTTGCACCTTGCATGACACCTTTGCACTGCATTACTTCAATTTATGGATTCCTCTTGCCGCTACCGGATACATGCTATGATTTTCATTTGAAATTTCCTTTATTGACCTTGTTGCTAAAATGGGAGCGGGTTTTGTACCATATGTCACAGTTACGAGCTCATAATGCTTTAGATGATCACTGATGCTACTTCGCCAAACAATTCTTTGCCACTGTTGGTGTTCTTGCGCAACTAAAATTTGCTGAAACATTTTCTAAATATCGGTAGTAAAGACATATTGATGCAACCTAAATCTTAACAAGATTGAATATAGCGTTGATTGCACCGTTGGCCCATTTCTTACAATGTCCTTTAATGATAAACCAGTAGAACTCTTCGCTGATCGAATATCACTCTAATTTTCATATTTCCATTACTTGCTTTAAGAACACCATGATGAGGAATATAGTAGCTTTGTTGTTGAAGTTAATCACGGGATAACTCCCTAATGTGGCCAAATTTAACATTAAGTCAGAAATTCCAGTTTCTCAGTGGGTACGTGAAGAGAGAAGCCAACAATGAGGTTGCATTTAAAGATCGATACAACAGTAGAAAACAAATCGTAAATTTATTTGTTACTACATTTCTTGAACAACAAGCAGTACACTTGTCAAACGTGGCGGGCATTAGTAAATTACTCGATACATCAGATGAAATATTAAGACGACTCAAAGCAACAGAATCCAGAGATGCATGGATCATCAGTAGTAATTAAAAGTTTCTAATCTCTAGCCAAATTATTTACAGTAAATACACAAAGGTAGTTAAATTTGTGTGTATGTCTGGTTAATGCCACTATAGCATGTGGCATGCTATCGAAAAGTTTAATATCTTTCTCAGAACGTATGCGGATGTTAAGCCTTGAGAATAATGAATATTAATGCAGTATTTGTTAGTCAAATGGCTCGTCAAAGATGCAGTAAGAGTCATAGTTTATTATTGATGTACATATGTATTGTTAAACTATGACTTATACGAAAAAACAGTATGACATTGCCACTTTATTGGTCATTCCAACTTCTTTGTTAGTTCAAACATATTTGAACTTTTCGCAATATTGTTCCAACCAACCAAGTCTTATCATACTGTAGACCAAAATAAGCATAACCAGTGCACCTTTGCGAAATTATACATCGCAGGTTACATTAAAATTTGTTAATGACATAAAACAAAAATTTCCCGCCATAATTTTGTATACCGGTTGTTTCTTTTAAACTGAGACGATCAAATATTTCGAAAAATAGCCACTCTACGTAAAAAATGTCCATAATCAACATTTAATCATACCGCGGGGAAATACATTAGTGCAGAAAAAATAGTCGCCCACCCCCCGCTTTGTAGGTGGGGCGGGGGTAACTTTTAAACTAAGATAGGAAGCCATATTTTATTGAAAATACGGATTCTACGACTAAAAGTACGTATGATTTGAACGGAATATTTTGTTCGGTTCATGTAAGATGACGCATTCGATTCTGAAATACGTTTGAAATAAAAAACATCACGTTTTCATTGGAAATACTCGAAATTCGTCATCAAAACAATTTATTGAGTTTTGTAAATCACATTTAACGTTTGTGTTATTTCTTATCTTCATGTTTTTCGTAATTGCAAAATAAACGACAAAATACTTTAGAATAGAGCGTTTAACTGTGCCAGAGAAAATTGAAATGGTTCTGGTTTATGGAGAAGCTGGCAGAAATCTTGAAAATGCTGTTGCTATTTACGCTCAACGTTTCCCGGATAGGATTCGATCACGTGCTTCACTTGGCCGTACTATCAAATAATTTATTACTGATGGAAATGTTCAACCGAAAAAGAGGACCCGTAGAGCAACAGTCACTGGAGAAAATAATGAAATTGCTGTATTGGCAGCAGTGGCTCATAATCATCATATTAGTACACGAGAAATAGTTCGCGATTCCGGATTGCCCCTTACCAGTGTTTGGAGAATTTTAAAACGGCACAAGTATCATCCATATCATGTGTCTTTACACCGAGATCTTCATGGCGTTGATTTCCAAAATCGGGTAACGTTTTGTCAATGGGCACGTGAACAATTACAACAAAACCCCAATTTTTTTCGTTGCGTTATGTTCTCCGACGAATCGTCTTTTACAAACCATGGAACGGTTAATCGACACAACATGCATTATTGGAGTGTTACAAATCCGAACTGGCTTCGTCAAGTTGAACATCAGCTTCCTTGGACTGTCATCGTGTGGTGTGAAATAATTGGCAACAAACTCATAGGCCCCCACATTATTTGGAAACATTTTGGAAAATGAACTGCCAATATTACTTGAAAATTTGAGCTTAGAAGTGAGACGGAACATGAGGTTTCAACATGATGGTTGTCCTGCACACTATTCGTTGATGGCACGTGAAATACTTCATCGTGATTTCAGTGGTCGCTGGATCGGTAAAGCTGGTCCGATAAATTGGCCCGCCAGATCACCAGATCTTACTGCGCCAGATTTTTTTTTGTGAGGCTACCTCAAAAACAAAGTTTACACACAAAAAGCAACAACACGTGAGAACATGATTGAGCGAATCAGAAGTCCATTGAAGTCGCAGGCCATCATTTTGAACACTTATTTTAGATTTACAAAACTGAATAAATTGTTTTGATGACGAATTTCGAGTATTTCCAATGAAAACGTGATGTTTTTTTATTTCAAACGTATTGCAGAATCGAATGCGTGTGTTCTAAGAAGGAGAAATTGAAAAAATTGAATTTCGTCGATTACAACGCCATCTATCATGAACCGAACAAAATATTTCATTCAAATCATTCAAACGTACTTTTAGTCGTAGGATCCGTATCTGCAATAAAAAATATGGCTTCCTATTTTAGTTTAAAATATACCCCCGCCCCACCTACAAAGCGGGGGTGGGGGATTGTTTTTTTTGCACTAATGTATTTCCCCCGCGGTATGATTAAATTTTGATTATGCACATTTTTTCCGTAGAGTGGCTATTTTTCGAGATATTTGATCGTCTCAGTTTAAAAGAAACACCCGGTATACGATTGTATAATACGGTACGCTTGTTTTTAAAGCTCACGGAATGCAGGGAGAATTTTATAATCTAATCCTGTAGTAAAAATTAAAAATAATTAAATTTTTTTAAGTACTTAGTGCGAGTAGTATCTACATACATACAAACATACGAAATTATGTTGATAATTGGATTAAAACTATAGAAAATTTGGATCAATTATACATTTGTAGATACTCTTATAACCTCTACATATTTAATACCTATTAAACAGTATTAAGGAATATGTATTTACGTTCATAATAAATGTAAGCATATATCAAATTCTTAATATCCCCTAAAATAAAACAAAACGAATATAATTGAAACAAATTATTTTAAATTGGATTAATTAGGATTAATAAAATAATTCGCGGTATATCACAATTAATCGTTAAACCTTATAAACAATAATATGCTATTATTTATATGGTTAACCCAAACAATACTGTGCTACATATGTATGTATGTATATAGGATTTTATTATAATTTAAATTACTTAACCCATAATTTGGTGACCCTAAGGAACACATATATAAATGTTACGCCATCGTGCGAGCACGAACACAAACAAAAAATAATTTACATTTTATCCTTTTTTAATTTATGAATTTTATGTAAAGAAATGGAAACGAACAGCTCATCACCTTTTTTTACCATATTTATGGTGTTGTACGATGCGAACAGTAAAAGTTTTAACAGAAAACTGTTCTCTTCCGATTAGATATTTTCTTTTTGTTACTCCTACTCGACGTACACACACACACAGATTATATAAGAAGAAAATTGAAAAATTTTAATTGTGTTTTTGTTAAATCATTTGTAAATAAATTGATTATTTATTACATATAATAATATAATTATTATTATATAAAGCTTTATATAATCTACTATGGTGTATGTATGTATAGCTTTTATTTATGTAGTTCAAGTAAATTAATTCGATATATTTATTTAAGATAAGAATTTTCTATTTATGCTTATGTATGTACGAGTATAAGTATACGAAAAATAAAATAAAAAATTTGTATAAGTTAAATGATTTATTGACCTATTCAAGGTGTAATTAATAAAAAATCGTTTGGAAAATTGTGAATAACTCAAGGCTCAATATTTTTATTTTAATCAAATTTAATGGCCCCTGTGGTCGGGGGGCACTCACATGTCTCGTAAATCTAAATTGCACGAACATGTTTACCAAGAATACCACCACAGTATCCTTTGCTTGTCGTAGGAGGCGACTAAATGGTTGGATCGCTGTGCTGACGACCCGCATCCGTAAATAAATAAACTGTTTATAAAGTCAACAAAAAGAAAAATGGATACTGGAGATTTAGGATCGGCACGTGGAACGTTCAAACACCTAGAAAACCAGGGCTTAACCAGCGTTAGAGGGCTTAATCACGTGCATGAAGGAGTATCGGCTGGAACTAGTTGCTCTTCAAGAAACTCGCTGGCCTTAAAGTGGAGACCATGTGTCTTAGGGCTATACGTTGCACTACAGAGGAGATCACCTCGGAAATCTTAAAACAAGGCTGCTCTTGCAAGAAGGGCAGCTTAGCAAGAATGGTGGACGGCCGAGGTTCTAAAAGTACAACAACTCAGCAATGAGCCCAGTTCGCGTTTTCTTTAAAGGAATTACTGGACTGCACCATACTTTTAGGCCTACGTCAACCGCCATTCGGGACCGGGATGGAAACCTCTGTGTCAACATCGACGCAGTACTTGACGCATGGAGTAGACACTTTACTGACATGCTTGATGTCCATCATGCGTCACAGACTGTTGTTGAGCCACCTCTAATACAGACTGCGGAGATTTGCACTGAGGAGCCATCCCATGAGGAATTCACTAAAGCCATGGAGAGATTGAAACGAAACCGTTCACCTGGAGTGGACTGCAATAATTCGGAGCTCTTGATATTCGGAGGGGATACTTTGTGGAACTGTCTTTTCGACCTTATTCGATTAGTATGGCGAACCGAAGTTATGCCTGACGAATGGAAAGTGGCCGCGATATGCCCCATCTTCAAGAACGGAGACCGCTTGAAGTGTGAGAATTATCGCGGTATAGCTCTCCTTTGCACAGCATACAAGTTACTGTCATACATTTTATTGGATAGAATCACTCCGCTAGCGGAGGGGTTAGTTGGTGACTATCAAGGAGGATTTCGTCCGAATCGATCAGTCATTGATCAGGTCTTTTCGCTGCTGATTATTCTATCTAAATATTATGAGACATCCAGTCCCGTACATCAAGTGTTCCTGGATTTCCAGCAGGCCTATGACTCGATCAATCGAGAGAGTTTGTGGTCTGCCCTGGAATACCTCGGAATGCCAACAAAACTGGTACGACTATCAATCAGGTGCTTGCATATGCAGATGACATATGCGTGATTAGACTGAATAGCAACGGAGTGAAAGAAATACTTGATCCGCTTGTAGAGTTTTCATCTTCAGTTGGACTTCAGATCAATGAGTCCAAAGCAAAATACCTGATCTCTAGTTTAAGGCACAATGGCACACCAGATTTTAGTAGTGGCCAACACACGTTTGAGGGAGTGAGGAGGTTCAAATATTTGGGGTCTCTTATCACTCTCGATAACAGTGTGGGTGAGGATATTAAAGTGCGGCTGGTAGCTAGCTGAGTATCCTTTAAGGCCGCTGCTAAAATGTAAGTACTTATGCTGAAGCTTTACAAAGCGTTGATCAGGCCCGTTGTTATGTTTGGATGTGAAAGTTGGGCGCTGACGGATGAGTACGAGAGATGTCTCCTAACATTTGAGAGAAGAGTCATTCCTGTGATTTACGGCCAGAACGCGAATTAGATGGTACCTACCGAGCTTTATACAATATCGAGATCAGAGATCTTATGAAGATCCCCGATATTGTACATGAAGTAAGATCTCAGCGAGTACGCTGGCTCGAGCATGTTCTGCGTGCTGATCCGGATCGAATTGTGTAGCGATCTCTGAAAGGAGAGCCACCATATTATCGGCGCAGAGGTCGTTGCAGGCGACAATGGCTCCACGGTGTAGAGAACGACTTGGCCCCTTCAGATTGTCTTAGACAGTATGAAGACCACGCTCGTGATCGAAACCGTTGGAGCCAAATTGTTGATTCAGTAAGGGGCCAGTAATGGCGATTAAATCTGTTAAAAAAAAAAAATCAAATTTAAACTTTTAATAATTTTTTTGTTCGGATCACCATCGTGATTTGGAGCACGAACAGAAATAATCCTCAACATTATGAAAATAATTTATGAAAGCAATTTCTTTGCTGACTTCTTTAGCAGTGTTTTATGTTCCTTGGGAATTGTAAGTCTTCTATGGGGCGAGCCTCCAGGTGGGGAATACGGAGTTGTTCTTACCGGTTTCCCGGCGGGTAAGTGGGAAATAACATCACTCGTGGACCAAAACTTGCGGGAAGCGTCTCTTCACCGGGAGGTCTTCAAACAGTGCCTGTTTATCATGTAAAAGGCGGCTAAATTCTTACTTGGCAGTAGGTATGAAAAGCTAGAGGAAGGATACCCCGATTACAAAAAACCCGGTAGTGAAATGGAGAATTTTACGGTGCAGGGACTTGGAAACCCAGTCGTCAAAATCCAACAACCACAATGCTGTAGTTCACCACCTGGCCACTACAGTAGATACTGCGACAGGGGCAGTGAAGGTATAAATGAGCTATTACGCACTGAAAAAGAGAGCATATTCGTTCCAAAGACGAAATATAGGTAGATCACCTATAAAAGAAAAAAGTAGCAACTCGTTAGCTGATCAAGCCAATGCTTTTTCTAATGCCAAAAGTGATGCCAGTGGAAATTTTACGTTCGAGTAGCTGAATCGAGTAAAAAAACTATTGTCCTAGAAAAAGAAAATATGGATCTCTTGGGGAGACTACAGCAAATGGAGCATCTAAAGCGAGAAAATGAAAACCTAAAAATAAAATCACTTCCTAGCGATTTAAATTGTTTAATAGTGGTTTGGAATCCAAGCTACATAGAGATCTGCCGAGGCAATTGTATATCATACTAAGATCTTATTTATCCAATAGACAAGTTTGTGTGAAATATGTGGATGAATACTCCGAACTAAAGATAATCTCTGTCGGTGTATCGCATAGGAGTGTTATAGGAACAATCCTGTATTTACTATATACAAGAAATTTACCAACCACAAATGAAGGAATCATAGCCAGCACTTTGCAGATGACAGAGCAATTGTGGCGATTGGGAGTAATATCGCCGATGCAACGAGCATACTCCAGAAGATTACCAATGCGGTTTGTAACTGGACAAAACGTTGGCGAATCAAGCTTATTGAGACGAAATCCACGCATATTAACTTTAAATATCAAAAGTCTTACCATACCGATAAAAATTAACTCACGACAGGTGCCATATGCACAGCTAAATACCTTGGCATGACCTTCGATGCCAAGCTTAAGTAGAAGAGCATGTCAAAAAGGAAAAAGAAGAACGTAATATAAACAGTCGTTTCAAAACAAGGTTCTTCGTAGCATTGTAAATGCTCCGTACACAAGAAATGAAGACCCTCACAGGGACCTACGGATGGAACACATCAAAGATGAATAAAAATGGATGTCAAATTCCAAAATTATTGTTTTCGAACAATCATAATATTGTTTTCAGCAAGCACGATGTATTGTTGCACCTTTATTTCCAAAGGTCCTGATCCTCAGGATTTACCAATGTCATTACTCAAGTTGTGTGCAGTTTGACTTACCGGGCCCTTATGTTTACTGTTTAATATGAGTCTAAGTCAAGGCATATTTCCCGATCTTTGGAAAACATCTAACATTATACCTATCTTCAAAAACGGCTCCCGGAGTGCCGTTAGTAATTATCGTGGATATTGCAATTCTGGCAAGCATTCCAAAACTATTCGAGTCTATGGTCACGGATATAATGGATGCTATAATCAGCAAGGCCTATTCAAAGACTTTCATGAGACGTTAACTTTCAAGACTTTGTACACTTCATTTGTTCACTTGCAAAACTAGTACGCAAGCGTTATATGGTCTGAATTCTACGACTGTCACTCTAACAGGATCAAAAGCAATGAAAATAAATTTTTCTTATTAGTTCTAAAAAAATTACCATCGCTAGAGCGCGACCTATAGTTGCTATATCGAGACACACACGTTCTTTCATATATTTTTCACCTATTGAGAATGATAGACCACACTCACTCGTGCTGAGAGCCCTATTACCTTTATTTGAACCAGTTTTAGCGACTTATGTATCGTGATGTATCTTGCATTTTACAGTTTTCGAGATCAGAGAGGCATTAAGAACCTACCCATATGTTTATGCCTTCTGTTGACTAAAGTCTCTTCCTCCTGCTCGTCCATACAACTGAAAAATCATTTGTTTCTAGTCCTAGCCTCCTAGCATGTAATCCAAATAGGCAGTATTCTGTGAGTATCCACACGATCGTTTTTAATTCACGTCTACGTAGTGAGATTAGTGTATTTGAGCGTTTCAAGTGCAGCTTTGACCAGACTTGCCTTGCTACACTACATATGAGAGTGTGAGTCCAGCTTTCGTCCGCTGAGGTTACTGCCTCTCTTTTAATCGCTTTATGCCTCCCCAAATTTTCTCTTTCCGGTAGCAGTGGGAAAGTTGTACCCAGCCTAGCTAGTTCGTCCGCCCTTCAGTTCCTCATGATGTCCGAGTGGCCGGGGACCCAGACTATCTGAATGTTGAAATGCTCACTCGTCTCATTTAAAGACAAGCGAAAACCCAATGCCACTCTTGATGCCAGAGGTACTGACTCCAGCGACTTGATTGGCGCCTGACTGTCCACATAAATTTCGAAATCAATCGAGGATACCACATTATGTCGCAACCAAGTCAAGACTCCTCAATCGCTATCACCTCTGCTTGGTACACGCTGCAGTAATCAAAGAGACGAACTGATATATCTATACTTTCAACTTATCACAAAATACTCCAGGTCCTACTTTACTAAATCTCCTGTTTCCGAAAGCGACCGCTCCACCAAGATCCTCTTGAAGGGTTCTTGACGTGGTTCGGAACCCTTTCTCGAATCATAATGTTGGTGTAACCTAGTCTAGATTCGCCAGTTCCTTGCTTTGTGATCTAATTATCGTCGAGTGTCCTCAGAAGACCTCCACTGAGATATGGCTGATAGTCGGGTGGCCGTATTCGCCGCCATTTGCTTGCCATAAATATCGACAGGGAGAGGGTGAAACATAACCTCTAGGACGCGTGTTAAAGGTGTCCTATGCGCCTGGCTTATAAGCATACATTTTGTTCTTTGCACCTTCTCGGTCCCATTTCTGTAGGTTGTTTTTACAAGAGCTGGCCACCACATACTCACCTCATATATAAGTATAGGTCTTACTACGGCAGTGAATAGCCAGTGTACCAGCGCTCCGGCTTTAGGTCCCGTCTGTTTCCGATGGCGAGTTTTTTTACTGCGATGATTTTTGGTTCATCTCACATTCAGCGGTTTTATTACTTTAGTCACACCGAATCGAAAAGTTGTGCAGAATCTCATGGGGAGCATCAACATGTGCATGATTTTATCCGTTTATTACTTCCTATATGACTTAGCTGAATAGGCGAACTGGCGCATTTCATTTTAAATCGCTAAAATATCGTAGTTTGTCGACAAACTCTTAATTGTCGACGTTGACAAGAAACTTTGCCATACAATTTCACGACATAATCTACCCCGCCCATCCCTGGGGCCTATTTCTTATTTCCCTGCACAGCGGTAGGCAACCCTACACGGTATTCCTTTTTGGTTTATTTTATATTTTTGTTTTGCAATAAAACAAAAACGAGTTGTATTATATCAGAAAATGGAATAAATTCTGCACAAATTCCGTTGATCTATTTCCAGCATTAAATCACAGGTGACATTTTTGTGTGCATTTAGTTTCGAATTTTCTATAGAAATTTAACAGCATTAAGAGCGGTTCAGTATATGTCAAAGTTCGCAAGTAAGCATTCATGCAAAAAACACCTCCAAGTCACTATTACTGTTTGTGTTTAAATACTCATTCACTTTTCACGTCAGTTAAACAATACTTTTTTCAGAAATTCAAAATATCTCTGTAAGCATTTACCAATTTTATAAAATAGTTACAATAAAATACCTCCACCACACGAAAGTATTTTCTAACGTAAAAAAAACCTCAACTTGGAAAATATAATTTTATTCTCATTTTTAATTTGTTGTTTGTGTGCGAGTTTTGTTTTTCCAATTTTAACTTTTTTGCAAATTAATAATTTAAATTCTTTTTAAATTATATAAAACATTGAAATAAAAATTGTATCGCAAGACAACAAAAAAAAATTCATTTACACAGTTTCGTAACAAACAAATAATAAATGTTTAAGTTTAATTTAACTAAAAACCTCAACATCTCCGAATTGTTGGGTAGTACATAGTTAGTTGATGTTATGTACTGTATGTATATTTGTAGTTTATTATGAAAGTGAACATGAAATTGAACATAATGAACTTTAAATTTATAAACCTGACACACAACAAGAGGAATGAGTAGCGAGTGAGATGGTGCTCTGGTACTTGTACATAACATGAGCAGCAACAAATATTTAATAAACTAATTTAACTTTTTCCATTTAATTTTATTTATTTATTTTTTATTTTTTATATAAAATTTAAGACATTTTTTTCCAGAAATTTTTAGGTAATTTATACATGTACTCGGTACAAAATACCAAAAAAAAAAAAAAAAATTCTGTATATGTTTTTTGGTGCTCTCTCAGTTGTCTGTACATATTTTGATTAAACTTTTCTTGTTGTGCTTTTTATTTTTATTTTTTTATCAGTAAAAACCAATTTAAAAATTTACTGTTTCAAATTTTTGTTACATTAAAGTTTATTTTTTATTTTAGACATTTACAAGGATTGTTGCTTTTATTTTTTTGCTTTACTATGAGCACACAACAAAAATGTAATTTGAAAACTAATTTATTGTAGACAATAGAATATCGAGAAACCATGTCGTAACTCGTAACCAATTTATATGTGTGGGTTCCCGTTCTCTTCCATATGCATTAAAAAGGATGTGAGGAATATAAAATATGTCGAATTTATATATGGTTTAACATAAATAAATGTAGATTGATGTCCTAATACATATGTATGTACATATGTATATAGTATGTAGAACATACCGAATGGGAAATTGTAGTTTATTTGCTAGGGGGGATATTTGACCGAGTTTGGCTAGAGCACACATTTAAGTTAAGTTTACAATTTGTCAATATCTATATGTTAGTATAAAATACATTTGAAGTTAGAATTTAAAACAAAAGAGTCCCTGGTGAAAAGCATGTAGAGTATCGGTTCCAAGTCACAAAATTGACGGACTTGCGCTGAGATTTCCATAACTTCAGAATATTAATTTTCGCATTCTATAACGTAGATTACTTGGCTGTGTTTTGTGTCAACGTCGACAATTAAGAGATCCTCAACAACCTGCGATATTTTAGCTTTTAAACTCGAATGAACCTGCTTACAGTTGTATTTGTAAAAAATCTTATACAAAGAAACTATATCATAAAAACTAGTTTATTAACAATTACAGCATATTTTTATGCAGCATAATGTTAGAAACAACGTTAAAAATTGACAAATAATCATTTGATAGTTATAGTTTTAATTTGATATCCTCTAGTTATGGAATGATATCAGAGCTTGGATAAACAGTATATGTACGTAACAGATAGTAACACAGGTCATCCAGAAAACATTGAATTATTGAAATTCTAAATTTCTAGAGCTAAATTATGCAAATATAATAATTTAAAATTTTTCTAACCTAACTTAATTTTCTGAGAGGATAAGTCAGATTAAAATGCATTGAATGATATTTTTAAACTGTCCCTCTCCACATCATATTGTTATCTTTAAGAAATATAGTCACCGTAGTTTACCACTATGTAGCTTACAAAATCAAACTATGAATTTTCTACATTATCGATGTTGGCGATATTATCTACGTTGTCTATACGATTTGTTGTCATCTATAATACCACACCAAATATTAACGCTGTCACAGGGCGTTGTTATTCAACTTGTGATATAGCTACCAAAAATTTACTTCCAATCAGTCAAGTTATGCCAATAAACCAAATTTCACAAGAATGTAAAAAAATTTGTGTTGAATCGCCCATTAGGAAAATACTATTCGATTTTCGTTCCTGTAATATACAGAGATGAACCAATCTCACTGATTTCAACCCTACGGTATTAACCAATAGCTCTGCCTCAGAAAATATTAAAATGAAATATTAAATCGAAATTCGTTTCCAGTAAATCCTTTACACTTACCTAATCTTACAGGTAATACTTACACCATTCCAAGTGATAAAATCTAAAAATTGTTGCCGTTAGCTCAACATCAAATGTGCTCAAGCTTTTCAACCCGAATGATGAAAGCATTAGTACTTAACCAACATAATTTGACGGGGTACTGTTCGAAATTGTATAGAATATGCAGATCTAGGTCACGTCACTCCTCAAACTGTTTACTCTACTATAAGCCTTATAGATATAAGTTAAACGCGCATACGAGAGACATTGAACAACCAGCCATAGAAATCATAGTATATCCTCAAAATCAACTCATTGTATATCCTCAAAATCAACTCATTGCTCACATAATTTCTACTTTAAATTTTGCTTAAACAACGTTGTAATTCTCTTTAAATTTAAAATTTGTTTAATGCACATACATATTAGAATTTTTGGTGGAATTTTACTTAAGAAAATCCACTCAACAAAATGTGTCAACTAGACACTTTTTGTTCATAACCCGCTGAAATATTAATTTATATCACTCGTTTAATTTAACTAAAGATTTTGTGTCAAATCTACCTAAAGTACGCTCTGAAGTGAAATCAAAACTTAAATTTTTATACCTTAAATTATAATTTAAAATCTATACGCAAACGAATAATACGGCATACATTTTTTTTCAACTCAATGTTTTATTTTTCACTCACAAATTGAAAATTTTAAATACACTCAAATGTTGTGCAAGTCAAAGTGAACTATTTCTTTAATTCTACTCATAGAATGAGTAAATATTTATAATTTAAATTACACTCAAATAATCTATAAATCGAGTTTAAAATTTTACACAACTTCATGGTACAAATTGTACCCTAAATTTAACATAAAAAGTTCCACTCAATATATATATATATATATATATATATATATATAATTCAAAGTCAAATCAATCACAATCAAATATAACAGATAATTATTTTCTAATCAATATTTAGTTTTAATTAATATTTAAATTGCACTCATGTCTGCAACACGCGTTTAAAATTCTATAGTGCAATAGTAAATCTACCTTGAATTTTTACCCCCACCCTTCAACTTCAAGCAATATTTTTCATTTGCTAATTTTCCTCGGTATCTCTTTTCATGGTATTCTGGCCGACCTTTATAAAACAAATGTAGCTTCATGTGCATCTCTTACCCTTGACACGGTAACTAACGCCGTTGCTTATGAGATGCTCATTGATTTCCCAACATATTTTAATATTATAAAGCAAACTTAAAAGATTATAAAGCAAGCTTAAAAGCAGTATTGCTAATATCGAGCTTTATGCTAGATATGCCAAATTGTCTTTATAACAGAATTAAAAAATGTGTAACAGATTAACAGACAAAACTAATTTTTTGAACATTCAGATTACAATGTGCATAATTCTGAATTTCTTAAAGGTAGATTATGAAAATATTTTAATTTGGAACTTTTCTAACCTAACCTTAATTGAAACCATCCGGCTCGAATCGCATTAAACCTAAAAAAAAATCTAGCCACCGTAGTTTACAACTATAGTTCACTAAATCACTCTATCAATCGTCTATATTATCGACGTATTCAACGAATTGTCTACATTGTCTACGATATCTACATTGACTAAGTTGTCTACGAGTTGTCGACACGTCAACGTAGAAATTAATAGATGACGGGTAAATGCCCATCCCTGATTCTACCTGAAAGTAAGTGAAGGTGAAGTGATCTGAAAAATTAGAAATGTTCATCAGGCAAAACTATTCTCATCCCATCGCAAGATTTTGAAAATGATTCCAAAATTGAATATGATCAATTTAAAAATTTGTAAGCAACGTGTTAGTTTATATAAACTAATGTAGTACGAAGTAATTGGCACAATAGCCTCAGAAAGTCATATGAATATGACCCCAAACTATACATATAGTTTGGAGTTTAGCTAATGGTGTTCCAGTGCAACCATAAGTGCCGAAAAGATTTCCTAAATTTTCGGCTTGGCATTATGTCCAATTGCTTTGATAAATCATTGAACACCAGCCGTATGTTGTAATTGGTGCAATGGGCCCATAGGTATAGGGCCCCATATATGTAATATGGATTAATGGTTCTCGAGAACCATGAGTGCACATCAATAGAACATCATGTCAAGTTGAAAACATAAAAATTTTTTTCTGGCACTCACAGTTCTCGAGAACCATTAATTAAAATCCGTAATTCTTATATGGACCCATTTAGATATGAGTCCATTGCGCCAATTACAAGATACGATTAGTGTTCTACGATTTATCCCTGTAAGTGAGCATTGTCAAGTCGAAAACAAAAGAAACTTTTTCCGGCAGTCTTTCACCATTAGTTAAATTCCTAATTTTATGTATGGGGCCATATTTATATGACTTTCTGAGCCATTTGTGCCAATTACATCGTACGACAAGACTATATAAGCTAACATGTTGTTTACAAATTTTTAAAATAATCATCAAATTTTCGGATGATTTTCAAAATCTTGTGATGGGATGAGAATAGTTCTTTTCTGGAATCCTGGGATGACTTCACACACTTGAAAGTGACAATCCTCTAAATAAGATTTTAAGATCATATAAAACTGGTTTGGTAGGTCTCTCTGAAATAATGAGTTATCTCATAATGACCACTACGAATTATCAATAAACATAGACAAATCTGAAGTCATATTGAAATTCACCTAGACATTTCTAAGATTGATGAATTAAAATTAAATTTAACAAACGAATTTTTCGAGTTAAATTCATGTGAACACTTGCAATTGGCGATCGTAAATATTCCTCAAAAGCGGGATGAAACTGTCAAAGGATATGCCCGTCGTGTTCAAGATATTTTATATAAATTAAACGATGACGCGGCGAAATTCATTAAAAGCATTAATTTTAAAATCGCTTTACGAGCTTTCCAAGAAGGTCTTCACGATCACATAAAATTAATAGTCAAAGCATGTCATTTTCCGAGCTTAAAAGAATCTCTGGGTAAAGCCTGAGAGAAAGAATTAGCATTACTACTTCGTAAACAAAAAAGAAATTCTATCAGTTCTTCTAGGCAACAGGTAAAATGTCAGATATGTTTCAAATTAGGCCAAAGAGCATCTACGTGTTATCTTTTTTTAAACAAACTAGTTTTTCGAGTTTCCTGACAACACAAGGTACTCAACCATCCAGCGCCCATATGCTTTAATTTAGAAATTCCAATGTTCCATTTAAAGATCAGACATTACCTAACATATCCAATCAAACTGTTAAACCAGTATTTATTAGTACATATTAAAAATGTCCAGGACATCGTATTAATTATTGCTATAAGCCACGAAAAGCTAACGCCAAAAAAAACACTAAATAACATAAATGACCAAACGGAAAACTATCAAGAACCAATCAAGAACGAGGCGACTTGTCCGGTTCAACTTTAAATTCGTGTCGAAATTCAAATTTCTAATTCCATCTAATAATGTGTTAAGTTCTAACACCCAATCCATCTTACTAACGAATTCAAGTTTAGTTAAAAAGTTATGTTACTCTAAAATTTGATATTGGTAATAGTACATCACTATTTTTGTTAGTAGATACGGGAGCTGACATATGTTTAATCAAAACGAGTTTCATCTAGCCAAATACTATTTGTCATCCTAAAAATAAAATGTTGTATAAAAGGTATCTCAAACGATCATATTGAAGCACTGGCTGCTTGTGATGCAAAAACTGAACTATCTAATTCAATTCAAATCGCCCATCGTTTTTATATAGTGAAAGATCTGATAATGGACCTTAAAGGAAAGGAAAACGTTTTAATGCAACTGAAGCACCAATTAAGCAAAACGGAGAATTAAGGAGCCTCTGAACATGTAAATAGATGCTGACATTCAACGCAGATGATGATATTAAAAAAATACATCAAGTACATCTTGGGTTGCAAAGTCAATATTTAGCCTCTAAGAAGATCTAGGCTTATACCACAATGTAAAAAATGTCCAGCATATGGACATACTCAAAAAGGTTTCATATGTCCAGGTAAACACCATACTAGAGATTGTGTCAAATCCACAGATGAACAGTCTAGATGTGTACATTGTGGAGAAAACTATTCAGCTAACTACAGAGGTGCAGTGTTGCTATTAAAACTGTTAGAATAAATAGACCTAAATCATTTAAAGGAGAGTTAAGGCGTAAAGTGTTTGTTATCATCTCAAGCATAAGTGGGCAAAAAACTTACGCTCAAGTAATGATGAGTAACGATAACAGACAAAAAACTTCTCAAACAGACGACATAAATCAAACGCTTAAGCTGCTATTAAGCAAACCTAATACTATTGATCAGCGATTACAGAAACTAGAATACAGCACTAAGGGAGCCATCCCTAAACAAAACCATATCTAACGACTTAAGAATTTAATGCTGGAATGCCAATGAACTCCAGCACACCAACAGGAATTGCAAATGGTTCTTAATACCAAGACAATCGATGTCTGCCCCATCTCTGAAACTCACTTCACAAGACAATCAATTATCAAATTTTGAAAGTATAAAACATATCACAATATACACCCGGGAAATAATGCAAAGGTAGGTAGTGCTGTTATAATTAGAAATAGTATTAATCACTTCAAGGAATTAAAATATGAAACAAAACAAATACAAGCAACAGCTGTTAATATCAAGACCAAAAATAACTCTATTAGTGTTATTGGAATTTACTGCTACTCTAGAAAAGAAAATGATTATCCCGAATTTTTCAGTAAACTAGGGAAAAGATTTGTAACTGGAGGAGGTTTGAATGCAAAAAATATCCACTGGGGTTCTAGTCAAGAGACTAACAACAACTAAAGGTAAAGAACTCCTCAATGCTATCAGAAAATACGGTTGCGAAGCCTGATCAAATGGTAAATCAACCTACTGGCCAACTGATCCAAATAAACTACCAGATCTAATTGATTTCTTTATAGTGAAGAATTTATCTGTAAATTACATACATATAGATGAAAGTCCTGACTTAAGCTCTGATCACCCCCCAATACTTTTCACATAAAGTGAAAGGATCATTCAAAAAGAAAGCTATCCTAGTTTAGTAAATAAGCACACAAATTGGGAATGCTTTAGACTGTCTTTAGAAAGAAAAATTGATTTAAGGAGTGAGGAGCAATTAGTAGAAGAAGTTCACAAGTTCATATGTGACATACAGCAGTCAGCTTAGGAAAACACCCCTGAAGTTAAAAAGAAAATTAAGGGAAACAACTACCTTTGAGAAATTACAGATCTCTTGGCAGAAAAAAGAAGTGGAAGGAGAATATGGCAACATACTCGAGCCACTCAAGATAAAACTAAGCTAAACAATCTGACTCAGCTACTTTAAAGGGAAATCAAAGAGCTGAAAGGCAAATCTATCAGCAATAAGAGAGCAACCAATAGAATTAAAAGGCCAATAATGCAGATTCCTCCAATCAGAACAGAATATAAAAAATGGGCTAGATATAACGAAGATAAAGTACGAAATTTTGCTGAATACCTGGAAAAAATATTTGAACCACATGATGACCAATCATTGGAAGCCGAAATAATAACTGGAGAGGTTGTACAGGAAAGTGAAGAAATCCTACGAGCAACACCAAAAGAAGTCATGTATGAGATAAAAACAAATATGAATTCGAATAAAGCGCCTGGTTATGAACTTATCACAGCAGAAATTTTAAAAGAACTATCAAGGAAAGCATTATTAAAGCTCACCAATATTATAAATGCTGCCTTTCGATTGAAATATGTATCCAGGCTGAGGAAAATTGCAGAAGTAATTATAATTCCTGGGAAACCACCACAAAAAACTGGTTCTGACAGGACAATATCATTGTTACCAGTTATGTCTAAACTCTTTGAGAAGTTATTAGTAAGAAGGCTAAATCCGATAATTGAGAGGAAAAACCTCTTTCCAAATTATCAGTTCGGTTTTCACAACCAACACTTAACATTAGATCAAGTACACAGAATAACTGATATTATTGAAAGACCATTGAGGGGAAAATAGTCTGCTCAACGATATTCTTAGACGTTGCACAGGCCTTTGATAAAGTTTATCACGAAGCACTTAACTATAAGTTGAGAACTGTACTACCAATGCAATTCACTACAATATTAGAATCATACTTGAAAGATAGATTCTTTAGAGTAAAATTAGACGATTCCTATTCCGAATTGAAATAAATAAAGGCAGGAGTACCGTAGGGCAGTGTATTAGGTCCCTTCCTATACCTATTGTACACTAATGATCTCCCTGTATTAGAAAACAACACTGTGGCGACCTTTGCTGATGACACAGCAAGCTTAGCGGTTGGAGATAGCAACGAAGAATCAACACAGAATTTCCAGTTGGCTATTACTCAAATACATAACTGGACCAAAATTAAATCAATTCACATCAATTTTACAAACAAACGACTCGAACATATTCCGGTTACAATTAATGAAGAAATAATACCGTATGCCAACACGGCTAAGTATCTTGGCATGACACTAGATGCAAAACTACGATGGAAAGCACACGTCAAAAAGAAAAGTGAAGAACTAGGGCTTAAATATAGAAAGATGTATTGGCTGATAGGAAGGACTCCGCTCTATCAACATACAACAAACTTCTATTATATAAACAAATATTAAATCCGGTTTGGACTTATGGTATCCTACTTTGGGGTTCTACCAAACAGAGCAACGTAGAAATCATCCAAAGATTTCAAAACAAAGTATTAAGGAGCATCGTTGATGCACCATCGTATGTTAGAAACAGAGACTTTCATAGGGACCATAAAGTGGACACTGTTCCAAAGGAAATCCAAAAAAATGCAATGAGACGTATAGGCAAAGGCTCGAACAACATGTTAACACTGAGGCAACTAATCTGTTAAACAACACAGATATTGTACGCAGGCTCAAAAGAATTAAACCTAAGAAAGGCTATTTTAAAAGTGAATATTTCAACTCATACAGCTAACTTTGTGGTGAATTTTTGTGCATCACAATTATTGTTTTTTGTATCATCTTTTCACCTATCAGGGATGGGCGTTTACGCGTTATCTATTGTTTTCAACATTGACGTGTCGACAACCCGTAGATAACGTAAAAAAAACAGATAAATTGACTCAAAACAACGATATAGAGTGGGGCCCTTTATAACGGTGAAACGGTATAAAACGGCTCACAAAAAATCCGGAAAAAAGTTTCTAACTTTCATTAAAAATAATCCGGGGCACTTTAACTATGGCTGTGCCATACAATTTGACACACTCCATGGTAAATCGAATTCGAGTTCAGGAAGGCTGTAAGTGCTGGATTGTACTGTCTACCAAGACATTCTATTAAGAACAAACAATACTCTGAGTTCTTCATGCGTCTGGGAAAAAGGTTCATAATAGGTGGTGACTTCAATGCGAATAATACTCACTGGGGTTCTAGATTAACTACAACTAAAGGAAAATAATAACTGATCGCCATTAAAGAAAATGGATGCGTGAATCAATTTCAACTGCAAAACCAACATATTGGCCAGCTGACCCAGGAAAAATACCAGACCTGATCGATTTTTTTATAACCAAAAGTATTTCTGGACATTTTCATTGCTGCTACATCCCTCTTTTATACTCACCATTTGAATAGAGAAAAATGAAAATTTAACAGAATCTGAATTGAATTAACTTGTAATAAATTAAATTAAATTTGTTTTTAGTTTTAATCGAAACTTAAACTCAGCTATACCTAATTGTTATACTTTCAGTTTGTATAGGGAAATTTTTTATTTGGACGTTAATCATGTACTGACTGAAACTTAAAACTTCAGTGGTCAATATTATGGCCCATCAATCGCATCAAGCATCGTTGACTGGAACGGAAGTTTTATAATTTTTAAGAACATAAGGAGGAATAGCATGTCGGATTTTGAACTTCTTTGTAATACACAGCTTGGAATGTCATCGCATGAAATGTTGCACCTGGCACTATGCAGTTGGGCTAAGTTTTAAACGATATTAATGTTGGGATATTTTTGGTTCAACTCAGCTTCTGTAAAAAAATTTGCCCAATTTTGTCAATTCAATTGAAAAGTATAAAAGATTTGCTTATAACATCAAATATACATACGATAGTGGGCGAGCTAGTAGAGTCATTGACTTTGGATTCGTGGTCCAAGGTTCGAGTCCCATTAGCGACGGAACTATTTTAATTTAATTTCTTCTGTAATTCAAATTGGTTCAACACACAGCTTTCTGTTAAACATTTTCATATTTTTCAAGTAGTAGCATGTATACAAAATGGGTACATAGCGATGGTGAAATAAACGCTGAGTCCATTGCTTTTGCTAAAATTTTCAATATTTTCTATTCAAATGACAGATATAAAAGATTTGTATAGCATGAAATATATATGCGGCGGTGGTCCAGTAAGCAAAGTCAGTGACTTTGGATTTATGGATATAAGTTCGAATCTCAAACGAGCCAAACATTATTTGATTTAATTTCTCCTGGCAAATCGGTGATGGTGAAATAAAATTACTCAAATCCAATTCAGCTTCTGTTGAAAGCTTTAATATTCTCCATGTAAAAGTGGCAAGTATTTATAAGAGATGGGTATGGAGTATATATGGAGTATAGAGCGGTAATGAAATTGTACGGCGATGGTCAATTAAGCAGAGTCTATTGCCGTTGCTAAAACTTTCAATTTTTTTATTCAAATAGCAGCTATAAACGATAGGAATATCACTATTTATATGTACATATGTCGGTAGCTAGGTGGTAAAAGAAGCTGTGTGATTGGATGATAATCATGACTAGCTCAAGCCTCAATATATATTTTTAATTTAATTGAAAGTTGGTTATTTTTAAATCAAAAAGCGATTTTTTTTTAATTTAATGAGAAATGTATGGCCCGCTAAATTTGTTTACGCTTAATCGAGGTTCGAACACTGCACAACATCCACGATTTCAAATCCTATGACAACGCTTACTTTACCACCTCACCATTTCCATATATAGATTTGCTGCTATACTCCTATATATTTGTCAATTAAAGGAAAAAATTAAATAAATTAAATTAAAAATAGTTCAATGCCAAACCGATGCTTGAACTCAAGTTCACAATTACAAATGCAACAACTCTGCTTACTGGACTACCGGCGTGTTTAAATTTGGTGCTATAAAATGTTTTATGTTTTCCAATTCAATAGAAAAAAATTGAAAATTTTAGCAACAGGATTGGACAATTCATTACGGTCATACAGAAGATATGGCTCTTATACTTGTCGAAAAAATTGAATTGAAAATGTATTGACTGTGATGAGAATTGAACTCGAGTCCACGAATGCAAAAGCAATGACTCTGTTAACTGCACCACCGCCGAATATACATAATGCTATACAAATCTTTTATATTTGCCTAGTAAATAGAGAAAGTCAAATCAGTCAAGTTCAAGTGGAATAGCACCTTTAACCGCAAAATTATTCACGCACGAGAACCTACATTTAAAGCTACACTTTTAATCGTTGGTGTAAAGTAAGTACTTTTAATACTTGGAGAAAAATATTATATTGAAGACCCAATAATATGTGTAATGTATACAACAATATTGGTAACTATTGGACAGGTACTGGGATCTTCGGAGCGTATAATTTCTGCAGCAATCGACTTCCTCATTTTGTAAAGTATCATGTGCGGTTGAGTTTTTATCATTAGTACTGTAGCTGGTACTAAGTTCATCGGGTTATAATATTCATATAGCAGTGTGTTTTATTTGTTGCGGAATCTTCTAAGTATCCCTCAGCTACAGTATTAGATTTCCAACCACTATGCCTATTAAGGCAAGAGAGGTCAACACCAGAATCTACAAGGAGCGGAGCTGAAGTCCAACGCAAGCAATGTCCGGTATATTCACTTGCATTTTTTAAATTTAAATGCAATGCCACTTCTTTTGCAACGCTACTAATTTTGTGCCAACTACTACCCGATGGCATACTCCACCTTGGTATTTTATAAAACGACGTCGTACCTCGAAATTTCCTGGGCTAAAAGCAAAGTATTTTCTGCAAATCCCCAAATAATTTTCACCCAAAACCGTAAGGAGTCACGATTTGTTTGTTTTAGAGTTGGTAATTTTTACCAACAAAGCTGATTGAACATCTCCAATGTCATCTGTCATTAAATGGACTAGTTCGTCGCAACGACATGCACCCGCTACTTCCAGTATTAAAATTAATAATGTCTTGTGAGGAGCAAAATTTAAAAACAAGTCGATTTGTGCTTTATCGAGAACCCTGGATTTTTTGCTGTGTAACCAATATTCTGTTTTTTATCTACGCCATTTATAATTCATGTGGCCTTAACAATTGAATACTGCGCTCAAAGAGTCGAACTTTTCATCTTCGTCGACAAATTAGTAAAGTATGGCAATAGAACACTTTCTGAATATAATCCAGATTGCGCTTATATGCGCACTCATAAATCTTACGTGATTTTGATGGCAATAGGTTTAACACATTTTCTTTTGCTGTTTGACCCACATCCGGTGGGTAATTTGATAAATCTTCTGATTTAAACAGTTTGTTCGCGAGAAAGAAAATATTGTAATTAGAACTTTCCAGTTTGACGCGTACAATAGTCAAACCAAACAAAATTCATGATCTCCTTAGTTTTTCAAAAATTTGTAATTACTCGTTTAATTAGTTTACAATGAGCTTTTCTTCGTTGGAGAAAAAATAGTATGTGTTATTCGGATTAAAAGTGACTTTATTTGAGTCGCAATCTTTGCTTTCGCTCGGCTACACTGCGCTTTGCCTCGAATGCAAATATAATGGCCCGTCAAACAAAGTATCACAAAAATAAATTTTTACGCACCCTTAAATTACAAAATCACTTGTACACATTTAAGTTATTTTGCCTTTGTTATTTTTTTTATAAGGTAAACTTTTAGTGAAATAAGCAGTTAGGCGTTACGAATATATTTTATTTTTGAAATAACCTACATATATTAACATACCTGCTAAAATAAAAACTATCTCATGTATCAAAACGGAAATTAAAGCAGGTGCCATAATGGTTTACATCGACACACACGTCCAGGTTTACTTTTGATTAGAACTTAATTCTATAAATTAATATGTAAAATACAAATAAGTAACTATTATGCTTGTAACAAACAAAAAACAACTACAAAAGACAAACTAAAGCTTCTCAATATTACTCGTATAATTTAATTTAAATGATGAAATTCTATCGACGTTTAGTCGGAATGAGATTTATGTAGAAATTCCGGAAACAAATTTAAATGAAAAATTTAATTGAAATAGTTTAAAAGCTTTTAAATAATATTTTTTATTTTCAATTTTATTTTATTATATAAACATCATGTTGTTTGTCCAAAGGAGTGATTATGAAATATTTAAGATTTTTTTATTTGTTTAACTTTTGTAGATAAATTAAATTAAGTCGAGTAGAAATTTTATAAAATTGGGAAAATTAGTATAATTTTCGGTCTCACAAATCTGTATGTAATATGTGTTTATCTATAGATAGAGTGAAATTATCTACATTTAATTTAATTACTTTTATAAATATGTGTGTTGGATCTAAAAAATATCTACATAGCTTAGTTATAACTATGTATAGTGTTTTGTTATATCGATTTCGTATAGGTATGTATAAAATACAAAAATAGTGTTGAGTAGCAAGTTTACCTACTTATGTATATCAGTATCTGATCAGAAATTAAGGTCAATATTATACAATTGTGTATAGATTATAATATATAGTCAAAATAATCAGTATCGATTACAAACCATAATAACAGAAATATAATTTTATGGTTTGTTTGTCTCTTTAATATATATTGTTATCCTACTGTGTTTGGTTTATTACTTATTATTGTTACGAAAATTATCTTCAAACATTAAAAAACTAAAGCCGTATATTTTCGAGTAACAATATACCATCGTAATCAAAAAAAATATTTATTATTGTTATACCATTCTTTCAATAATTTAAATCGAAATTGTATAGGTAAACCAAGCATTTTCGATGTTTATTATCACAGAGACAGAAACCTTGAAACTATTGAGGCGTGAATTTGAAAAAAAAATTATAACTTGTATTTCTTAAAAAGCTATAGACGATTTTAGTATCTGTAGTATCATGACCTCGCACATAATGGATTAAATTGCAAAATGAAAAATTAATGAACCGTAACCTATCCCCATATTGGATATTTTTCGATAGTTTGGACTGCAAGTTAAGACAATATTTATTTGTATTAATATTGTTTTGATTACTTCAAAAGTGCGGGTTTGTGTCACATATCCTGTAACCGATTTCATATGCCTTTTCGATGAATCATCGAAAGGCGGCAGGGATGTAGATTACGCCATGTAATCTACGCGGTTGTCGACACGTAAAATATAACGTAGATTACTTGGCAGTGTCTGTTGTCAACGCCGACACGCCGACATTAAAATAATGTCCACCACTTACGACTTGAAATCTAATGCGCCAGTCTCCCGCGAACTTTTGTAAAAGCGATCATCTAGAGGTGATAGATAGTTTCAAACTGTTATCGTGTTTTTATTTATTCAGTATTGATTGCCATTTCATCATGGAAAGACTGAGCCCGGCATAGCGCCTACAAATTGTTCAGCTTTATTACGAAAATCAGCGTTCTGTGAGGAATGTGTTTTGTGCGCTTAGACCAAGTTACGATTGACATTACCGGCCTGTCGAGAACACTATTTGGAATATCATCCAAAAGTTTGAATCCCAGTTTACAGAATTGTATGATAGGTGACTAAATAGACGGTTTGGTGTGGTTTATGCGCCTGTGAAATCATTCGTCCATATTTCTTCAAAAAAGAAGACGGCTGCGACGTACCTGTGAATAGTGCTAGAATAACGCCATGATAACGGAATAATTGCTGCCTGAAATTAAAGCCCGGCTTTTTTATGCCATATAGCGCGCGAAGCAATGTACTTATTGAAAAATCATGTTGGCGATCAATTAATTTCACGGTTCGGTTCGTTGAATTGGCTATTTAGATCGTCTGATACCTCTAGACTCTTTTCTTTGGGACTACGCAAAGTCCAAAGTCTATATGAATAAACCAGCTAGATTTGAGGCATTGGAAGCCAACATTACTCGTGTCATTCGCCACATACCTTTCGATATTCTCGAACGCATCATCAAAAATTAGCCTTTGACAAAGGACCATCGCAGTTGCGGTCATCATTTGAAAGAAGTAATATTTAAAACATAAATGGCAAGAAATGTACTTTCGAATTATAATAAAGTTTCCATACGATTAAAATTTCAATATTTTTGATTTTTTTTAATTTTAGCACAAATCACCTCTATAAATTTCGTTTTTACACCAACATTTTTCGATACATCGGAAACCTGTAGACTCTTTGAGATAACATTGATTTGCTTAATCTAATGCAAATGTATTGCTTCTGTTGGAATTATAGTCATGTGAAGAGCTATATGGCCAAAACTCTACTGCTGAATCGTGTTTGAAAAATTTGCGGCAAAATACGTCATAATGAAAAATGTGACAAAAACCTAGCTCCACAACTCTAAATTGTTGGCCAAATGATACATTTTCTTGCAAATGTAACTCAGTTTTCTTGCAAATCAAAACACATCCACTAAATTTTGTGAAAATTTTGTCATCAGTCTAGCGCATACTTTATCAAACAAGTGTTGGTGATCTCAACGCTGCACAATTCGTTCCGGATCAGCACGCAGAACGTGACCGAGCCAGCATACTCGCTGAGATCTTTCTTCATGTACAATATCGGGGATCTTCATCAGATCTCTGATCTCGAAATTGTACAGAGCTCGGTATGTACCATCTATTTTGCGTTTTAGGCCGTAAACCACACGCATGATTCTTCTCTCGAATGTAAGGAGTCATCTTTCGTACTCATCCGTCAGCGCCCAACTTTCACATCCAAACATAACAAAGGTCCTGATCAACGGTTTGTAAAGCTTCAGCTTCACGGCACTTGATAAGTGTTTAGATTTTAGCAGTGGCCTTAGAGGATACAAAGAACGACTGCCAGCTGCCAGCCGCACTTTAATATCCTCACCCACACTGTTATCGTGAGTGATAAGAGAGCCCAAATATTTGAACCTCCTCACTCCCTCAAACGTGTGGTGGCCACTACTGAAATCTGGTGTGCCATTGTCCCTAAAACCAGAGATCATGTATTTCGTTTTGGACTCATTGATCTGAAGTCCAACTGAAGCTGAAAACTCTACAAGCGGATCAAGTATTTTTTTCACTCCATTGCTATTCAGTCCAATCACGCATATGTCATCTGCATATGCAAGCACCTGATTGGACTGGCGATATAAGATGTTACGCTGCGGTGTTTCAGTTTTACGAAAGATGTACTCCAACATGAGATTAAAGAGTATCGGGGACAGAAAATCTCTCTGCCGAACACCCGAGTTAACTACAAAAATCGTCGATAGCCTGTTCTCAACTTTAACACAGCATTGAGACTGCGTCACTATCATCCTACATAGTCGTACCAGTTTTGTTGGCATTCCTAGGTATTCCAGGGCAGACCACAAACTCTCTCGATTGATCGTGTCATAGGCCTGCCGGAAATCCAGGAACAGCTGATGTACGGGAATGGATGTCTCATAATATTTAGATAGAATCATCCGCAACGAAAAGACCTGATCGGGACTGATCGATTCGGACGAAATCCTCCTTGATAGTCACCAACCAAGCCCTCCGCTAGAGGAGTGATTCTATCCAATACAATGTATGACAGTAACTTGTATGCTGTGCAAAGGAGAGCTATACCGCGATAATTCTCACACTTCAAGCGGTCTCCCTTCTTGTAGATGGGGCATTTCGCGGCCACTTTCCATTCGTCAGGCATAACTTCGGTTCGCCATACTAATCGAATAAGGTCGAAAAGATAGTTCCACAAAGTATCCCCTCCGAATATCAAGAGCTCCAAATTAATGCAGTCCACCCCAGGTGCACGGTTTCGTTTCAATCTCTGCATGGCTTTAGTAAATTCCTCAAGGGATGCCTCCTCAGTGCAAATATCCGCAGTCTGTATTAAAGGTGGCTCAACAACAGTCTGTGACGCATGATGGACATCAAGCAGGTCAGTAAAGTGTTCACTCCATGCGTCAAGTACTGCGTCGATGTTGACACAGAGGTTTCCATCCCGGTCCCGAATGGCGGTTCACGTAGGCCTGAAAGTATGGTGCAGTCCAGTAATTCCTTTAAAAATATTACGCGAACTACGCTCGTTGCTGGGTTGTTGTATATACTTTCAGAACCTCGGCCTTCCACCATTCTCGCTTCTTCCATCTACAAATCCGCTTATAGCTGCCTTTCTTGCAAGAGCAGCCTTGTTTTTCCTCGCGATTGTGAGACGTTCCGCATGTAATTCCGCGAGGATGTGTCCATGTCTCTAGGTGTATGTGTTTGTGAGGGAAGAATGTGCTTGCTACTCTAAAATCATTAGCAATCGCAAAGTACATCATTCTCTCACCATTATCGGTCGCAGTTTCGTGTCGGGAGTACGGACCTATGTTTTCACACAAGTCGGTCTCATTTCTGCCAGCTCTAGCATTAAAGTCCCCGATTACCATTCTAACATCGTGTTTGGGTATAGATCCCATCAGATCGTCCAAGTCATTGTAGAATGAGTCTTTATCTTGGACTTGGGGCTGGCTGACTTCTGTGGGCGCATGTACACAAATTATCGACAGGTTAGCTAACTTCATGCGCAAGCGAAGCTTACACAATCGGTTATTGACTGCTTGGAAATCCAAAACAGCGTTCTTTACCTGCGGCCCAAGAAGAAATCCAGCTCCAAGATTTCCAAGGTCATCTCCACTGTAGAGCAACGTATAGCCCTGGGGACACATGGTCTCCACTTTTAGTCCAGCGAGTTTCTTGAAGAGCAACGAGTTCCAGCCGATACTCCTTCATGCACGTGATTAGGCCCTCCAACGCTCCTGCTTTTCTAAGTGACTGCACGTTCCACGTGCCGATCCTAAATCTCGTGTCCGGGTACTTGAGGGGGGTCCGGTGTTGTTTTTTTTGTATCCATTTTTCTTTTTGTTGACTTTATAAACACTTTATTTTTTTAAGGATTCGGGTTATCAGCCCAGCGATCCAACCGTTTAGTCGCCTCCTACGACAAGCAAAGGATTCTGTGGTGGTATTCTCGGAAAACATGTTCGTGCAATTTAGATTTACGAGACATGTGTGTGCCCCCGACTACAGGGGCCATATGCGTGATTACTAAACTTTTATATGAAACTATTTCAACCGACTTATTTTTCGCAAGGGCAGCATAAGCAACTATATTTTTATGATAGTACATAATTTTATAGTGGCATAATTATTTAAAAAAAAATCATTTTGCAAAACATGACAGTGTACAATATTTAAACAGTGACATCAGCGTCATAAAGTATAACTAATACGTATTTAATTTATTTGATGTGATATCTGTCAAAATACCGGCATTTGCTACTAATTTGTGTAGCTTTATTTAAATTAATTCATTTAATTAATAAAAGATACAAGAGGAACATGCCTGACGTCACTCCCGAGTGCTCGCGAAACATTTTTAGATAGTTCTTGTTTTTGAAGTTAAATTATAACTTTATAACTTAGGTGATTTTTGTGATTATGTGTATGCTTGTTTCAAAGATAAGCCTGAGCGAAAGGCGGCCATTCAAAAGATGAATGACTATAACTGGAAGGAACACACAATAAATGTCACTGTATGTATTTCATTGACATGCCTAACTATAATAACGATATCGATGAATCATATTGTTTGTGGGGAATCCTGAGTTTTTTTATTTTTTTATTATTAAAACGGTTTGAACCTACTGAGGGTCCACACGGAATGCCATAATGGGCAAGATCCTAAATCGCAGGATCGTACTGCAATCTTAGCAAATTGTAAAAGTTTGAACCAAGGAATGAATACTAACTGATCTACGTTCAAAGATCCGAAAGAGAACTCTTGGGATCTAGCTGCGATAAAGGCTGGACATCTGCAGAGGTAGTGTAACCAGTGTCCACTTCCTCTATTCAGTCGTCACAAAGAGCATCCTGTGCTAGTCCCATGCGTTGGAGATGCACCTTGAAACGTCCATGGCCGGTGATAAGTGCGACCAGAATTCTTAGTTGATTCTTTTTTAAGGATAATACATATTTAGTGAACCTCAGGTTGGTTTCAATAATGAAATGTTTCGCCTTTCGAGAGCTAGGAGTTGCACCCCACTTCAGTCCCAGTTCAAGTAGAGCGATCTTAATAGTGTCTTTACCACCAAAATTCTGAGGGTTTGTTGGCGCTTTTAATAAAAATTCCAGTAAAATAATTTAATAAAATAACAGTAAACTCCCGATCCATACGCAAAACGTAAATATGAAGTGCTTCAATATTATCTGGATGCTAAACGAATACGTAAATCACTAGTTGAATTGAATTGAACTAGTCTCGCACATATTTCATATCCAACAATTAAAACTAAAACAAAATGAGATGAATGACGTATTAAAAAAGGCGTACGACGCATGGAAGTGATAACATTTTATGCAGCCATATATAGACGAGCAAACAAAAATATATGATTGCCTATCTTGCAAATTTCTACCAATTATGGGCTCACGAAATATTGATGAAATATTACGATACACAAAACAGGCCATTGGTTTTCGTGTTGCAATATATTCCTTCGGTTCAATAGAAGTTGAAGTGGGTATTCGTCATTTAACTGTTTATTATAAAACAAACAAATGCAACAATTATAACTTTGTTCATCAAAGTTGTAAAATATTGTTGCAATTGTTTGAAATAAAATCTTAAAATTAAAATAACAATAAATTCATATAAAAATATCTACAGTATGCATTCAACAAGTTTTGTAAAACAATTAAATAATTCAATAAATAAAACATGTAAATAAAAATAATAAATAATAGATACAAGGAAATATAACGACAAAATACCTAGTTGTGGGTTAATTTAAATAATTTGTAATTTTTAGATTTAAGCTTAGCTTTACTACAGGGTGGCCCAAATAAGACTGAAGGGTTAAAAATATTCATAACTCTTTTGTTTTCAGTTATTTTTGGTTTTTGTTTTTTTGAGGTTATTTACTTTTTTTTGCAGATATATGATGGCTAGATATGATGTGCAGCAACGCGTCAAAATTATTGTATTTTTTTATTCTTCTGGAAGGTCTATTATTTCAACTCAAAGAAATTATCGTCGTCATTTTAATGTTAGAACAGCACCCAGTAACAACATGATTAGGAACTTAGTCTCCCGTTTTGAGGAACAAGGATCAGTGTCAGATCTTCCAGGAAGAGGTACTCATCGGTCTGTGCGCATTGAAGCAGTTGTGGAGGCTGTACGGCAGAGTGTAAACGAAGATCCATCTGTCTCTACTCGTCGTCGTTCTACTCAATTGGGAGACTCCAGAACATCGTTACAAAGAATTTTGAAACTGAATCTTAAAATGTTTCCGTATAAAATTCAAATGGTACAGCAACTGCTTCCCCAAGATCTTCAGGCACGCCTGCAATATGCTATTCGTTTTGCACAAATAGCCAGAGAAAATAATAACTTTTTAAACAACCTTATAATGAGCGATGACGCTCATTTTCATTTAAATGGCTATGTGAACAAGCAAAATTGTAGATTTTGGGGCACTCAGAATCACATTTATACTGAAATAAGAAACTTGGAGCCAGAAACTTTACGGTCAGTAATGGAAAATGCTCTTGAAAGAGCCAATATTTGTCAGCAAGAAAATGGAAACCATTTGAGAGATGTAATATTTCATACTTAGCTGTAAAAAATGTACATAAATTAATTATTTTGAGAAATTAAAAAAAAAATTAATAAAAAATAAAAACAAAAAAGATACAGTTATTTTTAACCCTTCAGTCTTATTTGGGCCACCCTGTACATAAATATACATTAAAAAATTGAACATAATAATATAATCTAGTTCGAATCATATACTTTAATAAAAAGTCAACGGGAAAATTCGGGCATTCGAATGATATATTTAGCTCCTTTATGCAACAATAAATATGCGAAATATTATTATTTTCGACCGATCATACATTTTCAAGAAATATTTGTTCTAATTGGCCTATTAAGTTAATGAAATTATATCGATGAACTAATAAGCTACCGAAGGGACGTTCGCTCGAATAAGCTTTAAAATGGACAAATCTATTTTGATCATTTATGTCTAAATTTATTTGGGTTCTACAAATGACACAATCGTGGATTTCCATGCACTTGTTGAAAATGAAGCCTGAAAAATATGCTAATGCACTGGAATCGGAAATGGAGAAATCTTTGTGGCTTTTATTAACCAAAGGCCAGGTAGTTTCCTCGAGAATTTGCAGCGACAGTTTGATCGTTAGGTAGAGTGAAATTAGCTAACAGATCGACAAAATCGTGAGGTTCAGTTTCACAATTTCCAAAATTTGATATTTTCGGGGTCAGATTGGAAGGCCTTCCACCTTTATTTATATCCTACCAAATGTAAATGATACATTCAAAAAGATACATTATCGCGCGAATTGAGATTTGCCAACCCCGGAGACACTTTGCTTTATTTGAAATATTTTGTCCATTTTTATTTGAAATAGTTAGCTTTTCTATAAAAGCAAGGGCATTTTCTAGAAAACATATTTGAAACTGAGATCCTGCATAAGCTCTCAGTTTCAAATATGTTTTCTAGAAAAAGCCATTTTGCAATGAACTGCTGATGAATTCATCATATCAAATAATTCATCGAAAAAGGATATAAATTTAGTAGTTCCAACGCCGGATTGTGGATGTTATTTGAAACTGAGGATTGAAGGCAGGCGTATACAGAATGGCTTAAAATTTGGGTGGCCTTTTATACCTTCATCCATTGAAAATGGGTAGGGTATATATGGGCGTCAGTTAAGCGAGGCATTAATCGTAAATAATTTGTTTTATCAATGTGTTATGATCATTGGACATATTTCCAAGATGTGGAATAGTCTTAACAATTTTCTTGCCAGTGAAAATTAATCTGCATTAAATTGTTGCGAATACTTACTATTAAATGAGTTGGATCGAATATATAATAATATTTCCTATTATTCCGAAAAAATGGCCTCTTCGTGTCTATCTTTAAATAATTGGCTAATTTCACGAATTGCTCCCATGTCGCTTACTAAACTTGTAACACTCAAACCAATAGTATCTAATGAATTGTTTATTACCCAAACTAAATCTCCGATTGGACAGCTATTACTAACATAAAACGAAGCCACAGCTGGCTTCCATTTAGTAAAAATACTTGCAGGAATCCCGGTGCAAGCTGTTGAACCAAAATCTACTAACCCTATATAATTTTGTCCTGCTTTCGAATAAACGTTAAAAAATATTTGATTGACATTTCGTCGAAGCAAACTATACTCTCTTTATCTATTGCCTGAAATTTATGTATCTTAATTTTTAAGTCCTGAAAAATAAATTCATGGTTTCGGGTGAATGTTGGAAATTTTCTGAGATCCATTGGAGGGTTCGGATGCTTGGCAGATTAAAATCTACTACTAAGTTTGTTTAGGCTTTGGGACCACAGAAGTAAATTGCTATAACTACCTAGTTTACTTTGCGCATCGATGAACATCTGCACATTTGGAGGAATAATCGGATATCTATTGCTAACCTGTTTTCTACCTTTACAAGAATACTGCAATCTCCCAATACTTCTGCGTAATTTATTCTTACGGGAAGTAAAATTAGATAAAAAAAGGTGAAGTTAAGTGCTTTTTAGGAAAAATAAAATATTTAATTCTGGAAAATATTTTTGTAATAATATACATAAGTGATTTTTCGGAAATTGTAACTAATAGAAGTATAAAAATAAGTTAAACTAAGTTATTTTTAAAGAAACATTATACAATTTTTTAGTGATTTAAGTTTTTTTACTTGCAACAATTATTTTTTTATATAAGCATGTCCAACCGTACAAAATTAATGTTGGCCATGGCCAAAAAAGATCTTATGAATAAACCAACAAATCAACGATCGCCAGCAACATTGAAAACTCTTCAAATCGTCACTGAGACAAACACTTTGAATGAAGCAAACGTTACCTTACCGAAGCCACTAAGCAAAATTTTTCATTTCAACAAGCAGGTAAACGTAAGTGTTTAAAAATTTAAACGACAAGTTTAACATATAATTCATTTTTTTAAACTTTATAATCGTTTCAGAAGATCTCATGAAATTAACTGAAAATTTCAAAATAATTGCGCCGCCTATTCTTAATGAAGCGGCGTCGTCATTTGTCAATGATTTGGAAATGTTAAATGCCAGCGATAATGACAGTTTTGATGATAGTGACGCCGATCCCAATTATTCTCCTGTAAGTTGTAGTACCGATGATGAGTCGGAATCGGTAGAATTAATTGTAATGGGCGCACAATTGGAAAAAAACTTGGAGATGCCAGTCATAGAAAATTCTTTATTGAAAAATCTAACTAAATCACAGTTAATAAAACAGAGGTATAAATTATGCGAAATACTGGTAAAGAATATAAATTAGGCAGGGATCGAATTGTGAAGGAAAGGGAATGCCTACCTTTAGAAAAATGTCGGAAGAATTGCGCGGGGCGATTAATGTTTCACGATCAAAAAAAATTATTTGAAACCTATTGGAATTTAGGTTCGTACACTTCGAGAATAATATTTCTTTCAGGTTTAATTAGCATTGAGGAACCGAAAAATCAAGACACATTAAAAGCATTATTCGTCCTAAAACCAGGAACTACACTTGTGTGTATCACCTCAAACTCGGGCTCCAAAATATAATTGTTTGTCAAAAATGCTTTAGATTAAAATTTGGCGAGACAGATAATGTGTTAAAAACGGTAATTAAGAAAAAAATGTCGATGGGAGACACAAAATCTTTATGCGATTTACGAGGCAGTGGAGCGCCTAGTTCCAAAATTTCAGAACACAAAATTAACGAAGTGAAATGTCATATTAATAGTTTTCCTAGTTATGAAAGCCATTATACAAGACATCATACTCAAAAAAGCTATTTGAATTACGGTTTAAACATCGCAACGATGTATAAAATGTATCGCGAGAAATATAGTGATCCAATATCCTTGACAAAGTACTCTGAAATTTTTAATGGTATGTATGTTATCAATTATATTAACATTGTATGAATTTTTTGGAAATGTTTTTAATTTTCTATGTTATTCCCTAGGTATGAATTTAAAATTCAAGCAACCAAAATCTGATACATGCAGCACCTGTGAAAAATTCAAAATTCAGATTCAAATTTGCAATGATGATTCATTGAAAAATGAGATAACTCAAAAACAATCTTTGCATCATGAACCAGCAGATTTTACATGACCAATGCAAGAAAACTGATAAAGCCAAGGCACAGTCAGATTCGTCCACGAAAGTTTTCACTTTCGACTTGCAACAGTGTTTGCCAACTCCTTGCTTGGAAAATTCGCTGTCATTTTATAAACAATTTACTTTGGACGTTTAATTTAACAGTGCATGATCTCGTTTGACGGCCATCGCGGAGGAAATGAGATAGTTTCCTGTTTATTTGAACATTTAAATTCTTTGGATGTAAACACAAAGAATATTGTATTGTATAGCGATAACTGCGCTGGGCAGAATAAAAATCCGATGGTTTCATCTATGTTTTCTGTGTTTATGTGCAATAATGATAATATACAACTCATAGATCATAAATTTTTGATATCAGGTCACACGCACATGGAATGTGATTCCGACCATGCACTAATCGAAAGGAAAAAGAAACAAACATCTATAAATTTACATGTACCTCGCGATTGGTTTCAGTTTGTACGAACAGTGGGCTAAACAAAATTTTTTGGTTAATGAAATGAATAAGGATAAGTGTTATGACTTCACCAAGATTCTTAAGACCAAATTTATGTGAAGTGGATCAGGAAAAAAATAAATTCATTTGGCGAAATATTCAATGGCTTCGGTACAAAAAAGAGTTCGGCATGATTTACTACAAAAATTCCTTAAGCGAGGAAGAACCCTTTAAATCCTTAACATTCGTCGCCGAGGCGTTAATAACATCCATGCAATGGAAATTCCTAAATGCTACACCGGTCCCCTAAAGATCAGCAAAGAAAAAAATCGAGATCTTTTAGATTTACTACAATTTATTGATCCATCACTGCACAATTTTTATTTGGATTTGGTCGACGATAATGTGGATAATATGGGTCCATCAACAAATACAGACGGCGGAACCGATGGCGAAGAAGAATAATATTAATTTCATTATATTTTTATTATTATTTAATTTTGTTTTATGCACTTTGCTTGGAATGTATACTTTTTTATGTTAATGTTATGCATGATATTTGGTTCAGAAAATACACTTAATTTGGATTAAGATTAATAAAATAATATGTTTTATTTAGAAAATAACACTTATGATGACTTGTAAATTTTTATAATTCTTACAGTTTCGAAAAATCACTTAAGTCAAATAACTGAAAATAACTAAGAAAATACAAACTAATTTTTAAGTTTGGGAAATTCCATAAATTGTGCTTAAAAATACCTAACTTTTGATATATCGATCGCTCGTTAAAGTGTTAAAAATTTTTGCAAAATTGAAAATTAAAAATGTTTTCGCTCTACTGAAAAGTTGATAATTCTGACTTAAGTGGTTTTTAGTTGTTGCCACTGAATTATTAAACTTATCAAGATCTCTATCTCCATGAGATCATCGTCCTATACAATCCATTTATTTTCAACTGAACAAAATATGTTCAAGATAGGACTGTTATGCTCAAGGTGCGGTGAGAATGGAATTGTTGCCGTTGTCGTGTTGGAAACCCGATGTGGTGAAAGTAGTGGTGGCGAAATACGCGTTGAATCTGAAATTAAACAATTATTTAAATTTATCGGTAAAGTATTTACATTGAGGCGGAATGTTTTCTTATTCGTTATGATATCTTTATCATTAAAATCCAAACTGCATAAACTCTTCCCCCTGTATTTTTTGTGCACCAAATCATCTCTGCCAACACTTGACATCCAAAGTTTAGCTCTCGCAATAATTAGAATTTTAATTGAAATACATTTTTTAAATATAAATGATTAGTACACATACCTTTCCAAATCTTTTGGAAATCTAAAGAATATAACATCTGGAGTATTCTTCGAGGTAACTGCACATTCTAACACTGAACAATATCTTGGTCTGGCCATTCTATAATTTTAAAATACATTAGTAACCCCATTGCAATGTTCAAATTCACCATAAAAAATGTATTCATTATTGTTGCAGATGAATTGATGATGTCACTTTATGATTGTCCATCTTCTGAAGTTAGAATGAAAGTTTCTGAAAGGTCAAAATTATTAACTTGAAATAAATATTCCAGAATATTTCTATATTTATTGTTGATGAATAAAATCTAAAAACCGATAAATTGTATTCATTAATTTTATAATACACATAACATAACACATGCATTGTATGCCTATAGATGATCACAGAATTAGTAAATAGAAATAAATTAAGCAAAATTCATGTAATGAAATGATTAAAACCAAAGCCGGCTGAAGAAATCTACATTAACAAATAGTGATTTACTTCCTCGACTGTTTCCGATTTGCTCAAACTTAAATGTAATGTGCAATCGTAAACCCGCGTAGCCGTCTAGATTTCTATATTCATTTAGCATATTGACAGACCGAAATTGGTTGTGCCACGATACAGTTGTGTGTATCCTTCTGGTTGCCACAGCATCGTTTGCATAAAGCTTGCAACTCATGGTTAGATCAACCATTTAAATTTCTTTTAGGTAAATTATTCCAACGAATGAACCTTTGAGTACACAGAAAAAAATCGCGGTGTGAATGGTATTTTATCCGAAAAAATACTTAAGTTTTTATCCGAGTGTATAAAATCAACTCCGCAAGAACGGGTACTTATTTTGAAACATCCAATAAGTTCGATCGACATAATGTTTACACCGCTTGGTGTAAAAGAAACAATTTAAACGTGAAATTCAAAAAATATTAATCCTTTAAAAGTGAATTGTGCTTTTTAATAGCCAATAATTTTATCCGATAAAAGTAAATCTCGATCAAAATATATAATCCATTTGGATAAAATAAAATTGTATCCGATCGGTTGGATATTATTTGACACCGATTCGGTGTCAGGAGAACTCCGTTTTTTTTGTGTGTAATTGAATCTTGGCTATGATTAGTATATATCAGCAAAATATAAAAAAACACAAAACACTTCAAATAAACACTAACAATTCACAACTCAAAACATACGGTTCATGCTTGATGATGTACACACACAAAACTTCTATCATTTTTAATTTTAGATAGAAACATAGAAACACAAATTAATTCTCCCAATCCAGCAAGCTTCCATAACCTAAAAACTACAATAATTAAATCATAATTTTAAAATACATGTTAATGTATTTAAAATTACGATTCAATTTTTACACATGAAAAACAGAAACATTTATTAAAATATGTTAAATTAATATTTGATTAATATAAGATAAAATTATATAAAATATAAATAAAATTAAAAATTTAATTTTGTCAATTTACTTGTTACTATATATAAATCGCTATGAAAATTTCAATATTTTGACAGAAGTTTGCATTATTAAAAAAAAAAAAATTTTACTGTCAAATTATTTCAAAAAATTCGTAAGGGATGCAGACAAAATTTTCGTTTACATACGTATATTAGTAATATGTGCTTATACTATTACCATTATCATTTGATCTAACTTTATTGATGGCCAATGCAACATCAACTGAGTAATGGGCCAAACAACAGACTTATCAGCTAACATGGAAAACCGTTTGGTAAACTCTTCAGCAGAACGTTCATTGTCACGATCATTTCTTAGTAAACTTAGGTACCTGGAATATGCAATTAGGCATTTCGTCACGAATCTAAGTTTCTTGTATATGTAAATTTATTGAAGTTATTTAATGAATAATATTCAAGAGATCAACGGACCTATGGTATTACTTTTCTAGAAATTCACAACCGAATCATGCATGTAAACAAATATAAGTTAAAACTCTCCTCAGAGTGGAATCTATAATTAATCCATACTAGACAATAAATGTTTATTTAGAAGTAGAAGTAAGTAGTGGTTTTACCGAAAATATGGTAACAACTGGAGAGGAGGCTCAACAAAGTTTTATTGTTGCCGTGGTACATGTTGGACACTATGACGATTTCAAAAATCGTTAAAACAGATATAGGCATTTAAATCAGTTTGTTATGCGCGGAAAAACATGAAGCGCCCACTTTCATTCGATTATAAAACACTTAACCAACTTAATAGATTTATTGGTTGAACATGACACAATCACAACAATTATACAATAACAATAAAAGTGTTCGAAATTTGAACAATTAATTTATTAAAATTTGCTTTATAAAAATGATTTTTTGTACGTTAATATATAATTCACAAATTTTAAAATTAATTATATTATATAAATTTATGTGAAAAAAAATTAACTTATAATTTTATTTTATTATTATTATGAAAAATTTAACTTATAATTTATTATGATTATTATTATTATGATTATTAATATTATGCTTATTAATATTATGCTGACCTTACCCGACGAAAGATGAATCCAAAAAAAAGAAATGACAATTCGTCATAATTATTTACAATTTACAATTATTTACAATTTGTTTTGGAGTAGATTTATAGCATTATAACATTGTACCAAACTTATGTAATGCATAAACGAAGTCAATGCTATAACCCTTTCGTACGAGTGGTCACATAACAAGTTGAATATTTTAAAGTTGGGAATTAAAATTTAATAAAGATGATGAAAATAGTAGTATCATAATAGTTTGTCATTCTCATGTGTATAATTGAGGTCTTATCGATATGTAGAATGAAAGGGACTCAACAATGTTGAAAGATGAGCCCTTCCGTATAAATAATATTTAACATATAAATTAATTATTTAGATAATATTTTATAATCTACAGTGTATGTGAAAATACAATCTAATTAATAATAAAATGTGTTGCATCAGTTCTAGACAATTTGTCATGACTTTTACTATAGGAGTGCTTGGCGAGGTTGATTAAAATTTATTTTAATTTTTATGGCAAATGATAAATATTCTAATATACATATTAACAATTTATGTGCGACTAAAAATGTCACCGATACTGCGGCTATTAATATATCGTCAATCCGCAATAACACGTCTATTGTTTTAATCTGGTTTTTTATTGCCTAAGTTTCAACCCGACTGAACTACACATATATGAGAATATACGACTTTATCTCAAAAATCGTTAAAATGTCACCCATAAACTATTCGATATTACACGTAACGTCCGTTTAACTTATCAGGTCAGACAAAAATGTTTCCTTTGTGATGTATTTAATGCTTGATTTATTTAGTAATTTCCAAACCAAAAATGTTTCATAAAAAAAAATAATAATAATCGTATTAATACAGGATAAGCACGAACAATATTTCATACATACACACTTTATACGCTGGTATCCCACTGTGACACTGATCTATCACAACATTAAATTTTCATTTTCAGTCAAAATATCACGTCGAAGTCTTGTACATCAAAGTACATATACAAGGTATATACATTTTCTTCAATATTTCACCAATATTTTTGTTTTGTTTCCTATTACATACATATTTGTATTTTAGTTCGGTTCCACAACCATCACAACAAAAATCAATTTCTAATTTAACCCAAACATAACATATTTTGGTTATACATACGAGTACATATATACGAAACTACGCCATAAGAGAGCAACAGCAACATAGAGTGAAATTTTATATAAAAGAAATTGGTTGCCCCCCATCCTGCTTATGTTATTAAATTTTGTTTCGTTGGCATCGTGAAAATTGGTTGGAGATTTTGGTTCTTATATGTACACACGGAACAGAGATATGAAAATAGCTACACACACACCCTTTAATAATACATATTTGGTGGCGTATTAAATTTTTATAATTTTTGTTTTGGTTTTTTATTAATAACAATATTTGCGACTAAAAACAAAAATATAAAATAAAATTGGAAATTATAGATTTTTATCATCTATATTCTATGCCGTCATGCGTTTTTGTTGCTATTTTTGTCTTTAATATTATTTATATATATATATGGGTGCTAAGTAATAGGATTACCTGTAACACCTACATGGATTACATGGAACAAAGAATTTATATTTGGTATAGCTATATAGAAACAAAAACAAACACGAATGAAGCATCAGCAGCACATATGAGGTTTTATATTACGGAAATATGTATATGAAGAATATGTATACGTACATAGATACAGCAGTTTGGGGAATTAGGCTGATGTTTTTGATTACGAAATTGCCAAGATTTAGCAAAAAGTAAATTTTGTTCTGGTTGTATAACACTAAACATATTCTGATCCAATCGCTACCTCTTTGGATTATGTGAAAATGAGAGAATAATTATGTGGAGTGTGAGCGTGGTTAAACTCCATGACCTACTTTATACGTCAACGTTGGAATATTTCTTGTTTTGCATACGTTTCAAATTAATTAGATATTACATGAAACTGAAATTTTGTAACAAATTTGATACAATAAATCAGCAAAATCAATAAATCTTGAGCGGAATGATACCATTTGTAAGAAAGGAATGTGCGCCTTGTTGAAATGCTCATTGAAATGATCAGACCAATTTAATATTGAATCAACTCATGCTAATATCTAAACATCAAACTAATAAAGCAGTCATATATTACTAAAGCATTTCGGTTTCTTTTTATTTCCAGTATCTACAGGATATCAGGCCCAGTAAATATCGTTTGCCGAAAGGTGAAAATATAGAAACCAAATCAAGTTAAGTACAATTAAAGTTAATGATTAAAATGGCAAATCTAGAATTAAAAAGAAGCTACGATGTTCATCCATTGAACGGTGAAAATTACTTCGACTGGAAGTATGAAATGGAGCATTTCTTGAAAGGTATCAAATGATGGTCGATTTTGACGGAAGCAAAACCGGTCGCGAATTTGTGCTACATCCAATAATCAATTGGCTCGAAAAAAATCTTAAATAGTAGTATGCTAATTACATAGTTATTGTAAAAATGTATATTAAAGTATAATTTTTACGTGTTAGACTGTAAATTATAATTAACGTTATGGTTGCGAAAGCTTATGTTCGATGGGTTAATGATTAGGAGAAACATATAATTTGGGTTTTGTAGGAGAACGGTATAAGAAATGAGTGGGATGATGATTATCATTTTTGATAAAGAAATAAAAAATGACAGATAACCAGTGTGGAAGCAAATGTCGATCGAGAAGAACGATTTAAAATCGATAAAAAAAAAGAGAAATAAAAATAAAATAAAAATACAATTTTTATATAATAATAAATAAATATTAAAACTGAAAAAAAACTATATGTGCATGTACATGTGTAATGTTTTGGTACTGTGTATCTAATCCAGTGAATTAGAAAGACAATGATCATATGTGATCTCTTCAACTAATTGCGTTGTAAAATAAATATATTTTTTTTAAATCGTGAAAAGATATGATGTGCAGGTACCTGTGTAATGTGCTGATAATGTGTGCCTATAATTAAGTGTAGTTGATTTGAGAGACAATGATACGATGCTATCTCTTCAACTAATTGCGTTGATCATTAACAGTGTTGACCAAAACTAAAAAAAAAAAAAATTAATATCTGTTACCAAATTGTTACAAAATTTGGTTATCTAATTGAACTTTGAAAGAGCCCAGTTATCAAAGGGCCAAACGCGTGCTGTGTGCATCTATAAGGCAAATAAAAGAGCGCGCTCTAAATCACCGTTGCGGTGATATTGATCAATAAAATTCAACGGGATATCATTCAGCAGCCATACAAAGGACATACCATCGAACGTTAAGTTTTGCTTTTGTTTTTCTTATATAAATATTTATATGTTTATCTTATAATGTTATTTATTTAGTTCTGTTCTTATTTCTTAGTTAATTTATTTCTTAATTATTAATTTTCTCAATTATTTAGTTAGTTTTATCTGGGATTCTGGTGTTAATACAATTATTATTAGGCAAAAAAATTACTTTAAGATTCACTAAAACAATAACATAGATTTAGGAATAAGACTGTTGTTTAATGGATGAAGTTAAAAATTAAAAAAAATTAAAAATTTTGATTGATCGCTTAAATGTAAAATGTCGAAATATCTAAAAATTAAATCTAAATATTAATTAAAAATGGTGTCCGTTTAATTTATTAGTTATGGGATGAGAACATAGACCTACGGAGATGGCTCAACCTTTGACTCCAGATACTTAGAGTGTTTATTTCGGTTGTATGAATGAATTTTTATTGTGAGCGGAATGCACACTTATGACCTTTTTGTTGTTCTGTGGTCGCCAGACACGTGGTTAAAATTGACCCTCCCAAACTGACTAGTGCTACCCAATCTAGAAGTGTGCTACCACGTGCTGACAAAATAATCAAGCCACAGGTTACACATTTCCCAGGTAGGACACTTTTGAGCATTTTGCCAACCAGATATGATGCATTGATTACAGCGCTTGAATCAAGGGACGAAGCTGATTTGACGATGATATTTACCAAAGCCAAGTTGATTGCCGAATATCATTGACGCATCGCATATTCAGGCAAAACTAAGGAATCGATTTTAAAAACAACTGCCAGCCATTTAGAGTGCTATTTTTGTAAATCTTAAAGTCATCTAAAGCGAGACTGCAGAAAATACGCACAGTGGAAAATGAACAATCCAGAAAAGGGTTCAAAACATAAAACAAATACAGTAAAGCAAAATGGCGACGAATTCTTGTTTACTACATCGACCAGTGACATCAACACTTGGATGGTCGACAGCGCTGCAACAAGTCACGTGAGTGGTAATAAAGGTTTCTTTGTTGAGTTGGGCGCGGCCGGCAGCAGCTTGACTGTTGCAAACGGTGAAAAGGTTCACGTCGAAGGAAAAGGTGCATGCAAAATCGAATTTGCGGTCGTGTTATTCGGTCGTGTTACTCGGTTCAAAGCACGAAATCAACGATTTGTATGTGTTACGTCAACCGAATAAAGTCAGCGCAGTTGTTCAAAGGCTTGAGCACAAAGCGAATTGTATTCACAATTTGCATCGAATTTTTGGTCATCGTGATCCAGAAGCAATCAAGGAAATGTGTTCGAAGCAAATGGTTGATGGTATCGAAATCGTTAATTGCGGCATCAAGGAAAAGTGCGAAGTTTGTTAAAAGGCAAAACAGACTCGGTCGCCGATTCCAGAACAGCTGATCAGCAAATCAAAGAATGTTTTGGATTTGGTTCACACGGTCGTGTGTGGGCCGATGCAAACGGAATCGCCGAGTAGACGACGCTGCTTGTTGACGAAGATCGATGATTTTTCGAAATATACAAAGGAAAAGTTGGAAGTCTTCGAAAAGCTGCAACAGTACGTGGCAATGGTTCACAACAAGTTCGGTAGAAAGCCAGTTATTCTCCGATCAGATCGAGGAGGAGAATACACCGGCGCTGCGGTAGAGAAATGTTTAGAGGACAACGGTATTCAGATGTAATATACAGCACCGTACTCATGTTTTCAAAATGGCGTTGCTGAACGTAAGAATAGCACGTTGATTGAAATGGCTCGATGCATGTTGGTGGATGCTAAATTGCCAAACATGTTTTGGGCTGAGGCGGTGAATACGGCTAATTATTTGCAAAATCGTTTACCATCAAGAGCGATCGAAACTACACCATTCGAGCTATGGAACAACAAAAAACCAGGTATGAAGCATTGCGTTACATTTGGTTCCTTCATATTCCATCAGAAAAGCGAGAAAATTGGACAATACGGCAGCGCAAATGGTTTTTGTTGGTTATGATGAGAACTCGAAAGCATACAGATGTTTTGATACAGTAAAGCGAAAGGTTGTCATAAGCCGTGACGTCCGATTCGTCGATGGCAAAGGGGAAGTAATTCCAGCGACGTTATCGGTCGAAATCCGAGAAGGCGAATCCAATGAAGACGTCGAAAGGCCAGAAGATGAATCGACACCAGCAATTGAAGAGAACGCAGCGATCAAATAAAGGTGTTCCACCAAAGCGATTAATTGAAGAGATTCGCATGGTAGAACAAGACATCATCGAACCGAAGCCGTTATCACAGGCGGTAAAAAGTAAAGAATGCGAACAATGGAAGCTCGCAATGGAAGAAGAAATGAGGTCATTGCATAAAAATGGCACGTGGAAATTGCCAGATGATCGTAAAGCAGTCGGATGCAAATGGGTTTTCAAATTGAAAACAGATGCTGATGGTCGTGTTACTCATTTCAAAGCACGACTGGTGGCTCAAGGCTTTTCGCAGAAGTTCGGTGCCGACTACGATCAAGTATTTGCTCCAGTGGGAAAGCAGACAACATTTAGAGTATTGTTGGCATTGACATCCAGGAATAATTACATCGTTCGTCACATCGATGCCAAAACAGCATTTCTAAATGGAAATTTAAAGGAAACAATCTACATGAAGCAACCTCCAGGCTTTGAACGGGGCGAAAATAAGGTTTGTTGGTTGAAAAAATGTCTCTACGGGCTGAAGCAAGCAGTCTTGGTCCATGCAAGTTTTGAATACAGCACAGCAGATAAAATCAACAGTGAATGGTGTTTTTTGTTGCTTTACGTCGATGACGGTGTTGTGCTCGGAAAAACAATGGAAGCAATCAATGAGGTAATACAAATTTATTCATCGAAATTGGACATCGAAGATCTGGGAGATATAAGGAAATGCTTGGGCGTAGAATTCGGAAGAATAGCGGACGGCTTCTATTGTTTAAGTCAATCGAGATACATTCTACAGATCACATCGGATTTCGGTTTGAAGGACGCTAAAGGTTCAAAAGTACCAATGGGCGTTAGTTACAGAAAAACAGTGAGCAAAGATAATTTGCTGATCGACAGCAAAAATATCAAAACACGTGAAGTTTATCGAGCAATTACAACTATTAAATTGAGGAGGAGTGTTGAAATGCTCATTGCGAAATGATCAGACCAATTTATTATTGAATCAACTCATGCTAATATCTAAACGTCAAACTCATTTTGTTTTTTTCTCTTCATACTTATACAGCTAATAAAGCAGCCATATATTACTAAAGCATTTCGGTTCCTTTTTATTTCACTTGAACTATTTACAGCTGGCAAATAGAATACGCAGTTAAGATAAATCTATAATTTTTACACGACTCTTATTTGACTTGTTTGATACTCTAAAATGGAAGACCTCGAATTTGATCCCACGAATTTTCATTTTGGTCAATTACGGTATCTCCATCCAAAGGTTCAGTGATGCTAAGTCAAGTAGTATACTCCATCACATTGACTACTAAACATGGGAAAGAATTGAAATAATTTTTTCGATTTATATCATTAAAAAACCAATGAGATTGAAGAAACAGCAGATAATATAAAATGAGCAGATAGATCATACTGTTTCACAGAGAAAAACGAAGAAAAAAGGTAAGCTGAGTGATCACCGGACTTCGTGCAGTCTAAGCAACTCGAGCAGAATGCTAAATCTGCTAATGGAATATAGCAATCAGAAATAGTGTAAGAAATATCAAGGATACAACTACACACAGAAATAATGCAGACGAGGGTGTGAACAAAACAACTTGAATTAATTAATACTTAAAAAATAAATAAGAAAGAGTAGGCGCCCAGCAGAAATCAGAAAACTAATTAACATCAGTTTCGGATATTCTAAGCGAACATCAACTTAAACGTATATCAATAAAAATCCTCAATAACTGGAACATGAACAGAACTACTGGTTAAAATAACTCAATTTGGAGCCCCTATGAGTTCGCCGAATAATCAGTATTCAGTGGAAATAAGAAAAGATCTCCAGAGAACAAAACAAAGCCTAACAAATTAACTAACAAAGTAAACTCACTTATACAAAGAAGCTAAAATTGAGTCAATCAATAGATGAAAGAGACCCGTACTGTTCACTATGGAAAGAAACAAAAAAACTAAAAAGACCAAAAATGTAAATATCCCAATAAAAACAAATCGATAGAATCTGGGCACGAAGTGATAAGTTAGAAGCTTATCTATTTACGTAGCATGTAGGGGAAGTCTGCTAATATCGACATTACGCCGGTTCGTAAGTTTGATGAATAATTTATTGTATCGGTAAGCTACACGAATTAAAAGAAAAGGTAATAACAAACCTTAATTCCAAAAAAACTCTAAAAAGTATGACTTGATCACAGGCTTAATCATTAAATCATTGTCTGAGAAAACCATAAAAAAATTGTTACAATCAATGCAACATTTTGGCTGTAATAGGTTCCAAACCAGTGGAAAGTGGCAGAAGTTAATAACGATAGGAAAAGTACCTAACCAACGAAGGCCAAGCAATTTGATAATCTGGTTCTTTAAAAATTTCATTCCATCACATTAATTCGGTTTCCGAGAAATGCACTCGATTGTTGAACAGAATTGTAAACAAAACTGAAGGCGCACTGAAAAGTGATGAGGTGTGTTCCTGCGTTTTCTTAAATAATATTGATGAAGCCACAAAAAAACTGCAGGGATTCCAACTGATTCCCAAACAACTAATTGGATATTAAGTAATAGAAATTAATTTAAAACAGGTACCGTATGCTAATAGAGCTATACTGAAGTATTTGGCCCTTGTTCATAAGCTAGAGATTACGTGAAAAAGAAAAAAAAGAAATAACTTAACATTAACAAATATGAAAGAAATATGAGACTAACCACAGGGCTACAGCCTACCTAGCACAACCAAGTAAATTTCAGAATGTAAATTTGAGATTTACAAATTACCAGATGAGCCTTGCTTACTTACAACTGACAAAATTAATTTTAAAAAATTATTTAAAAAACCAAGGTATATATGTCAGTAGAATCATAATTGGAGTGAAGCTTAAAACATTCGTCATGCTATCATTTAGGTCTTAATATACTGTGAAGCTGCTGACTAACTATTTGTTCTACTCTAAAATTAGCCAGTTTATAACCAAAAGTGAAAAAATAGCAATAAAAAACAGAGCGAAACACATATGCTGGCATTTCTACAAGTTGGGCAAGAAAATTCAAATTAGTTCAGCAGGATTATTCTTTCACTCTTTAGAAGTGGAAGTATTGTATTACCACTAAACAAATATATTTTAATGATGGCGAGCCTATGACACGTGTGCAAGCTGAGGTATGCGGAAAAAATTTGTTGGCACGCAAGTGATTTGGATAAAATGTTACAACATTTTTCTTTAATCATGAATAAATTATTACAGGGTGCGTCAGTTAAGAAGATCAGTTTGTGTTTTTCGGAAACTTTGCCATACCTACGAGAAAAGCACTTTTGATAAGAGTTATAGAAGCGAGATTGAAAATTGGTTGGTGACCTTGGATGACCTTTAGTGAGCTTATCGTTTTAGTTACTGGCAAATATTTGATTCTATTTTAGCAAAGGAAATTTTTAGTCAGTCAAAAGTAATTAAAATATTATTAATCTTTTTAGTTGAGGAACTTGTAATATTTTTTTGTTTTTGGTTTGTTATTGGAAGCTTTCAATGTTTTATAGTGTAGCTTTAAATGTTATATTAAGACGCAGAAGGGTATGATATGTTGATTATATGGCGGGTGTAGTCAATATGCTACTAATGCGAGTAGAGTTTACAGTCAACTCTTTCCTAACCATCGCCATTACACGAGAGTAGTTTTTCTGCTGTCCGACCCAAACGAGTATGAACTGCTGGATACGCAAGTTACGAGAATATAACATCAAATGTACAACAACAAAAATCTTATTAAATTTAAACAAAATTTACATTGTAATGTTTGATAAAGCACAGTTTGCATAACTACTGTATTAGTCATATATATACATATATGTTTTCGTTAATACCAATGCTATTCATAACTTAATAAATTCTACTCCCATTATGCCTATTGTGGCACGCCACAGGTTATCAAATCATTTTTTATTTTATTGGCACGTATACACAAATAGATTCACCGTTCCAAAATCTTATTCTAATACGGCGAAATATCTAGGCCTGACTCTTGACGCTAAGCTCAAGTTGAAGGCAAGTGACTCGGTAGATCGATCTCAATGTAGTTTATATTCCCATCCTTGATACGATACCTTGTCAAATGCTCAGCTACGTCCTTTTTATTTTAAAGTGTATCTTCAATTAGGTTTGTAATTCTGTCTACTTGCTAACGCCAAATTGGTGAGGAAGAATACGATTCAGTTTTTCTATTATTGGTTGAGTAAGTCTTTTGACCAGTAGTTACTCAAATATTTATAATTTTCGTGTGAGCAACGAAATTGGCCTATTACAATTTTCTAACGATAGGTGATTTATTTGGTTTATATCTCATTATTACTTCTGCTTCCTTCCATTGATGTGCGAAATGTTTCAGTTTGAACACAGCGTCGGTTATATGAAGTATTTTTCGTGACGCTTTTCCCGGAAGTACCTTAATTATTTACGTGGGTGAATATGTGTTACTGTGAATGTCTCGTTATAACGAATTTTTTCAGTTTTTATCTAGAATCAGACTATAAACTTATGTTTCTTAAATGTTTTAGAAAGAGAAAAGTTCTTTGAATAATGATGAAATATACTATGTTAGTGATACATTCGGCTAAACAAAAATACTTTCTTAACACTTAGAATAATTTAAACAAACCGTTCATTTTATCGACAAAAATTAATAAAACTAATAATAAAAACTAATTTAAAAAATTAAGCTCTTTATCTCTGAAAGGAGATACCTACCTTATGTATAGGCAGAGTTCGTTATAGGCGGCTAATGTAGAGGAAGAGTTGGCTTCTTCAGATTGAAGACTAAGCTCAGTAAGTGGCCAGTGATGACCACCCTTAACCCTTAATTTGACAACCACATACTTACTTAACCGCATAGACAACCGTTTATTTTTTAATTTTAATGTACCGTTTCGACATGAATCCTTGAGTAGCTAAACAATTATATGTTCTGAATGGAATTACAATAATTTTTTTCCAAAACTCGATTATAAATAGTTTTTAGGATAGCTTGTTTCGAATAACCCCTCAAATGGACAACTAACGTACCCGATAATGTGACTTCTTAACACTAAACGAAAATTAAAAACTAATAAATAATAGTTTATTATTTATTTATAAAACTAAACATATAATAAAAAATGAAATAAAAACTATTTCCCGGTGTTTGTAGTACATCATAAGCAAGTTGCCACAGTCAATGTATGCTACGCGCAGACTGGTTTTTGCAATTTGCCGCTTGAGTGAGGTTTTTCTGCGATAGATGAGCTTTGTACACCTCTTGCTTCAATTCCCACCGTATGTCCTGTAACGACCGCCCGGTCGCTCCAAGTCTAAATGGTTTAATACCGCTCGTCGAAAATTTTTAATGTTATTTTTACACACACATACACTGGTTCGATTCAAGAAAATAGGGGAAAACGAACGGGATGATTCCGGTCCTAAATCTTTGGGTGGGATATTCTTTTGTTTTGTTTTAGTATTCGGATGATATAAATTGGAATGCAAGCGATGAGTAAGAAGATTATTATTTTGTGTTGATCTTGGTAGATCAATTGTGTGATAGTCAGTCAGTGAGTCTGGATGATAGTTAATAAAAGTTAGTTTGCTCGAGTGAGCTTAAAAAAAAAATAATAATAAATATAATATATGTACCGTGATAATTTCTTATATTGTGTATGTGCAAAAAACAAAAGAAAGATGCAATTTTGAACCAAAAATAAAATTAGAATAAAAATTTTCGGTAACAGCTGATATCAAATATCAGTTCTGTTACAGTCCCAAAATACTTTTCACCCAACTACTCGCATAAATGTTGCAAAAATTTACACCGGTGACCGGAGCTTTTTTCCAAGAATAGATTATTTTCTATATATACTATATGTGCTGCTAAAGCCGCCACATCCAAATTGTTATAAAAAAAATGCAAGTGGGCCAGCTATTCGGCCTTCTTTTGCATGAATATTCGCCCAACATTTTGTCCATATTATCCAAGCCGTCCTTAGTTCTGTGGTCACGCATCAAACTAGAAGCTAAATTGTAGCTGGTAAAAAAATGTTCACTTCCCCGAAAAAGAGTATATCATAAATCTTTAACAAAACGTTCTCCTTGGTTACTTTCTCTTTTCGAGTTTGCAGCCATTCCAGTGTAGATTTGTCCTTTCAATGAATAGAAGTTAGTGATGTCGCAATTCTTTACTTCACCATACTTTAACTAGGAAACGTGTACCACGTCGATTTGGAAACAGTTGATATCGTAACATTTGCTCCAGCTACAAAACACTCTCTCTAAGATTCCGATTTCACATCAGCCATATATCTAAAATAACAGCACCTTTGTCAGCAAGTAACCGTTACACATGGGTATTCCTATTATCGAATCTGATATATCGGCTTATAGTATAAAAGCACTGAACACTCATCATAACGCGATAAAGGAGATGAGCGCTAGATCTCTACAAATATAGTATATGGTCGTTCTTGGATCGGCTGGCATTGCCAAATATTATAATGCCGAGATGTTCATCAAATTCAGAGACACTTATTGGCTTCAATACTCGAATATTACTTGGATATTTGTGGTTCCATGTTTAGTAACTTTGAGCTCCTCTACGATTGGTCTCGCGAATGATATTGGCACAAATTTTGTCACTTATAAATAGTTTAAATGTTTGTACTTAGACCTTTCGTATTATTTGTTGGCCCTGCAGTCGCCGATTTTAAAATATTATGCGACATATTTCTGCTATGTGTTGGTGGAATTTCACTCCAAACTGTTCCATCCCTTACCTTATATTACAAAGGGTTCGACTTGACGGGTTCTTCTGCCAAGTCTTCCGCTACAATATCAATATCTGAGTCCATTTTCATAATACTACGTAAAATTTACACCAACTCAGTTTTCAACATCTTCAAAAACTTCGTCCATTTTACTTCTTAGATAATTACCCCGGTCTTAGTCAGATAAAAAACGCTTGTGAACATAACCACTTATCTGCCATTTTGATTTTAAAAATATATAAATCGCAAGTGTTTCACTTTTATTATTCTCGTATTGAAATTCAATAAAATTTAACGTTATATGTGGTAACGTGACTGACAGGGTCTCACAACAGACTAAACAATGCATTTGAAAAAGAAAAACAAAAGATAAATGTAAAATATTCTGATCTATCCATTTCACTCATATTTTTAATTTTCCCGTTATATTTTGTTGGTGTGTGTTGTGCCGAAATCAGTTATCATAAATAAAACAGGGTTGTACAAAATCAGGATGTTGTATTAATTAATAAAATAGAAATAGAGAAGTCGCTATCCAACTATCGTATCTTACAAGCTGAACACCAAGCATAAAACACTTTAAGGGCTATACAAACCAATTTAAGTTTTGTTTAATGTTTTTGACCATTTCATGAAAAATAAAAGAAATTAATTTTTTTATTTATATTTTATTACAACTGACTTTATTCTAAGTCATCTAGTACTTTTATATCATAATTATGTTAACAGTTGTTGGGGTAAAGCCCAACGGCCAGCCCCAGAAATTAAAATTATTTATTTATATTAATATTTCCTATAACAGTAATTTTATGTTCCATTTACTAGATCAATTGGTTTGGTCCTTTGGAGACGTCTTACTGCCAACGGTCTGTTCCGCATATAGCATATCACGATGTTTTCGTGCTGTCGGAGGCGTGAATCATGCTTGAAACCACGATGTATTCCATCTTTATATCTCGGTGGAGGTCTTCATTTCTAATGTACCATGGAGCATTTACAATATTCCGAAGTACTTTGTTTTGGAACGTCTGTATCATCTTGATGTTTGTTTCTTGGTAGAGCACCAAAGCTGTATACCATAGGCCCATACCGGTTTCAGGATTTGCCGGTATAAAAGCAATTTATTGTATATACATAGATAATTAAGAATATCTACCTAAGAGCCAATACATCTTCCTATACTTCATGTTCAGCTCTTCCTTTTTCTTTTTGACATGTCCTTTCCACCTCAACTTGGCACCCAGCGTCATACCTAAATATTTCGCCGTATCTGCATAGGCAACTTGTTTAGAGTTGATTATAATTGGGATTCTATTAGAAATATTTTTATTAGTAAAGTTCACATGCACAGATTTAGTTTCGATCAGTTTTAGCCGCCATTTTTTCATCCAACTGTTGACTGAATTTGTCGATTTTTGCAATTTGTTAGTAGCTTTTTTTACATTTCTCTATTATATCTGTGATTCTGTGGACTTGTTCTATAGTCGAGTGGTTTTCTTTGAATCCAAACTGGTGGTCAAGAATGAGATTTCTGTCAACCATTATGGGTTTCATTCTCTTCAGGAGCAATTTTTCAAAAATCTTGGATATGGTTAGGAGTATGGATATCGGTCTGAAGGAGTTTATATCGTTATATTGTTTGTTAGGTTTTAAGATCATGATTACCTCTGCCACCTTCCATTACCTTGGAACGTATCTTAGTCTAAACATTGCGTTGATTATATGGAGAAGTTTATGCATCGCTTTATTTGGTAATTCTTTAATGATTTGTCCAGTTATGAGGTCGTACCCAGGAGATTTTTTCATGTTTAAATTTTGAATTTCCTCTGTTAGCTCCTGTAGAGACTAGAGATACACTTTGTATTTCAAGCTCATCAGATCGTTTCAGTAGGTTAACGTTTTCATCCGCGGTTTGCCTGGGTAATGGTTGAAACGTTTCTTCTAGGTGTCTCGCAAACAAGTCAGCTTTTTGTTTCGCGCTTCGAGCCCAGATTCCATCCTCACTCCTCATTGGTGCCGTCGAATTTGTTGGTCTCTTAAGTACTTACGTTGCTTTCCATAAGGAATATTCGGTATCTTTTTGGCTAGTAAGTGACGACAAATATGTACTTATTGATTCATTCTTAACTGTTCTGATCAGAGATTTCCAATTGTTACATAGGTTATTAAGGATGGTTCTATTTTCCTTGGTTCGATTTATTTGCCAAGACTTTCGAGCTTTAAATTTCTTTGCCACAAGCTCTCTTACTTCAAGTGGATAGTTTTTATAGTTGTTGTTATTTGCGTATTTGAAAGATGTACTTGCCAACGCAGCTTGTATGTTTTCTATTAGCGTTTCTACTTCCTCTTCGACTTGTATAATGTTCCATATTGGTGCTTAAACATTGATGTTTTGTTCTAATAATTCTCGAAAAATTTTCCAATTGGTCTGCTTATTGGACAGTCTCGCTGTGGTTTCTTTTTCAATTATTGTTTCACTGATCGTCATATTAACAGGAGAGTGGTCCAATGTAAGCTCTTCATTATTTGCCAAACGAATATAGTCTGATCTGATATACCTTTTGTCACATGAAAGTCTATAAGATCCGGTGTTTTGTTTAAATCTGTTGGCCAGTAAGTTGGTGAGCCACCAGATTGAAAGTCACATTTTAATTTTTTTTCCTGCTTCAAACAACTCTCTACCTTTTGGTGTAGTAACTCTGGAGTCCTAGTAAGTGTTTTCGCCTTGAAGTCGCCACCATAGATAAAACAACCCATGGTGTTAAAAAGTTCTTCATAATCGTCTCTTAATCGTCAAATTATGTCGTGGTGGACTTTGTACTTTGTGGTGGCCAGCGTTAAAAATTATGGCCAACCTCAAACTATTGATGAAAGTCCAAAGAACGGCCTGCTTGTGTATAAGTGGAGCTCTCAGGAGCACACCTACTCAAGCTCTGGAGATTCTCTTTCATCTTACTCCCTTGGATATTGCGGCCGAGCAGCTTGCATCTTGCACAGCCATTCGGCTCAAATCCATATCTATGTGGACCTGTAATAATGCAGGGCACTCATCTATCCTATGCAACAGGGGTATTCCGGAAGCTACCGACTATGCTATTCCTTTGCCATCTGTTGAGACCAGAGAGGACTGGGTGAACGAAACGGTTATGGACAATGAGGCGCTAAGCTTCTTCACGGATGGCTCAAAAAGGGATGGAGGGGTTGGCTGCGGGGTATTCTGTGAGGCACTAGGGGTTAACCTCTCTTTTCGTCTTCCCGACTTTTGCAGCGTTTTTCAAGCTGAACTGATCGCGATAATGGAAGTCATGGACTGGTTGAAGTATAATGTAATATCTACGAGGGATATTCGCATTTTTACGGACAGCCTGGCTGCTATTAAAACGCTACAATCATACTCCCTGACGTCGAAGGTAGCCCAGAACTGTCTGGCATCTTTAAATGAGATTGCTGATCAGTTCAACATCCGCTTGACGTGGGTGCCAGGGCATTTCAATATCGCAGGGAATGTAATGGCAGATGAGTTGGCCCGCAAGGGTACAGCACGCCTAATAAACCAAAGTAAGCGGGATATAAAAATACCGCTTGCTTCATGTAAACTGCTGCTTCTGGAAGAAGCTATAAAAGAAACGAACGTCAGATGGTCTAACGCCAGTTCGTGTGTAATAACGAGGCAGATCTGGCCTGGTCTTGACCGGTCTAGATCAGACCAACTGATATCGCTTCGACGACACCATATTGGTATGGTCGTAGGAGCTATAACGGGACATTGTCTCATTGGGATACATGCGAGCAGACTGGGTGTCCCAGCCCACGATTTCTGCCGCAGCTGTGGTGATGAGGAGGAGGAGGAAAACGTACTCCATCTGCTCTGCACCTGTCCTAGTCTAGCGTACAGCAGAACAAAATTTATGGGAACTTCCCTATTGAATGACCTCACGGATCTTAGCAAGATCGAGATCCGTGACTTTAAACGCTTCTTAGTGAGCTCAGGATGGTTTAGCGAGTGAAGGAGGAAACTCAAATGTGGTACAGCTACGGACCAATTTTTGTGTCTATGCTAGTCCTTTAGGACGGCCACCCTTACCTAACCTTACCTAGCCTTGTACTTTGTGCGAGTTTTGATAGTTGTAACTTGCATAGATTCACTTTCAATTTACAATTCTTCGTTGTTTTATATTCTCTTTAATAAGAATGGCAGATCCGCCTCTTGCTCTATCTGATGGATGGTTAGCATGTTAAAATCTGTACCCACGTATTCTGGCATATGAGGAGTTAGTAAAATGGGTTTCAAAGATTAGACAAATATCAATTTTTGGTTTAAATAGAAATATTTCCAGCTTGAGCTCGGGGGTGTCTTGGATCAGTCCATTTGCATTCCAAATTACTATTCTGAGTGTTTGTAAATTTATTTTTATTTTTCAGTCGTGTTGGATGATGACAAGTTTCTCAACTGTTCAAATATGAGTTTATTGGTTGCAGTCAGCTCATCAAGTTTTTTATTTAGAGCATCTATAAATTTCACGACATCTATCAAAATTTGGCCGTCGTTGCTATGTTTTGCCTCTTGACCTTGGGTCACCTGTGCATATGATTCGTTTCATCGTAATTTATATATTTCCCGATTTGTCTGTTGATTGGTCGGGGCTTCACTAGCAATGTTTCTGCGGTTTAGATCAGACTTTCTAGCGCGATTTCTTATCTTTTGTAATTCTTTAGCTACCTCACAGCCACGGTAATTAGCTGGATCTTGGCCCTTGCAATTAATGCATTTTGCAGCTGAATTCCTATCTAATGTACGTGTGCTCGTAAGGTTGTTACCAGCACATTTAACGCATGCCATACGTCCACATTATCTCTGAGTCTGATTGAAGCCCTTGTATTTTTTGTATTGGACTATCAGCAGAGACTTTTTCTTCATTAGTTCTATTCTGACTTTCATATTTTGAATTGCTCGAATATCATGAATTTTTTTGAATATTTTCCTCCTTGCCAAACGTTAGCATGAATAACGGTAGTCCTCGTTTTGTGACGACACTGGTGCCTTTCTCATTTACCTTTCTTTCTTTTTTAATGATGTTTGCAGTATCCTTAATGTCAAATCCTTTACTCTGCAGCTCGGCAATTATATCTTCACTCTCGCATGTTTGATGTACTCCTCTAGCCATAACCTTAATTTTTCTTTCCTGCTTGTCCTCATATGTATTCCACTGAACTTTCTCAGCATTAAGCTTCATAGAGAGATTTCTATGAGTATCTGAGTCTGGAATATTTACCTCTCAAACATCATTATTATTTAGTGCTACCAAAATTAAAAATGTGTGCGATTAAAAATTACCAAAATGCTTAACAATTTTTTAATTACACAATATTTTATAGCGTTGGTTGGGGATTCTGAAAATGTGACTAATCCTAAAAGTGTTAACAGTATTAAATTTTAAGTTAGAAATTTCTACAATAAGTACACGTATAGGTATTTCGATAAAAATTCTTCTCATGTAACTGTAGAAAATCATATGCAAAAGTCATGAAACATTTTCTAAAATGTAAAATTAAACATTAACGGTTTATTTTTTGTAAGAATTCCATGATGGAATTTCAAATATTTCCAAATTAATTAAATTGAAAATAATGCTAAAAACTAATGTCGCCAATATTTTCCCACAGCCTGTAAGGCAACACAAACAAACTTTTTTTGTGTTTTTAATTTATAAGCCTATTTTTTCGAATTTTCTACATTTTATATACAGTGTAGCTATAAGATCCTCCATGTGTCTAATCTTGTTTTTGTCTTAGGTATTTAATATAAGCAAATCATAAAAAAAAATATATAGGAATTAAAATTTTAACTTCACTTCAAACCTGAACAGTGAACACAAACCAAAAAATAAAAAAACAATTGGTGTTTTCCTTTAAATCCCGTATCATATACATTCATCTTCGTCTAAGACTCTTATCTAAAAGCGCGCGCGGGGTTGTTAAATTCCACGATAATAAAAATTCTTACAGCTAATCTTTATTTAAGATAGTTGTTACTTTAATTTTCATTTTTTACATTTTGTTTTTGGTGTATGTACTTAATATTTGTTACCTCGAAAATTTAATTTATTATCTCCTGCTTTTCACTGTACTGTAATGTATTATTTTCATTTTTGTTTTCTTATCAACATGGTATGTACATAAGTATAACAGAAGGAAAATGCCTCAGACAATTTTCTTCTTATTCCAAATAAAATATTTGTTTTTTCCACGCAACTAGAGCTGTACATAGGTGTTCCTTCTATATAAACAGTACATATTTTCATTTCGTTCTACAATTTTCTTTCGTACATACGTACGTATACAGTACCTATTATACAAGAAAAAAAGAATAATTGAGTTATGTATTACGTTTAATGTATAAAGAATACAGTAATTTTTACAATTATGTTCTTCTGATGGTAATAAAAATAAACTACCACGAAATTTATTATTTCGTAGCTGGCATATATATATATACTCGTACGTATAAGTAAATACTTCTATGTACCTACATACATACAGACATACATACTCGTATATAGAGCTAAGTAAAGATGAAACGAATACAAGAAATAAATAAATGAATAAAAATGGGAGTGATAAGATTTTATGTGTATTATATTCTTCATTTTCACGATTTTTCTTATTTTTTTTTTTTTTTTCATTTCGTTAAGATTAATAATGAGAATTAAATGGAATTAAAATGAAAATAATTTTCAACTTTCGTTGTGTGTTTGTTACTTCAACTTTTGATAAATAACCGTTACATACATATGGCTGTGTGTGTGATGAAGTAAAGAAGACTTTTATTTTTTTTAATGATTAATTAGATTTTACGGGTTTCTTTTTACTTTTTTGCGGGAATAATAATAATAAAAAAAAAAGTTAAGAAGAGCTTAAGTGGAAGAAATTTTTCTTTCAATATTATGTACATTATGTATATATGTATATGAATATACGGTATATTATTATGTATACAGATATATGTGTTTGTATATCTTTATTCGTCTACATATCTCATAAATCTAGGTAAATCAAATTATGTATGTATACTCAGAAGAAGCATAAGGGAATTATTTAAGGGTGTATGATACACGCACACGGGATTTTGAAGATAGTATACATACATAATTATATGAATGATTCACAAATGTACACTGTATGAACTTAATGAATGTAAGTACATATACTTATGATATTTACTTCAAGGTCGTTTATTTTGTTAAATACGTAAAATTTATTTAGACATTATGTGTTATATTATTGGAAATCATTACTCATTAGCTCAATTTTCAACTTTAAAGGCGATGTGTGTGTATATACCTTTTACTTACGTTCTGGCTATGGTTCAAAAACATTTTCCTAGTAAATCAACTAAAATGTACTGACGTTCTCTTTTGTTTGTACCAATTTGTCGTTACCGCTATTCATGCTAACGTTTGGCAAAGAGGAAAATACTCAAAAAAATCATGATATTCGAGCCATTCAAAATATGAAAGTCAGAATAGAACCAGTGAAGAAAAAGTCTCTGCTGATAGTCCAATACAAAAAATGTAACGGCTTCAATCACACTCAGAGATACTGTGAACGTATGGCAGGATGCGTGAAATGTGCTGGTAACCACCTTACGAGCACATGTACATTAGATAGGAACTTAGCTCCAAAATGCATTAATTGCATAGGTCAACATCCAGCTAATTACCGTGGCTGTGAGGTAGCTAAAGGGTTACAAAATATAAGAAATCGCGCTAGAAAGGCTGATCTAAACGGTGGAAACCATGCTAGTGAAGCCCCGACCAATCAACAGACAAATCGGGAATTATATAAATTACGAGGAAAAGAATCATAAGCACAGGTGACCCAAGATCAACAGCAAAAAGCGAAGGATAGCAACGACGGCTAAATTTTGATAGATGTCGTGAAATGCATAGATGCTCTAAATAAAAAACTTGATGAGCAGGCTGCGACCAATAAACTCATATTTGAACAGTTGAGAAACTTTTCATCATCCAATACGACTCGTAAATAAAAAAAAATTTACAAACGCTCAGAATAGTAATTTGGAATGAGAATGGGCTGATCCAAGACATCCCCGAGCTCAAGTTGGAAATGTTTATATTTAAACAAAAAATTGTTATTTGTCTAATCACTGAAACCCATTTTACTAACTCCACATATGCCAGAATACATTTGTACCGATTTTACCATGCTATGAATATAAAACACAACGAAGAATTAAAAATTGAAAGTGAATCTATGCAAGTTACAACAGTCCAAACTCGCACAAAGTACTGTGACGCTGGGTCAACCCATGGTTAGGCAAAACAAACCACTAGGTCGAACTCCAACATCCACAGAAATATTTCAAGAACTATTCGAGTCAGCACATTTGCACTGGCTAGTGCCTCGTCGGATTGGGGTGGGATTTTCTCGAAAACTTCCTTGAAATCTAGATATGTGCTGTTTAGAAAATTTGTTTTCTTGACAACGCCACCCTAAACTCAGACCACTGAAAAGCCCATTCCTCCTCTCACAAGTAAAGGGTTTATTCAGACATAATCAATTAATTAAAAACTATTAAGAATTTTAATTTTAACTCAAACATATAAATTTTTATTTAATCGAAATAATCATTAACTTAGAAAATCTTATACTAATGATAATGGAGTTCAGTCACTTGAGAGACATATTAGATTTTTCTTAACATATACATATATTTAATTAGATACAAATTTTACCTTAATGATCCTGGCGAGGAAGCGCTTCACACCGTTCACACTGATTCACAATAGTATAGAAGACAATCACAACACATATATATTCTTTTTCATTTTTAATTTTAATTTTTATCTATTTATTTATTTTTATTTTTTTATACCATTTGGTATCACATTAACTTTTAATTATCAGAGTACCACGAATATTCTTTAGTTCGTAGTGTTGGTGGTTCAAAGTTGCTCGCCACAGTCGCTCTAAAGGGCACCCAATAATGCGGTGAACTATCGCGCACTAAATAACAATGACCGGTGTTGATTGAACTGGTATGACTGACGCCGATTACAGGCAACTAATCAAGCTACTTGTCGAATCAAATTTCTGCAGTTGTACAATACCGCCAAGAATAATAGGTTTATAGGTTTACCATGTACGTATACTTCACTAAAGAAATTCCAGAAAAAGGTGAAAATTTCAATTATTAATCGGGCAAACAGGGAGATAAATTAAGGTAATGAAGTAAATTATTGGATAAAAACTTACAGTATTTAATAATTATGCGGATGAAATCCACGCGTTTGTTAATTTCACTGTCTTCCACGTGAAATTATTTGTGTTTATAAGTGTGCCGCTTTGATGAAACCACAAATACGGACTAATAATTGAGTTACGCACAAGCGACTTTCCTCAATCACAGCAACCACCAAAAGAATAATTCTAATTTAGCGACAATGAGATATGCAAATTTTGTTTGAGTCATATACCGGGTGTTTTTTTTAAACTGAGACGATCAAATATCTCGAAAAATAGCCACTCTACGGAAAAAATGTTCATAATCAAAATTTAATCATACCGCGGGGGAAATACATTAGTGCAAAAAAAAAAGTCCCCCCACCCCCGCTTTGTAGGTGGGGCGGGGGTAACTTTTAAACTAAGATAGGAAGCCATATTTTTTATTGCAGATACGGATTCTACGACTAAAAGTACGTATGATTTGAATAAAATATTTTGTTCGGTTCATGATAGATGGCGTTGCAATTGACGAAATTCAATTTTTTCAATTTCTCCTTCTAATTTTTTCAATTTCTTAGAACACACGCATTCGATTCTGCAATACGTTTGAAATAAAAAACATCACGTTTTCATTGGAAATACTCGAAATTCGTCATCAAAACAATTTATTCAGTTTTGTAAATCTAAATAAGTGTTCAAAATTAATTTCAAGTTTTATTATTAAATTTCAAAAATACAAAATTCAGGCCATCATTTTGAACACTTATTTAGATTTACAAAACTGAATAAATTGTTTTGATGACGAATTTCGAGTATTTCCAATGAAAACGTGTTGTTTTTTATTTCAAACGTATTGCAGAATCGAATGCGTGTGTTCTAAGAAGGAGAAATTGAAAAAATTGAATTTCATCGATTGCAACGCCATCTATCATGAACCGAACAAAATATTTTATTCAAATCATACGTACTTTTAGTCGTAGAATCCGTATCTGCAATAAAAAATATGGCTTCCTATCTTAGTTTAAAAGTTACCCCCGCCCCACCTACAAAGCGGGGGTGGGGGGACTTTTTTTTTTGCACTAATGTATTTCCCCCGCGGTATGATTAAATTTTGATTATGGACATTTTTTCCGTAGAGTGGCTATTTTTCGAGATATTTGATCGTCTCAGTTTAAAAAAAACACCCGGTATATTCTCATCAAACAGGTAGTAGTAAACTCTCAATTATTTTGTATGCAATTATCGCGACAGTGAGTACCAAAAGATTTAGAATTTTCATGCTATTATACAGTGATTCATTTAAACACACATACAGTAGCCCAATTAGCTGTAATAATCATTACATCGTGGGGACGACTCACCCCTGAGTTACTCATTGCTCTTCTATTTGAGCAGCCCAGGCCTAAATACTCTGATTCTTATTTTTTTTCAAAGATAATTATTCTACTCACGTATGTCTTTAGTATGATACACACCAATGTTTTTTTCATTCTCATCCACCACTTTATAGGCTACGGACCTAACTAAACTGACTTTCAACAACTTTCCTTTCACAAACTTTGGCGCTAATTTCGCTGAGAAATTGCGAGTAGCATCGCTTTGTGCAAAATTTCGTACAAACACATCCTGTAGCCTAATTCTATAACGAATAAGATAACGTGAAAACCCGAAAACGAGTACTTTACACGTTTTCATACCAAAATGGTATTCTATAACTTTACACCAAGATAAATAAACTACACATACAATTTACCTTGTGTAGTTCGTTTTCACGGATAAAAATTTAAAATTTAAAACTAAAATTTCACGAAGAAGGCGGGCTAGTGCCGAACAAAAAAAAACCATGTTTGTCCTTGTTACTCTTTATATTATATTATGAAACGAAATACTAACAAAACGTCAAAGTGGTTTAAGCAACCGGGTAGGATAATATATTTTGAGCGTACTACAACTTCTGTCAAAACATATTTTTTTTTTTTTATTTCTCTCATTTTTTTTTTTGTTTATTGCCACAGTCGTACATAAAATTATTTAATTTTTCATAGGGTTAAAAAAAATTGGATTTTTAGAAATTTATGAACATGTATAATGCACATAATTATGTACCACAATACAAAATTGATAAATACTTTTTACAATATACTTGTAGAAAATAATTCCACCCATTTTATTTTAGATATTATAATTTAATTTTAATATTTTTTTAAAGGGATGATTAATCTTATATCCCGTTTACACGAGAAGAATAAAAGTTTTAAAATAAAAATTAAAATAAAAATTTTCACGCATTTTTACAACAGAAAAAAAAACCCTACAAAAAAAAAATAGTTTCGCCGGCTATGAACGTTTTTATATAAACATCAAAAAAAGCAAAATGGCCGCGTAATTTTGTTCTATTTTTGGTATACAAACAGTTTAGTTTTAATTATTTTGATAGAAAACTAAAACTGATTTAAACTAAAATGGGTGGCCATAATAAGGATTAAATACACTTCAAAACTGCACAATTATTTTTAATTTTCATTCGTGTGAATTAAATTGCGATCGAAGGGATTAAAAATTTTTTTAAAAAATATGCACTTAATATTTACCTAAAAAAGTTAATTAAACACTTTTTATTATTGTTTTTTTTTGTATTAATTTGCTTCGTATTGGAGCAATTTGTCACACAACAATTAATTAATTTAGCCATCTTATATTTTTCACTTATAATTTTTAATTTTATTTCGATGTAAAAACACACAAACACAAAACATGAAATAAACAAAAAAAAAAAATTTTTTTTGACAGAAGTTGTAGTACGATTTTCTTATTCTCTTTTCATACATTTTAAGTTTTACACTCTCTCTATATATCTTTATGCTCGAAGGGTTTAAGACACGATAAAATTATTCAGCAAGAAAAAATTTACACGCTGACTACTTTGTTTTATAGAATACCATTTAACCTAAATAAGATAGAAATTGTGTAAATTTTTTTTGTATAAACTTTTTCAATGTTTCATTTTTTCACATTATCTTGTTTTTACAGAATTAGACCACTGGCCCACTTTAAATTTGCGATACTTGCTTCTTAAATTATAACGATTCGCACTTCGAAGATATGCCTGTTTTAAATGGCTTAACACAGAATTCTGTACCGAACACAAATTATCTGGTTTGTGCGAAACTGCAAGAAAGTTATTATCTAATGTGTTGAATTCTCGCATTAGTCCATGGCTCGAACCATGTCCCACGCGATGTTCGCCGAATACTAGAAAATGTGGCGATCTACCAGTGGATTCATGTACGACATTACGTAAGGCACAACCAATTTCGTGCAAATGTGTATCCCATTCCCTGTGATTATCAGCTACATAAGAGCGAATTGCTGTTAACTCTTTCGGACGCGTTAGCCTGAGGAGAATATTTTGGAGTGAAAATATGCCTAACTCCAAATTTGGATAGTAAATCGGCCAGAAGCTTTGACTCAAATTGTTTACCATTGTCCGAAAACAAAGATTCGGGAACTCCAAATAAGAAAAACACATGATTCTTTAAATAATCAACTACACTTTGCGCTGTTGCATTTCGGACCGCATTCACCAAAACGAATCGTGAAAACTTGTCTAACACAATCAAAATATGGGTGTTGCCAGATTTGGATCTTGGATAAGGTTCAAGGAAATCTATAAATAAATGTTGCCATGGTCGGTTAACCTCTGCAAATTTCCCCATCTGAGGACGTGTAGTGGAATTGGTAGCCTGGCAGGTTTTACAAATTTCACAATTGGAAACATAATCCTTGACCTGCGTAGCCATCTTTGCCCAATAAAAATGTCTTTGAAGAAGATTAAGTGCTTAACCAAGACGGAGGTAAGTTTTTCAGGAACATCCACAGAAATATTTCAAGAACTATTCGAGTCAGCACATTTGTGCTGGCTAGTGCCTCGTCGGATTGGGGTGAGATTTTCTCGAAAACTTCCTTGAAATCTAGCTATGTGCTGACTCGAGTAGTTCTTGAAATATTTCTGTGGATGTTGGAGTTCCACCTAGTGGTTTGTTTTGCCTAACCATGGATTGACCCAGCGTCACAGTACAAAGAAATAAATGTATCAGCAATATACTGTCCACCACGACATAATCTGAAAAGAGACAAATATGAAGAACTTTTTAGCACCATGGGAGGTGGTTTTATCATTGGTGGCGACTTCAATGCGAAAAACACATACTGGCGCTCCAGAGTTACTACACCAAAAGGGAGAGAGTTGTTTGAAGCAGGAAAAAAATTAAAATGTGACTTTCAATCTGGTGGCTCACCAACTTACTGGCCAACAGATTTAAACAAAACACCGGATCTTATAGACTTTTATGTGACAAAAGGTATATCAGATCAAACTATATTCGTTTGGCAAATAATGAAGAGCTTACATCGAACCACTCTCCTTTTATTATGACGGTCAGTGAAACAATAATTGAAAAAGAAATCACAGCGAGACTGTCCAATAAGAATACCAATTGGAAATTTTTTCGAGAATTATTAGAACAACACATCAATCTTCAAGCACCAATAAGGAATATTATACAAGTCGAAGAGGAAGTAGAAAGGCTGATAGAAAACATACAACAAGCTGCGTGGCAAAGTACATCTTTCAAATACGCAAATAACAACAACTATAAAAACTATCCACTTGAAGTAAGAGAGCTTGTGGCAAAGAAACGTAATGCTCGAAAGTTTTGGCAAATAAACCGAACCAAGGAAAATAGAACCGTCCTTAATAACCTATGTAACAAGTTGAAATCTCTGATCAGAACAGTTAAGAATGAATCCTTAAGTACATATTTGTCGTCACTTACTAGCCAAAAAGATACCGAATATTATGCTTATGGAAAGCAACGAAAGTACTTAAGAGACCAACAAATTCGACGGCACCAATTAGAAGTGAGGATGGAAGCTGGGCTCGAAGCGCGAAACAAAAAGCTGACTTGTTTGCGAGACACCTAGAAGAAACGTTTCAACCATTACCCAGGATGGTGAAATAATTATAAATAGTAAAAGAATGTGTTATTTGAAAAGCTCAAAAATTTTGTAAATAAATTAATTTTTTATGTTGAATGTATTTTTCAGTTTATTATGTCAATTTTATTTAAAATTTTAATTTTAAACGTATTTTGTAATGATTTCATTTGAAGGGATTTTTCATCTCCCGATTACGATCGGTGATTAAATTGAAAACATCTATAACCCTCTGTTGGAATGTAGAACTCATGGGCCGACCCATCTTCCATATCGTTGGAATGTAGAACTCATGGGCCGACCCATCTTCCATATCACTGTACAGGGTGACATGGAGCTATGCAATGCGCAGGTGGTATACTGTACTTGTGTGAATGGGATGAATGAATGGATTGAATGAATGTTGTGTGAATGTAAGGTAAGGCTATGGACCGTAAAAGTGTCTATGCCAAGTCCTTTAAAAAAAAAAAATAAATAAAAAAAAAAATGATTTCACAACTTATATTTACTGATTTAGTTTTTATCTGCATTATACATAGTTCTATCATGAGAGCTAATGGATACTATCACTTGTATTACCTGATTTACATTTTTCATTTTTCTGGGATAACTTTTTATACGTGCTCTTAAAGTTATCGTCTAAGCATGATATTAAATCATTTTTGATTTTTGTAGCAAAATTATTAAATTTATTTTCAAGATCAGACATTGTAAAACTGCCGTGAACACATTCAACCGCAACCGTATATGTATACACAATTATTGGTTTGAATACCGTTTAGAGCCCGATTATTAGTCAAATTTACGATTCAAAATTAGACCGACAACTATGAGATTTCAGTACTATTATGCACTATTTTGCATTACTATTATGTACAATAAATTTGAAATTGAGACACAGAAATGTAACTAGAGTGCTAGTTGACAGCCTCCTCGTGGCGCACGCCATGAATCGCCCTTTGGTGGAAGAAGTACGGCACTCCAAAGAACGCCACCATCAACCCCACCGCCAGGGAACACCACACTGCTGTGTGAACTAAACAATGAGGAGGAAAATACCTCTTCCATCAAGCATAAAAATAACAAGCCAACTGCCGAAGCCACGCCCAGTGTACAAACAGTTATAACAAATAACGCGGAATTAATATATAAATTTGAGCAAATGGAGAAATTAATCGCGCAGCTGAACAATGAAGTTGCCGTGCTAAAGAAAGAAAACCTTATGCTAAAGGAAACCGCAAATAAAAATAAGAACGCAGGAAACTTAGCAATAATGAACAACCAACTTCAAGTACTCGCAGATCAAGCCGACTATCAAAAGATGAGCTTGAAAAAGAAACGAATTGGAGACTACAGAAATCCAAGAGGGCAAATAAGAAACCTAGAAAAGAAACCAACCCAAGCAAGAGGAAAGCTGAATCATCACCCGAAGTTGAGCCAATGCAAACCCACTCTGGATCAAAAGTGCATGAGACAGAAAAGAAAAAACAGGTACCACCTCCGATCAATATTCTAGGAATAACCAACCACGGTAGTATTCAGAAACTGATGAAAGAAGTAGTACGAAATGACTACAAAGTAATATCGCTCAGCAATAATATTTGGAAAATAAATACAACAGAGCCTGAAGATTATAAAGCTCTAGCTAACAAACTAAATGCTGATGGTCACCAGTGGTATACCTTCGAGGACAAAAATGATCGATCAATTAAAATAATGGCAAGAGGTCTCCATCCAACTTGCTCAAAAGATGAAATTATTGAGGACCTGCAAAACAAAGGCCTGAAAATAATCGATGCAGTCAACATCATCAGAAAAGAGAGAAGAGAAAACAGGGACGGAAATGTTGAAATCATGAGAAGAGCTCTCCCACATTTCATGTAAACCTTCGACAACGAAGAAAAAATCGAAAATATTTATAATATTTAGGCTGTCCTCAACCTTAGAGTTACATTAGAAACACCGAGAAAGGTCACTCGACTAATACCTCAATGTAAAAAGTGTCATGATTATAATCATACACAAAAGCACTGCCACCGTGAAACAAGATGTGTTAAATGTGCAGGAAATGACTGCACAGTCCCCCGAGATACAACACCGAAGTGTATCAACTGTAATGGCCAGCATCCAGCCAACTACAGAGGATGTAAAGTTGCAGTAGAACTACAAAAAATGAGAGAAAAATCACGCAAACCAGGTACATCAATAAATGTACAATCTATAAAAAGAACCACGGAGCCAAAATCGTCAACTGCTAATCATAACATACAAAGCCAGAGAGTAAACGAAAACGTTACTTATGCACAAGTAGTTCAGCAAACAGAGGAGAAACAGTTAAAAGTGGATCTCGTTCTACAGGGCATACTGAGAAATCTAGACAACATTAACAATAGACTTATTTCGCAGGAAATGAGTCTGCAGAAAACACTAGAAGAAATGAAATCACAAACTAGTTTCAATAAAAGAGTAGAAGAAAACCTTGGTCAAGTGTATCAAAATATAAATTATATAAAATCGAATTATAAACAAAAGAAATGAATAAAACATTACGAATTGTAACCTGGAATGCAAATGGGCTATTGCAACACATTCAAGAACTAGATATATTTTTAAACATGCATAATATAGATATATGTCTTATATCAGAAACCCATTTCACCAAAACTTCATTCTGTAAAATAAAAGGATTTAATTGCTACTATGCACTACATCCTGAGAACAAAGCCAGAGGTGGATGAGCTATCCTCATAAAAGAGTATATAAAACATAACGAAGAACCAAAAGTTGAGAACCTTTCCATGCAAATCACAACAACTAAAATACAATTAAGCAATATTAAAACATGCAGTATCTCAGCAATATATTGCCCTCCAAGATACAATCTCAAACAAGTAGATTAGACTAATCTTCTGAAAACGCTAGGAAGTGCCTTTTTAGTTGGAGGTGACTATAATGCAAAAAATACATATTGGGGATCTCGGTTAACGACCGCTAAAGGAAAAGAACTGTTCGCAGCAGGCAAACAACTAAAATTCGAGTTTTACTCAGGCGGTACACCAACCTAATGCCCTACGGATACCAGTAAGATTCCAGACCTTATAGACTTCTTTATTACAAGAGGGATTTCAGATAATTATATCCATATAGAGAACAGTGAAAGTCTATCATCAGATCATTCACCAGTTAAAATGATACTTAGCCAAACAATTATTATGAAAGAGGGCAACTCGAAATTAACGAGCTTCAAAACCAATTGGGATCTCTTCCAAACACAGTTAACAGAAAGAAATAGTCTGAAGAACCCAATTCAGGGACAAGTCCAAATAGAAGTCGAATTAGATAAGCTCATCCATAATATCCAATATGCTGCGTGGGAAAGCACTCCAAATAGGCAGGAAATGAGGCGCAATGCTAGCTATCCAGAGGAAGTGAGAGAACTCCTTACAAATAAAAGAAAAGCACGGAAGAATTGGTAAAAACATCGAAATCCTGAAAATAAAAGAGTATTTAACCATTTGTATAACAAATTAAAATACCTTATAAAAGACATTAAAAATCAATCAGTTAAATACCTCAGCACTCTAACTGGGTAAAAAGATACGATTATTCATTATGGAAAGCAACTAAGAATTTAAAAGACCTAAACTTCAGATTCCTCCAATAATAATGAAAATTGGGCTCGAAATGCGAAACAAAAAGCAGATTTGTTTGCAAATCACCTTGAAGAAACATTCCAACCTTATCCAAAACAAACGGAAAAGAAAAATATTACACCAATAAATAAACAGGATGAAGTAAATATTACACCTGTAACATTGAAAGAACTAAAATGGGAAATCAAGAATAATCTGAATGCGTATAAGGCTCCAGGATATGATCTTATAACGGGTGAGATAATAAAACTGTTACCGGAGAAAGCGTTGAGGAAACTAGTGAATATAATTAATGCAGCATTTCGACTAAGATATGTACCAAGGCAATGGGAAGTTGCAGAAGTAATTATAATACTTAAACCGAACAAACCTCTGCATGATAAAGCTTCATATAGGTCAATTTCTCTGCTACCAACATTATCGAAACTATTTGAAAAGGTTCTTCTTAAAAGACTAAAACCAATTATCGAAGAAAGGAATCTTATCCCTTCACATCAGTTTGGATTTAGGGAAAAACATTCTACGATAGAACAAGTACATCGAATTACTGATGTAATCGAGAAATCACTAGAAAGCAAACAAATATGCTCAACTAGATTCCTTGATGTAGCGCAAGCATTTGACAAAGTATGGCACCAGGGGCTAGAATTCTAACTTCATCGAAATCTTCCGGAGCAATTTTTTCAAATTTTAAAATCATACATATCAGAGAGGCACTTCCGACTAAAGTATGAGAATGAATACTCCCAACTAAATAGAATAACAGCTGGAGTACCACAAGGGAGTGTTTTTGGGCCAATCCTATATCTTCTATATACTAGAGATACACCAATTACAGAAGAAACTTTTGCCGATGGCAAGGCAATACTTGCAACAGCAAAGAACACCAATGACTCCACTAGTAAATTACAGAGGGCTACTAACCTGATATGTAATTGGACAAAGCAATGGCGAATTAAATTAAATGAAGCAAAATCAATCCAAGTGAACTTTACAAATCAAAAAGTTAACCATATACCAATAATGATAAACTCAATAGTAGTACCCCATGCAAACACTGCCAAATATCTTGGTATGACTTTAGATGCTAAGCTTAGATGGAAGGAACACATAAAAAAGAAGAGAGAAGAACTAAATATTAAATTTAGAAAAATGCATTGACTCCTAGGGAGACAATCTGAACTAGCGATCCATAACAAACTGCTGTTATACAAACAAATCCTGAAGCCTGTATGGGCTTATGGTAGCCAACTATGGGGATGTGCCAAGAAGACAAATATCAAAATCATACAAACAGTTCAAAATAAAATCCTACGATACAATACGTTAATGCACCGTGGTATTTTCGAAACGACAACCTCCATCGAAATCTCAAGATTGAGCTTGTCGCGGATGAAATTAAGCATCATGCAACAAAACACCTACAACGTCTGCACCAGCATCAAAATCAGGACATACGCTGTATGCTGACTACATCTCCAACAAGAAGACTGCAAAGAACCAAACCACTTTACTTATCGCGACCAGGAGGTCAGTAGACTTACTGTGGCGAAAAATCTGAGGGAGGAGTTACACTAAAATGGGGATAATCACTTGATTACGAATATACAAAATACTTTATTATGCAATGTAAATTACTAAATGGGTACAAGACTCAGTCGTAATATTAATAAAAAAATTAAAAAAAAAAAAAAAAAAAAAACTGCTACATTCATTCACTTGTTTTAATTTTTAATTTTGTATTTACACGAAGGGTTCATATTAATCTTAAATGACTTTTATTAAACAATTAGAATTTAGTTAAATAAACATTGTTAATTATTCATGATTTGGTTCACACAATTATTAATTCATTACAGTGATTAATTAGAATTTATTTATTTTTTAAGAGACTTAAACACGTCTATTCACTTGCGAACATCTTGTTTTATTTTGTGTTCATAATAAAATTAACTTCAATGAGTTAAGTTAATTTAATTTTATTGGTATATACCACATTGTAGTAAAATTATTTTTAACAGCATTTCGCGTGTATTCTAAACAATTTAAAAAAAATTTCCTTCACCACATTTATCACAACAGACAAAAATGCTGTGGAAAAACTTTTCAATCGTTTTCAATAAATTTTCTATTTATTTATCAGTTTTCATTTTTATACATTTTTTGTATGCTGTGTTATAATAATTTTCACATAATTTAGTTTTTCAATTCGATTTTTTATTTGGTTTTTGTTGGTTTAATCTATATATAGACAGCAAAATAAAGCCTGAAAACTTTTTCTACTATGTACGAGTACATACAGCGAAACCAAAACAAAAAATGGTATTTTATCACACGTATTTTTAAGTTAGCAGAATAAATAAAAAAAATTAGACTAAAAATTATATTTATTGCTAATTTTTTTATTTTATTTTATTTACATTTTTTATATCTACCGCCAAAAAAAAAAATATAGCGTTTTTGGTAATACGAGTTTGAGCTACACATTTTATTATGTTGTAAAAGTTTATTCAACATAAATTTTTTTGTTTCGTTTTCATTCTGGAAAAATTATAACACCAAACTAAAATTAAACAAAAAAAATAGCTTCTCACTGTATTATGTATGTGCGCCCCAACTTCTTCAATTTTCAAAGTGCGAAGTACGTATAATAAAAAGTTATAATAATGTACATGGGGCATGATGCGCAACGCATGGAAAGCGCCAAAAAAAAAGGGTCTGCAAAGTAAATTTTTAGTCACGAAATTGTCTTAACATTAATTACGTTAATTCTCAAGTATATTTATACACACACACACAGTTTTTATATAACATTAAATTAAACGAATTATGATGTAGCTTAAAAATAATGAAGTGGAAAATAAAATATGCAAGTTAAATTAAAAATTGAATTTATGTGCGCCCAAACAACACTATAAGAAGTTTCTTAGGCGCTTAAGGTGTGGTATGGTATATAAGATGATTATTATATATTCTTGTGTTGTAGTTAATTGTATTCTGTTATTATACTTTTTTTGTAAAATGTATCGTAAACTTTAATTCTTACTTAGGTACTTATATACTTTGTAGAAGTTAAACATTAACATTAAATCTCCGTACGAACAAAAAATAAAACATTTTCGTGAAAGTTCACGGTTATTATATTTTATGAACGATGTAAGTATTATATGTCGCTGATATCGTATTTATAATAGCTGTCAAATAAATTATGCGAAAGAACTATAGAGATTTGTGAAAACAGTCACAAGTATGCATTTCCTCGGTTGTCGACACGTAAAATAATACGTTGATTACTTTGGCAATATTTTTTGTCAACATCGACAATTTAATCCTACGATATTTTAACGATTTGAAATAAATGCGTCAGTGCCCAGTTGTATTTCGTAAAAGGGCGATTCAGTTAAGTCGCAACGAAAAACTAAAGAATCAGTCAAATTAAATCGGAAATCACATACCAGATACTGTAATTTTGTAAATATGTATGTGTTGAAATAAAACAAACAGAAGCTTTAATTAAAGAAAGTTTATTGCACTAAACGTTCCGATTGATCTTAATTTCAAATTTTGTTATTAAGGATAAAGTCAAGCACATGTTCTTCGATGTTTCTCAAGGATATTCCACACAGCTTCCGATATGACTTTGGCAGCAATATTGTTCCATTTCAAACGCATATATTCAGCAATTTTATCGCATCCGCCATTCTTCTTTTCTCTATTTCCAAATATTTTTGGATAGGTCTAGACCGGTCGGCTTAGATCTTCTGAGATAACGTTGATTAGATTACTCTCCTTTATAGCGTCTTTACAGCACCGTAATTAACCGAAATATTTTCCGAATTGTAATAGATTTAATAAACAGAAACATCCTTTTTCACTTTCTATCACGGGCACAAACAGTTTTGTTGATTATTAAGGCTTGTGTTCCAAAAACATTAAAATGAACCTACAACATACAACTTTGCATTAATCTTAATTTAAAATAGTAAAATAATAGATGTAACTAAAAATGTTAACCGGGTTTAACCCGGTTCCGTCCAGGAACTAAACCGAAACAAAAAGAATTTGCTAAAAGCGGCGCAGGAAAACTGAACAAAACATCTTTTGGAACTGAATCCAAAACCAGAACGATAAAAAATTCGGTTCCATGCTTTAGAGTAGTGTAACTATAGCTTAATCAGGCCAATATTTTACTGGCGAATCGTGTCAACGAACTAGAGACAAAATACGTTTCTGTCGTCATTTTTTTACTTTGCTCTTGAGTAACTGCAAATCTCTTGCAATCACAACTCTTTTTTCAAATTTATGTAACTTGAAGTGCTTATATATTTAGCGGAAGCATTGTTACTAATTTTGGTAAGATATATAGCTTTTGACCTGCACACCTGTTTCAAATCCAATTTCACGTACATACCTTTCGTCATCTATCAAAACATATTCCCAAAATTTTGTTAAAACTTTGTAATAGAACACCGACACACACACGGCACATTTAGCGGACAAGTTAAGGTTATCTGAACGATTTATATGGATTTTTAATAACTCGGTAATTCTTATAGCGTAATTCTTGTACTCGAATTCGTCTTTCCATGGAACGGGATGTACTCAATTTTATGGTACGGTCATAATCAGAGATTCCTGAGTGAGTGCTGGCCAAGGTCGAGTAAAACTTGGTAACGAAAGGTTATTCTTAATAAAATTTAAATAATATTTAAAATAAAAAAATTCTCGACGCCATACTCACATAGTAAATCACACGAAATTTTGTCTTGAATCAGCGATGGAATACTTTTCGTGTGTTTCACTATGTGAGGGCTTAGCAAGTCCGATAAAAATTTGGTATCGAGAATTTTTATTAGTTTTTTACTCCACAGATAACTCAACTTAAAGTAAATTAATTAAAAATTAGGTATAATCAGCCATTGCATTTCTCTAATTTGGTTATTGTTGCAGTTTCGAATATCAGTAGGTCGTGATATTTGAGCTGGTACATGACTCCTTTCGCAGACAGAAAACCGAAAAATTTGAGGTATGATACTACAAATCGGATGGTTTTATGTCATTTCGTGACTGATATTTGGTTAGCTGAATTGACAATACCGTATGCTGGTTTCAATGTATCGTTCGAGATTGACTGTTGTTTGTCTCTAACTCAGACAGTAAATTGCTTGCGTATGCGGCGTCTAACCTTGTGCGGTCCATCGTATAAAGTTTTTAATTCAGTTCGAATTTTATTAACCCTGACCAAGACGTAATCGCAGTTGTCGGAACAAAAATATCGATTTGTTTACCGATACCAAGTAAAACGGTTGGTACTTCTGAGATCCAATTAATTGTGTTGCCTCGAACTTTGAGAGCAGATTTCATCTGTCAGTGTAAGCGTTCGCCCATGACAATGCCTTATGGATAGTAAGCCGTTGAATGTACCCCATGTTAGCCGAGGAGTTTCGTTAACATAATCAACGCTTTATAAAGCTTCAGCTTCACGGCACTTGATAAGTGTTCAGATTTTAGCAGTGGCCTTAGAGGGGACAAAGAACGACAGCCAGCTGCCACCCGCACTTTAATATCCTCACCCACACTGTTATCGTGAGTGATAAGAGAACCCAAATATTTAAGCCTCCTCACTCCCTCAAACGTGTGGTGGCTACTAGTAAAATCTGGTGTGTCATTGTCCCTAAAACCAGAGATCAGGTATTTCGTTTTGGACTCATTGATCTGAAGTCCAACTGAAGATGAAAACTCTACAATCGGATCAAGTATTTCTTTCACTCCGTTGCTATTCAGACCAATCACGCATATGTCATCTGCACCTGATTGGACTGGCGATATAAGATGTTGCGCTGAGGTGTTTCAGTTTTACGAAAGATGTACTCCAACATGAAATTAAACAGTATCAGGGACAGAGCATCTCCCTGCCGAACACCCGAGTTAACTGCAAAAATTGTCGATAGCCTTTTCTCAACTTTAACACAGCATTGAGACTGCGTCACTGTCATCCTACACAGTCGTACCAATTTTATTGGAATTCTTAGGTATGCCAGGGCAGACTACAAACTCTCGATTGATCGAGTCATAGACCTGCCGGAAATCCAGGAACACCTGATGTATGGCGATGGGTGTCTCATAATATTTGAATAGAATCACTCGCAGCGAATAGACCTGATCAGTGACTGATCGAATCGGACGAAATCCTCCTTGATAGTCACCAACCAAGTCCTCCGCTAAAGGAGTGATTTTTTTTTTTTTTTTTTTTCGAGGAGGGGAAATCTTCAAAAGACACGATAAGCGTACTTACCGCCCTGTGGGATTTTTACCCACTAAAACCGCCTCCTCTCGCCGGACCGTTATTCCCCCCGGGACCACCGCAAAGTATTACTTCGGGGGGCGGTCTTAGTATTTCTACTCACACGTTTCTAGCCGCTTCTAATCGCCTTTGCTCCTTTTGCACCTTAGTTATGGTAGCGCAGCAGGCATCCCATATTTGATGTGATTTCAGCATTTCATCCACTATGTTGTCCGGACCTAAGTTTGTGTTTATGGTAATACACAGGTCCATTCTCTCAGTCTTAAATCGCGGATACTCGAGTAATACGTGTTCCGGGTTTTCTACTTTATTGCACGTTGGACAGAGAGGAGTATCATCATGCCCAAAGCGATGCAGATAGCTTCGGTACCCACCGTGTCCTGTTAGGAATTGGATTAAATGGTAATTCATCTCTCCGTGTTTGCGATTTATCCAGGGTTTGATATTCGGAATCAATCTGTGTGTCCGACGTCCTTTCGTCGCATTATCCCAACGTTCCTGCCAACTTTGCACGGATTTGGCTCTTTCTGTCGTTTGAATAGCCTGACCGACTGTAGAACGGTGTTTCTTAGCCTCATATATTCTTTTCGCCTCGTTCGCCATGATATCAATCGGTATCATTCCGGCTATGACGCATGCTGCTTCTTCTGAGGTGGTTCCATATGCACTGATGACTCTAAGGGTGCTTAGCCTATAGACTTGTGCCAGCCGTCTCCTGTTGCATTTTACCTGCAGTGCCTTTGACCAGATCGGAGCCCCGTACAGTAGCACTGAGCTTGCCACTCTGGACAGAAGAAGACGTCTACTGCTTCTTGGGCCACCAACATTTGGTAGCATATTGGAGAGCGCCGAGTCCACCCTCGATGCTTTTCCGCACGTATAATCTATGTGACTCTTGAAGTTTAATCTGTCATCAAGCATAATTCCCAAATATTTTACCGCTTCTTTGGACTTTATGACGTGGTTCCCAACCTTAAACGATACCGTTTCCCGTTTTTTACGGCTACTAATCAGCACTGCTTCTGTTTTTTGCTCCGCCAGTTCCAGGCCAACGGATTCCAGCCAGTCCCTCACTATTGCAATCGCCTCGTTAGTGATCATCTCAATTTCATCCAGGTGATTTGCAGACACCACTATCGCGATGTCATCGGCAAGTCCTATCACTTCTGCTTCATCTGGGATTCGTAGCTTTAGTACGTTGTCATACATAATGTTCCACAAGATTGGCCCCAGAACGGAACCTTGTGGTACTTCAGCTGTTATCTTGTATTCCATGGGAACATCCTCAGTGTCGTACTCTAACACTCTATCCTCGAAGTAGCTATCTAGTATCTTCAAGAGGTAGGCCGGAACATTCAACTTTCGTAGGGAATCCATAATATGGACCCAGTTAGCTGTGTTGAATGCGTTTTTAACGTCAAGTGTGGCAACCGCACAGTACTGTTTAGTTCCTCCTTTCCATCTTTTTCCCTGTAAGGCTCCTTTGGTCTTAGATACCACTGCATTAATGGCATCCAATGTGGATCGTGCCTTGCGAAATCCGAATTGTTGAGACGAGAGACCGCCATCTCCTTCTGTAATCGGGAGCAACCTATTCTGAATAATGCGCTCCAGTATTTTCCCCCCTGTATCGAGCAGGCAGATTGGACGATATGAGGATGGTTCACCTGGTGGTTTTCCTGCTTTTGGCAAGAGTACCAATCTCTGCCTTTTCCATATCCTGGGAAACACTCCTTCCTCTAGGCAGGACTGCGCTATATTGACGAAGAGGTTAGGGTTACTTCGTATAGACACTTTGAGCGCTTTGTTGGGTACTAGATCTGGACCAGGGGCCTTGTTTACACCTACTTGGCCGCACGCGTTCAATGTCTATTCTACCGTCACTTCCGGTATTTTCTCCATATATTCCTTCGTGTGATCGTCCTCTCGATTACCAGGTTTTGGAAGGTGCTGCGGGAAAAGAGTCTTGACGATCTTTTGCAGCATCTCTGGACACATTTCTTGAGGGTTTCTTTGGCCTTTTATTCTGGACATGACCACTCGGTAAGCGCTGCCCCATGGGCTTGCGTCTGCCGCGTCACACAGTGGTTTGAAACTCTCCCTCTTGCTCTCGTTATTTCATCACGAAGCAGTTTCCTCAGCCTTATGTACTCTCGATTTAGCTCCGCATATTCGGGGCATCTGGCAGATCTTTGAGTTCTTCTTCTGGCCTTGTGACATTTAGCCCTTAGTTCCTTAATGTCCTCGTTCCACCAGTAGGCTGGTTTCCTTCTATGGTTTGCTGTCCTTTTTGGCATAGATGCGTCACATGCCCTGTAGAGTTGCCTGGCCACGTGGTTGACTTTGTCTTCGGCATTGCTTGCTGGTATACTAATGTCTTGGACCAATTCCCGAAAGAGTTCTTCGTCCAGAGCATCAGGCACCCAGCCTCTTCTTTTCCAGGTCATTGGCTTCAATTTTGCCTTGCTCTGAGATTCTACTTCAAAAAACACCGCTTGGTGATCACTATGAGTGTATCGTTCACTGACATGCCATTTAATTTCCCTTGCTAGTTGACTACTTGTAAAAGTAATGTCGATCACGGATTGGTGACCATTCTTACGAAAGGTGCTGGTATTGCCTCTGTTCACTAGAATGACTCCCAGTTGGGAAAACGCCTCTAACAATGTGTTGCCTCTAATATTAGTATATTTGCTACCGCACTCCTCGGCCCATGCATTGAAGTCCCCAGCAATAACAATTGGATGGTGCCCTCTTGCCTCCGCCACGATTTTAGCGAGCACCGCTTCGTACTCTGACAGATATAGACTTGGAGGGGCATAGCAACTAAAGAAATATATATTATTGATCTTTGCCAGTGCATATCCGTCCTCTTGCCGCACTTTAGCTTCCTGGAAGGGATATTCTCCGCAAACCCATATTGCCGCCTTTCCGGTCCGGTCTGTTATCCATACATTATTTATGGGTATTTTGAAAGGTTCCGACATTAAGACCACGTCTGATTTTGTTTCTCTTACAACTTGCCCTAGGAGATTTTGAGCTGCCTCACAGTGGTTAAGATTTATCTGTATTACTTTCATCTGCGGGCTGAGATTTCCCTCCTGTATAGTGGACACCTACTGCTCCCTGCGATATGCCCTTGTTCACCAGTGCAGAGCATGCACTTTGGATCCTTCTTGCATGTCCTCGCCATGTGCCCGATTTCGCCGCATCTTCTACAGAGTTTAGATCTATCGCAGTTGTTGCAGTCTTTTGCGATATGATCAAACTCTAGACACCTATAGCATATTTTTGGTTGAATCAGCTCCCTAACTTTACAAACTACCCAGCCAATCTTTACTTTCCCGGCGTTTAATAGTTTGTATGCTGCTTCCGCACAGGTAAACTAATTATTGCTATCTGTGTGCCCCCATATCCTTTCCTCAAATTCTTGATAACAGATTCGTGCAAGTTTTCCAGCCCGAAAGCTTTTAGCGCCTGCTGGATGTCCTCTTTCGTTGTAATTTCATCTAAGTCCCTGCATTCTAGCGTGATTTCTTGCGGTAGGGCTCTAACCTTGGCCTGTTCTCCTAACGTAGTTTTCACCAGCTCCCAATAGTCAAAGCTCTTCTTATTGGAGTCTCTATTGAATTCGAGCAGAATTTCGCCACCCCGGGTTCTTCTAATGCGGCCAAAATTCTCACCTAGCTCTTTCAGGTTCGGGTCACACTTCACTATGCGGAGAATATCTCCTAGTTTTTCAACGAATATAGCGTCCGGTTTCGTTTTCTTGCGGCTCTACTCTTCTTCTTTCTGGCTGATTTGATGGTTACTTTCGTCCATTCTTCCGGATTTTCATCCTACTCTTCCTTTCCTAAATTTTCGCCCGTGCTTACATCGGTTTCCTGGTATCATCTCTTTTCTTTTTTTGATCGGGGGTTCACCCGGACAGATCACTCCCCTTTTCCTTTTCCCTTCGTCTCATCACTGAGTCCCCACCGGTGCCTGTTTGGCCTGATGGAGGCGTCATTATTTCCGGAAAGGTATTTTCCACTAATATTCCTCCTGCTTGTGGTTTGAGGATCCAATTGTGAGGTACTTTAACCGCTTCTTTTGTTTGTTGGACAGTGTCCTCAGCTTGGTACTCACGCATCTGATCTCCATCTCAAGTTCGCCAAAAGATGCCCTGATCAGGCGCAGCATCCTTTTTATCTCCTGTTGGACGTTGTGCCTATCATTCACATAAAATTGCAAGCTCTCGATATGCGACTTTAGTTTTTGTAGTCTCTGGTCGATTACATTACCATCGCTCTCGCTCGCTGCCTTCTGCCTTGGTTCGAGATCGAGTGGCGGAAGTGCTGCCACACTAGGCTGACTTTCCTTTACTGGTGACCTCGTCAATCGGTTGCTCCTAAAAAAGGCTTCCGCCTCTGTCGTACGCGTACTTGTAGTATTTAATGCACCATCAGCCAAGTTCTCCACTGCTGGAACATTGCGATTACTGGATGACGACGGCTGGGAGCCCGCTTGCCCACTCCCAAAAACCGCCGGTACTGGGTTTCCTACTCCCTGCACCGTAGTCAATTTTTTTTGCTCCTGATCTGGCATCTTGGATTTTTATTGAGTGATCCGCCCCTAGCATTTTTAGCCTACTGCCAGGACCTTTTACGCAGCCGCTGACCAGAAAGCCGCCCACTATGGACAGACGCTTCTGGATTCCACTCCCACGTACGAAGCCGCACCTCCTGGTGAACAGACGCTTCTGCAAGTTTTGGTCCACGAGTGGTATGTTATTTCCCACTTACCCGCCGATAAACCAGGGAGGGCATTCCCCTATCCGCCACCTGGGGACGCGCTCGATAGGAGATTTGCAACTCCCACGGGGCTAGAGGAGTGATTCTATCTAATACAATGTATGACAGTAACTTGTATGCTGTGCAAAGGAGAGCTATACCGCGATAATTCTCACACTTCAAGCGGTCTCCCTTCTTGAAGATGGGGCATATCGCGGCTACGTTTCATTCGTCTGGCATAACTTCGGTTCGCTATACTAATCGAATAAGGTCGATAAGATAGTTCCACAAAGTATCCCCTCCGAATATCAAGAGCTCCGAATTAATGCAGTCCACTCCAGGTGACCGGTTTCGTTTTAGTCTCTGCATGGCCTTCACCAAGAGAAGAAGTTGGTTGAATTTACAAAAAAACTAATAATTTCAACAACTTATACCAATGATTTTGATGGTTTGTGAACGGGTTATCTTAAATCAATTGTTAGTTTTTCTCAATAAATATGATTTACTTAACCCCTTTCAATCCGCATACAGGCCGGACTTTAGTACAGAAACAGCTGTTTTGCATGTTGTAGATGATATAAGAAGAGAGCTGGATTCTGGTAAAACAACTATTTTAACTCTTTTTGATTTTAGTAAGGCATTCGATTGTATTAATCATACACTGCTTATTGAAAAACTCAAACAGATATTTTATTTCCATTCTTCTGCGTGTTCTCTAATTTTGAACTATCTATCAAATCGGTCGCAAATTGTTTGTAACGGATCAAAAAGCTCTGGAATGCTGGCAAAAACAGCAGGTGTACCTCAGGGGTCAGTGCTGGGGCCAATTCTATTTGCTTTATACATTAATGACATTTCTAAGCAGCTGGTTCATTGCAAATATCATTTGTATGCAGATGATTTGCAAATATACATAAGCTGTAATAGTAATGAACTTAATTCTTGTGTTCAAAAATTAAATGAAGATATAGAGAGAATTACTAGGTGGTCTAAAGAGAATACTTTAAAATTAAATAGTAGGAAAACGCAGTGTATGCTTATAAGCAATAGAGATATTAAACTAAATCTAACACCAATGATCAAACTGGGGGATGAATTAATACCGTTCGTTCCAAATGCGAGAAACCTTGGTGTTATCATTAATAACCGTCTTGACTGGGAAGATCATATAAATTGGGTAAGTCAAAAAGTTAATTTCATGTTACGGAAGTTATGGGCAACAACAAAATTTGTGAGTACTAAATTAAGATTAAAATTCTTTGATACCTATTTAAGACCTCATTTCACATACTCTATGACAGCATTATATGGAATGCAGGAAAAATATTTCTATAGAATTCAATTACTTTTTAACGCTTGCATAAGGTATGTGTTCAGTCTACGTAAATTTGACCATATATCAGTATACTCTCGAGCCTTACTAGGATGCACATTAAGAGAATTTTATGACTTCCGAACATGTCTTTTCATATTTAATGTATTGAAAAATAAGCAGCCTGCATATCTGGCTAATAAGCTAATCAATCTAAGGTCCAGTCGCTTAAATAATTTACTTTTACCAAAAAACAAAACTAAACATTTTAACAAGTCATTGTTTAGTGGGGGACTATCACTTTGGAATTCTTTGCCGTTGGAGATTAAACTTTCGAAAACCTCTAGAAAATTCAAAAAACAATACGAGAACCATTTCAACTTCGCGAAAAGACATTAGAGTTGTAATTATTATCAAGTGATCTATGAAATCTGTTTTATTCTATTTTTTATTTTATTTTTATTTTATTTTATTTTATTTTGTTATTTTAATATATCTTATTACTTTCTTTTGTTTTATTTTATTATTTTCTTTTATTTTATTTCATTCTTTTAATTTATTTTATTTTATTTTATAACATTTAACTTTTATTAGTCATATATGTATTGGGTAGCCATAATAATAATTTTTTAAATTTCATAAAAACTATTTAAATGTTTAATACTAAATATCTAAAATGAAATACTAAAACGCATATGTAAATGAGTTGTATAACTTAAATATGTTAATATGTTAATAAAGATTTAAGATTTAAGATTTTAAGATTTTCAGCCGAAAAGAAAATTGTTGCATTTATTATTAACATGGTAAATTTTAATATTATGATGATTGTTAAGAACAACAAATAAATAGTCAGATATGTAAAATCTATAAATAAATTGTAGCGTTTGTAAAATCACAATTAATTTGTAAAATCAACTAACTTAATTGTAATTTGTAATATAAATGTTAAATTGTCAAACCATCAAATAAATTGTAATATTTGTAATACCAACAAGTAAATTGTAAGTTTTTTAAAATTACAAATAAACTGTAAAACCAACACATAAATCGTAGAATTTGCAAAATCAACAACTAAATTGTAGTATTTTTAAAATGGCAATTAAATTGTAAATTCAACAAATAAATATAGTATATATGAAATTAGTAAATTTAACTATTCATAAAATGAAGAATTTACTATTTAAAATGCAGTAAATTCAACAAATGATAAATAAAGTTATATATTTACAAAGTAAATTTATTTGTAAGTTTTGTTCTAATAAGCCATTTTAATTTTCAAAGTTATAACTTTAGTGTTTTTTTTTTACAATTTTTTATTAAATATTATTTTGAATTTTATTAATATTAAAAACGCAGATATTTAGGTTATATCTAAATTTAAAAAAAAATATGTACACAATTCAATATAAAAGCCTTGTAAGTTATGATTATAATAACATTTAATACTATAAATGTCATGATACTCCCTATAGAAGGATGAGTGCCTCGATGTCAGAAAAAAAATTGAAGCGCTCTTTGCATGTTTTGCTTCAAAGTCGATTTCAATCTGTACAAAAAAAAATAAAAATATAATTAGGTACATTTGAACACATGAAACATTTATTTTATCATATTTTACCAATCTATGGCCATCATGGCCTTTGAATCGTGGCGATTATGCTAGAATCGCCGCCAAGTTTCTATCTTCGCAAGCTTGTATTTCTGATCGTCGTTGTTAAACTATCTTCCACCAACGTTCCTCTGCTGTAGTACATGGATCATACATTGATACATTTACATACAATAAAAATTACTTTAATGATACGTAAAAAATAAAAGTTGGATTTAAAACTACTACTATATCAATATTAATGGTGATCATTACTCGAATTGTTTTTTTTAATTAATCAACTGGTCAATATCACTTTCGTTCTAATTATAAAAGAAAAATAATATTGGTATTAATAATTTTATCAGTAATTATATATTGGATTTTCTAGCAAGCAAAAATCAGATTTCCGATAATTCCTTAAACTTCTTTTAAAAAGTAAAATTAATATTCAAAGACGTATCTTGCCAGTTTTAGTAGCGGACTCAAATGTTAAATGATAAATTTTTTCGTAAATTTTGCACAAACATATTAACAATAACTATGTATTTATACAAAAAATTATAATTTTAATTTCTATTTTGAACCTATTACGATTTGTAAGATTACCATATATAGTATTTACCCCAATTGTTACCTTTGAAAAGTGTTCCTAACTCATCATGTAATTTCCAATAAATTAAAAACCCTTCTATATCTGTAACTGCTGGTCCCGTTTCCACTGTATTTAAATCAAGTTCATCATTATCAATACTGTTAATTATTGGTATAACCATCAAAGTTTGTTTCTACTGGTGTTGAGTCCACTTAATTATTTAAATATAATTCATCATTATTAACATCTAAATTAAATGAACACATTAACGCATCATATACCTTTTTGGGCAATTTGGTATTCTGGTGTGGGTATTCTAATAATTAAATTAATTGTGTTACGATTTTGTTATTAATGATCATATCTTTTTGATTCATAGTTCAATTATTCATATTTGTTTTGTTAACTAATGAAGATTTAAGTCATACAGGTTGTTTGATGCACCCTGTTTACTATTAAGTTGTAATATTAATAATTTTAAAATCTAACAAAAATAAATTTTCGTTCCGTCATGATTATGACGAAACAAAAAAAATATTTTCTAAATTAAACATTCTTTTCCTTGCAACATTTATGAAATTCTATGGTTTATATTCTGAACAGTAAAATTGCTATAGAAACAAATGAATTCTATAGCAATTTTACTGTTCAGAATATAAATCATAGAATTTCATAAATGTTGCAAGGAAAAGACTACAATTAAACATAACTTATGAATTTAATGAAGTTTGTTACGAACGTCCTAACGGACGTTGTAGCAACAGAATTATCACGTAGTCATCACCTGCAGCCGAAGCCCGCTATGACTCAGTCTGCGGGTGGGATGATAGTGGTGATGTCCCACGTGACCTAGGGAGCTGCTCTCTGAGACACTTTTACTTACCTCAGCACACGCGCGCACATTTCAATCATCTCCCGACAATCCACTACCTATTAAATAATCACAATTTCATTGTTTTATAACCGTTCAATTTTTTTTTTTTTTTTAATAGCACAAAATGATTTTATATAATTCAAAATACATACATACAATTGACTAAGTGTAATTTTTTTTTTTTGAGTACTGTACTTTACAAAAATAATAAATATTATATAGAAAAAAATACAGAAGTTTCACTTAATAAAATGTTTCTTGGTGGTGATGCTCCATCTTATTATTGTAATCAAAAAAAAATTTCCTTTCCCGGTTCGCTGCTTATCCACTAAGGGCTGCGCTGGCTCAGTTTCGCCTAAATCAGGGGTGATTTTAGATTTTGATTTGTATAGCACCTTATTGTGCCCTGCCCTATACAGTACAATAATATGTACTCAGATTTTTTAGAGTTTTTTTTTTATATTATTTTTTTAAATTAATTTTAATTATCTATTTCTTCTTAATTTTTTCAATTTTATTTCGGTTTTTTTTATTATATTTTTTTTTGCTTTTCCTCGTGTTGTACCAATCACGGTTCAATCGCTTCTCCTTTTTCTGTTATTTTTTTTTGGTCAAATTTCACTCGTATACCCCTGCTACCCGTGCACGACTCAATCGTAACAAGGTTCTTAGGTAAATAATTAGCAAATTACTTCAAAGCCTATTTTACTATTTATCAAATTAGATTGCCATATTGTAAATGATTGAACTATCTTCGATAATTTTAGAACTACGTTATTATTTTAGTTTAAACAGATAGATTTCCTATAAACATTACACAAATAGCTTATAGCCATATATAGCTATGCGATATGATAGATAGCAAATCCATTTAAGAAAATTAAGAATTGAAATTAAATTAATCCATTTAAGCAGACGTACATATATGATTTTATTTAGTAACTTATTTAGTATGAATCGATTATCTTAAAATGCATAATTTAAGATAGTCGATTCATCCACCTGAAAGATTATTGAAAATAATATTTATATTTTCTGAGATAGTGGGTGGTAAGTAGTGATTTGTGATGTTGTCTATACATAGTGAAGCGATTCAAAGTTTGATACGCTGATTGAAATACAGAAACGAGCATCCTAGACTGGATGTTTTTTATTCCGAAATAAAATATTCCCAGACATTGCAGAGATATCATTATAATGCACACGAACTAAATTTTTGATAAGAACGCGTACTGCATCGACTCGATTTTTGTTTTGAAATTTTTTTTTTTTTCGAAGAAATATGAAATTACGTTTTGTGTTTTTTTGTAATTTTAATATTAATTGAACAGGAAACTGTTGATTTTACCAGGTCTTATTAAATCCAACTAGAAACAGTGTTCCTCATCGGATAGATCCTAAACGCAAATCTCCGCAGTCTGTATTTGAGGTGACTCAACTACAGTCTGTGACGTATGATGAGCACCGAGCAGGTCGGTAGAGTGTCACAGAGGTTTTCATCCCGCGAATGGCGGTTGACGCAGGCCTGAAAGTATGGTGCAGGCCAGTAATTCCTTTAAAGAAATTACGCGAACTGCGCTCATTGTTGAGTTGTTGTACCTTCAGAACCTCGGCCTTTCACCATTCTCGCTTCTTCCGTCTACAAATCCGCTTAACTGCCCTTCTTGCAAGAGCCGCCTTGTTTTTTCTCGCGAATGTGAGACGCTGTTGCACTTCATTATGATCTATATTTTGTTGCTCAACTGCAAGACGACACCCGTCATCAAACCAATCATTCTTGGACCTGGCTTTCACTATACCTAAAGTCTGTTGAGCAGCACTGACAACCGAAGTTTCCAGTACCTCCCAGACAGAGTTCACGCAGCCAGACTGGTGCTTCATCAATATTGTCGCTGACAAGACCCTGATATTGTTTCTTTTGATCTTCATTTATCAGACCTTCACAGTCGAAACGTACCATACGTTTCGCTGTGTTCCCAGACTTTCTATGTGGAAAATTTCCATTGTAGCTTTGCAGCGACCAAATGATGATCGCTGCCTACGTATTTGGTTGCTGAAAATGCTGGATATCCGTGTTAAATTTGCTTATATAATCCAAGTGGCGTTGAATGCAGAGTGTTTGTTTTCGGCATCCGAGAGTTTCTTCTAACCGAATATAGTTCAATAGTTGTGACCCTCTGGCAGACTAGACAGACGAACAATGAGTGAAACCGAAAGCACAGTAAATATAGTGTCCTAGCTTTGGTAGTTTGGTATTCGAGGGTCTCGGGTTCAATTTCCGATGGTGAAATCACGGTTGTATTTTTAATATGTAAGTGTGTGTTTTTCCGGATCTTGCATCGTGGGCCCATTTGTGGAATTGAGTCCTGAAACATTGATCTTAAAACAAAGATCTCCGTAGTTTAGAACTAATTCTCTAATCACTCTAGGAATTGTCTACATTATCGACGTTGTTTACATTGTCGACGTTGTCTACAGGTTGCGATGTAGAATATAATAGATGACGCGTAATCGCCCATGGTATGTGTCAACAAGTAAAACATTTTCCAAAAAATAAATTATTGTCTTCGCACCAAATTAAACAGTCAACAATCCGATTAAATCTAATTCCTTTTAAATTATCTTCAGCAACAAATCTTAACCATCACTATGTCGTCGTGAGAGAAGAACTCTATCTATATACACATAATTCAAATTCACGAAGAACAAAAATTTAAGGAAACCCTTCAGTTAGATATTTTTAATTTATTTAAACAAAAACAAAAAAAAAAGCTCGCAAAAAGCTCAAAACAATTAGGGGATGAATTTGTGTGACTAAATAAAATTTCATGAATTTTTTTTTTTCTTATCAACTATATTTTGCTGCTGTTATCTCAAATTGATCTTTTGTTTATATACATATTTTCTTTCTGTATATTGTCTTCTGTTTAGCTTTCGTATGTCAATTTCTCATTTTGTCATCTTAATAAATTAAAATCAAAACAACAACAACGATGTAAATACATTTTAAATCAAATTACAATTTGGTATATAGAAAAATGTATACGAATACAACAACTATATCATACATTATGTGAACCATTTTCATGAAAATTTTTTTTTTTTTTTCTAAAATCATTGAACAAGAGAGTGAGATAGAATCGGAAAAACATGTACCAAAAAAAAAAACAAAATGTAAAAACAATTTATTTAAATTTCCGGTTCAGAAACCTTACAAAATGTTTTTCTGCGCTAGAATTATTTAAGATATTTTATGTGTACACACAGTGTATGTATGTATATATGTATATACATATAATGTCTTGTCTATAAAACAATCAAACCAACATAAAAACAAAATTATTTTTTTGTCTTATCAACCGATTTTTATTTTTAATGTTGTAACGAAACTTTTCCAAGTAACATAATGTTCATACAAAAAACATAAATTTTAATTTTGTTAACATTAGCCAAGGGGTAGCACATTTTTTTTTTGAATTCTACAAAAACACACACAAACACACACACACATACAAAATGTTACATGTTATTTGGGGATTTTTTTTTGTTTTGCTAAATTTTTAATAGCCCATTACCCAAAAAATTAAAAGTTTCAAACCAAAATATATTTTTTTTTTATTTTGGAATATTTATTACCAAAAATAAGATGTTACAATCCTCAATATTTTATCTTTGTTTAATTTATTTGTTTATTTTTTTATTTTAATTTTTTTTTTTTTAGATCGTAATGGGAATGGCTGAACTTTTCGTTTTTTTCAAACTAAATTGAGTGATAACCATTTATTTTGAATTAAGCTTATTGTATTTCATTTTTCCCGTTCGCTATCTAATCATTGGCAATGCCCAGTTTTCCTGTGTTTCTATATAGTCAAGATGATTATCTTAAATTAAATAATTTATTTAATGGGATAACTTTGCTAAAAGTTCAAAAGTGAAGATAAAGGACCGGGTTATCATAAATGTATATAGGAACTGGGAGAAAATAATTTATGAATTGTTTGCTCGATTGAATGATGTGTTTTTGGAAAAGATGAATAGATTTTTGTGTTTGCAGATTTTGCAGATAATGCCTCCGGGACTAAATGTTTTCGTATATAATAAATTCAAAAATTGTAAAAAATCATATGTTGCATATATCAATAGCTGTATTTATTGTTTTATCTTAGATTACGGTTGGCGTGAAATTCGGGCAAACCTTTAAAACAACAATTCATCAATCACTTAGGGTGATGACCTGGGATGGGCGTTTACGCGTCATCTACTATTTTCTACATTTACGTATCGACAACTCGTAGATAGACAATTCCAAGTGAGGTTTTGTCATTTAGTTCTAAACTAAAGGGTTTTGTGGTGATCTCTGGGATCCATTTGAATTTATGAGTGGAAGAGGGTAAGAGTCACCAATTGTAGCCTCATTTACTCTACGACTACTCCCCTTTTTGGCATACCATTCTGATCTGGGTTCTGAGGTACTACTAATAAAGGACTATTGAATGAACTTGTACTGTATGTGATTATGTTATCCTCAAGCATCTTCTCTACTTTTTCGTTAATTACGAATTTTAGGATTTGCGGTACTCTATATTGTCCGGGGTTGATCGGAGATGTGTCTGAATGAAGGTACACCTGATGGCTCACACCTGGGAAACTGGATAATTTATCACCTTCTATGTAGAATACATCAGAATATTCACTAATCAGTTCTAGTAATATGGTAGATTCTTCAATGTTCAGATTCTTATCTAACGTGGGGAAAATTTGTCCTAAAATTATATCTTCTCTATCCTCGATTTCTGTTACTGGGACTTGACTTGGATTGATTTGAAGTATCTCGTAATTATCTAAGGGTGGGAGTATTGGTTTGAAATTTTTGATTATGGCTTCTACTGCGTTACAATTCCTATGCTATTCTGGGCTTTATATTGGTTGGTTTTTATGAGACAGTTACTAGAGGATTCACCAGGGGCTATTTCTTGCGAATGACATAAATATTCATTATTTGTGGGAGTTGTAATATTTTCCGTGCAGTAAGATGTGTTTCTGATGGGTCACTTGAGAAATTAATTATATTTCGTTGGATTACTACTTGATTTGAACTGTAAAGTATATCAATTTTGTTGTTACTTAAGAAATTCCTTCCAAGAATGCCTTCTTGGTTGATTGGGAAATCATTTCCTATTACATGGAAATTTTAAAATATTTTGAGTTTAGAAGTGATGTCGAGATGTGTATACACGCTACCAAAAGTCACAGTGGCCTTTCCGCCTATTCCTGTTAACTTGGCATTATTTGCTTTGTCGACTAGATTCATATCGTCAATGAATTTCTCGTTTATTAACGACACTGCAGCACCGGCGTCAATTAGGAATTGTATAGTACTTTCCTTTGTTGCTCCTAATTTTAGACTTACGACATCGTGAGAGAACTTATGATTAGAAACTAAATTTATTTTGTAATTATGCGAAGGAGGATTGGGTTCATACGTTATGGACCTGTGCTAACGTGACGAATGATCCTTTTGGTGGCCAATCATGATCATTCGGTGCAATTATAGTACTTGGGTTTTGTACCGGTCGTCTGTCTTGAGCTACAGAACTCTTTTCGAGATAGGATTTGATTTATTTAGAGGGTTATACGGGCTGTTCTGTTCGTTATCTACTTGTTGTGTTAATCGAGACGGAACTCGATGTGAAACTTAAACTACTATTCGAGGAGGTTCTCGATTGATTAAAATTATTCGAGGAGGTCCTCGATTGATTATTATTGATGTTCGAGGAGGTTCTCGATCGATTAAAATTATCCGAGGAGATCCTGGGTTGATTATTATTGATATACGAGGGGTTCTTGATTGGTTAAAATTATCTGAAGAGGTCCTCGGTTGATTATTATTGATGTTCGAGGAGGTTGATTAAAATTATCCGAGGAGGATCTCGGTTGTTTATTATTGATGTTCGAGGAGGTTCTCGATTGATTAAAATTATCCGAAGAGGTGGTTGATTATTATTGATATTCGAGGAGGTCCTCGGTTGATTATTATTGATATTCGAGGAGGTTCTCGATTGATTAAAATTATCCGAGAAGGTCCTCGGTTGATTATTATTGATATTCGAAGAGGTTCTCGATTGATTAAAATTATCCGGGGAGGTTCTCGGTTGTTTATTATTGATGTTTGAGGAGGTTCTCGATTGATTAAAATTATCCGAAGAGGTTCTCGCTCGGTTGATTATTATTGATATTCGAGAAGGTCCTCGATTGATTAAAATTATCCGAGGAGGTCCTCGGTTGATTATTATTGATATTCGAGGAGGTTCTCGATTGATTAAAATTATCCGAGGAGGTCCTCGGTTGATTATTATTGATATTCGAAGGGTTCTCGATTGGTTAAAATTATCTGAGGAGGTCCTCGGTTGATTATTATTGATGTTCGAGGAGGTTCTCGATTAATTAAAATTATCCGAAGAGGTTCTCGCTCGGTTGATTATTATTGATATTCGAGGAGGTTCTCAATTGATTAAAATTATTATTTGATTCGTTTGTATTAGGATTTATTAGATTCGTAAAATGATTGGACTGGATAGTATTGTTGATATTAGGGATGTCATGTTAGATATGCGGTTGGTCAGGGTAATTGATCAGGACTGCACTCGTCTGGCCTACAGCTATGTTTCCTGTTATTCGACGAGTCCCTGCTCGTTTCACTGTGGATATTGTATTTCATCAGTAATCTCTTGTATTTAATTTATGGATACATTCCCTAAGTCATATGTCAGATCATTTATGTTTGGATTTAGTTGTTTTTGAAAGTTTTGTGTATTTTTATAAAGGTAGTTTGGATGGTTTCGTAGAGGTGAGGTTTCGAATTGTCTTAGAGGCGGGGATACTTGTTGGCTTCTGATTGGTTGGATACGGTTTTTGTGTTGAAAGTTGGGTCTGTTGTAGTTTTGTTTGATTGGGTAAGTGTTGAATCTTTGGGTGCAAGGAACGCTTGCTCGTTGATTATGGTAGATATTATTTGATTGGTTCGGGTACTTATTTTGATAGCCATTGTAGTTTGTGTTGTTGCTTGGGATGATATTCTGTGCAGGTTGAGTGGTGAAGTTACTTGGGCGTGTTGAGAATTCCCTTCTCCTTACAATATTTGTTCTTTTGGTGTTGCAGTTTTCCAGTGTATCACCCGGTCTCTTACAATAACTGCAGAAACTTGGAGGTTGGTAATGTCCACTGAGTGTTGAATTTCTGACCTCAATGTCACGGAATATTTCATATGCTCTTCCCCGTAGTTTGAATATTGTTTCCTCTAATGCGGTAGCCAAACTGTCCGGTTTGTCAGCGTATAATTTTTCGATACGTTTGCACGCATCCATGAAAAAATTTACTTCGCTGACATCAACGTCTGGTTGACCGTAAAAGAGAGGAACTCGTCTTTCAACTGACTCTTGAATTTGTGCCATGCTCTTCTTAATTTGTATGCCGCGATAGGTTGGAATTGATAAATGGTGAAGTATTTTGTTATTCAGAGTGGAACGTTTGCTTACAGTACTGACTATTCGGTTACCCGGAGTGGAAAGTTTGCGGCAGCGCCAATGTTATATTTGAAGGGTATTATATAAATGAATGTTGTATAATTCAAATATACCGGGTGTTTTTTTTAAATGGAGACGATCAAATATCTCGAAAAATAGCCACTCTACGGAAAAAATTCCATAATCAAAATTTAATCATACCGCGGGGGAAATACATTATTGCAAAAAAAAAGTCCCCCACCCCCGCTTTGTAGGTGGGGTGGGGTAACTTTTAAACTAAGATAGGAAGCCATATTTTTTATTGCAGATACGGATTCTACGACTAAAAGTACGTATGATTTGAATGAAATATTTTGTTCGGTTCATGATAGATGGCGTTGTAATCGACGAAATTCAATTTTTTCAATTTCTCCTTCTTACAACACACGCATTCGATTCTGCAATACGTTTGAAATAAAAAACATCACGTTTTTATTGGAAATACTCGAAATTCGTCATCAAAACAATTTATTCAGTTTTGTAAATCACATTTAACGTTTGTGTTATTGCTTATCTTCAAGATTTCTTGAAAATGCTGTTGCTATTTACGCTCAACGTTTTGCGGATAGGATGAACTAACGTGCTTCATTTGGCCGTACTATCAAACAATTTATTACTGATGGAAATGTTCGACCGAAAAAGAGGACCCGTAGAGCAACAGTCACTGGAGAAAATCATCATATTAGTACATAATCATCATATTAGTACTAGATCACTCATAATCATCATATTAGTACAAGAGAAATACTTCGCGATTCCGGATTGCCCCTCACCAGTGTTTGGAGAATTTTAAAACGGCACAAACGATCCATATCATGTGTCTTTGCTCCAAGATCTTCATGGCGTTGATTTCCAAAATCGGGTAACTTTTTGTCAATGGGCACGTGAACAAATACAACAAAATCCCAATTTTTTTCGTTGCGTAATGTTCTCCGACGAATCGTCTTTTACAAACCATGGAACGGTTAATCGACACAACATGAATTATTGGAGTGTTACCAATCCGCACTGGCTTCGTCAAGTTGAACATTAGCGTCCTTGGACTGTGAACGTGTGGTGTGGAATAATTGGCAACAAACTCATAGGCAACTTGAATGGTCAAATGTACCGAAACATTTTGGAAAATGAACTGCCAATATTACTTGAAAATTTGAGCTTAGAAGTGAGACGGAACATGTGGTTTCAACATGATGGTTGTCCTGCACACTATTCGTTGATGGCACGTGAAATACTTGATCGTGATTTCAATGGTCGCTGGATCGGTAGAGCTGGTCTGATAAATTGGCCCGCCAGATCACCAGATCTTACTGCGCAAGATTTTTTTTTGTGGGGCTACCTCAAAAACAAAGTTTACACACAAAAACCAACAACACTGAAATTCAACCAGACACACTTCTCAGTTGTGTACAATCATTTGAAATGCGGATTAATAAGTGCATTGAAGTCGCAGGCCATCATTTTGAACATTTATTTTAGATTTACAAAGCTGAATAAATTGTTTTGATGACGAATTTCGAGTATTTCCAATGAAAACGTGATGTGTTTTATTTCAAACGTATTGCAGAATCGAATGCGTGTGTTCTAAGAAGAGAAATTGAAAAAATTGAATTTCGTCAATTACAACGCCATCTATCATGAACCGAACAAAATATTTCATTCAAATCATACGTACTTTTAGTCGTAGAATCCGTATCTGCAATAAAAAATATGGCTTCCTATCTTAGTTTAAAAGTTATCCCCGCCCCATCTACAAAGCGGGGGTGGGGGACTATTTTTTTGCACTAATCTATTTCTCCCGCGGTATGATGAAATTTTGATTATGGACATTTTTTCCGTTATTTTTCGAGATATTTGATCGTCTCAGTTTAAAAGAAACACCCGGTATAATATTCAAATATTGTAATTATACCTATGTGTTATGATATGGGAATGTTATACCTCGTGTTAATATTGGATAATATTATTAAGAAGTTTATAGAGTAAGTAATCTTAATTACCAGAAAGGAGTCTCCGCACCAACAGACGCTGCGTATCTGACTCCGCCTTGGCCGTGGCAGGTAATTAAAGAAGACTTACTCGGTGCCTTGAGTGTTATGTGATGATTAGAGTTTTAGTGGTTATTGATATCCGCTTGCCACTGATGGGGGCTATGACGATATCAATAACTATACTTACTTGCACCGGTTGGATTCCTTGAAACTTAATTAGAAAAACTGAATTTAAACTTATAATTGATTGTTTATTGAATATGAATTAATATGATACTTAATAATGACCTAACTGATGTAAATGGAATAATAATACTAATCAAAATGATACTAATTAGGTCTGATTTAATGACCTTATTATGTTTTGCAAAATATAGTATTTAAAAATTGTGTTTTACGAAATATATTATTTCGGTTAAATTTTAGCAATGTCTGATTTTATTAAAATTATTTATTTTGAAATATAGCATTTTGTATAATGTGTGACCTAAAATAAGTATGCGCTTTAAATTATGTTTATTCTCTTTTTAGTGTGCATTTAGGGCCAAAAAATTTACACTTGCGCCTTAATTTATGCTTAAAATTATTTATTTTGAATATTTTGTGGGTGGATACTTTATTATTATCGTAGGTGGTCACTTTTAGTTTATTGGTATTTTTAGGAGCCTTCAGTAGTTATTTCACAACAGGGTGACCAAATTCCTTTAGGAACAATGCGTTATTGGTGATGGATTTATAGAATTTCCATCAATGCATTTAAATTTCTTTTCAAAACGAGCGGAATTTAAAACGATCGTGCTCAAATACCATGAATCTACTTCAACGTCATGTTTATCAATTACAAAATCATAAAATTCAGCCAAAACAACGATATATAGCATTATAGTGAGTGAGGGGCCCTCTTTATATCGGTAGAACGGTATAGAACAGCTCACAGAAAAATCGAAAAAACGGCTCACAAAAAATCCAAAACATGGCATATCTGATAGAAATCCTTACAAAAAGGTTATAACTTTTATTAAAAATAATCCGGGGAACCTTAACTATGACTGTGCCATAAAATTTAATACACCCTACTCCATGTTAAAATAAATTCGAGTTAAGGAAGGCTATAAGTGCTACCAAGTTATTAAAAAACCAAATCTTTCAGATAACCAACACTCGTTCATGTACGAGTATATAAAAACCAACAACTTTCCTATTATTGTGGCAGGATCGTAATATCACCCAAGACATTTCATTAAAAACAAACGATAGTTCTTCAAGCGTCTGGGAAAAAGGTTAATAATAGGTGGTGACTTCAATGCGAAGAATACTCACTGGGGTTCTAGATTATCTACAATTAAAGGAAAGGAATTACTGATGGCCATTAAAGAAAATGGATGTGAATCCATTCCAGCTGGAAAACCAACATATTGGCCAACTGACCAATAATTCCTGACCTGATCGATTTTTTTATAACCAAAAGTATTTCTGGACTCTACTTACTTGACCATCGCCGTACATTTTCATTGTTGCTGCTACCCTCTTTTATATTTGTCAATTAATTGGAAAAACTTAATAGGAGATTTGAACTAATTTGTAAGATAAAAATAAATTAAGAAACTCCCATTACTCAGCTTCCGTGACAATTTCATTACTGATAAATCCATCTTTTGTACTCACCATTTGAATAGAGAAAAATGAAAATTTAACAGAATCTGAATTGAATTAATTTGTAAGAAATTAAATTAAATTTGTTTTTGTGTTTAACCGAGACTTAAACTCAGCCCTATACCTATTTGTTATACTTTCAGTTTGTATAGGGAAATTTTTTATTTGGACGTTATTCATGTACTAACCTAAACTTAAAACTAGTGTGGTCAGTGGTCAATATTCTGGCCCGCCTCGAAATTTTTAATTTCACCGAAATACGCTGCTTTAAATGTCATCGCATGAAATGTTGCACCTGGCACTATGCAGTTCAGTTAAGTTTCAAACGATATTAATGTTGGGACATTTTTGGTACAAATCACCGTCTGTTAAAAAATTTCCCCAAAGTTGCTCAATTCAATTGGAAAGTATAAAAGATTTGCATAACATCAAATATATATACTGTGATGGGCGAGGTAGTAGAGTCAATCGACTTTGTATTCAAGGACCTAGGTTCGAATCCAAGTAGACACGATATTATTTTTTAATGTAATTTCTTCTGTATTTAAATTGGTTCAACACAGCTTCTCTGTTAAACATTTTCATATTTTTCAAGCAGTGGCATGTATACAAGATGGGTATATAGCGATGGTGAAATAAGCGCAGTCCATTACCTTTGCTAAAATGTTCAATATGTTCTATACAAATGACAGATATAAACGATTTTTATAGCATGTAAGTTCGATTCTAGATCTGTTCACTTCTGTTCAACACTTCAATATTCTCCATGTAAAAGTGGCAAGAATGAATGATGGGTATAGCTATATGTAGAGCGGTAATGAAATTGTACGGCGATGGTTAAATAAGGAGAGTCCATTGCCGTTGGTAAAATTTTCAATTTTTTTATTCAAATGGCAGCTTTAAACGATAGGGATATCACTATTGTGTGGCGGTATTTCGGTGGTAAAAGAAGCTGTGTGATTGGTTGTGAATCGTGACGGGTTCAAGCATCAGTTTAGATATATATTTTTAATTTAAATGTAAATTGGTCATTTTTAAATAAAAAACCGTGGTTTTCTAATTTAATGCGAAATGTATGGATCTCCGACAAATTTCAAAATTTGTTTACCCTTTTTTATCGAGGTTCGAACACTGCACTGTTGTTGAACACTGCACTACATCCTATGACACCGCTTACTTTACCACCTAACCGTAGTTACATTTGCTGCTATACTCATCCTTTATATTTGCCAATTGAAGGGAGATATTAAATAAATTAAATTATTTAATGCCAAACCGAGGCTTAAACTCAAGTTCACAATCCCAATTGCAACGACTCTGCTTACATAAAGTTGGTGCTATACAAATCTTTTATTTTTGCCAATTCAATAGAGTATATTGATAATTTTATCTACAGGAATGTACAGTACATTACGGTCATACACAATTTTGTGTCTATGCTAGTCCTTTAGGACAGCCACCCTTACCTAACCTAACCTAACCTAACGGTCATACACATGAGATGGCTCTTACACATCAACAGAAGCTGTGTTATATTTCAACAGAAGCTGTGTCTTTTTCAAAATTGTGTCAATTTTACAAAAGGAATTATATAAAAAAATTTTGGGGCTGACGAGTCTTGAACTCGGGTCAAATTATATATAATATTACAACTAATATTAAAACGATTAAGCAAATTTAAACTAAAACAACCGAATTTATATTTTTTCAAACAAGTACTTAATTCATATTAAGTTGATTATATGTACGAGTATGTTACACGTGAAGGTCAAAAAAATATAGGGTTTTCCAATAAGAGGTTTCATTTGAATAGCCTGCTATTTGGGCAGCTGTCAATTTTGAAGCTGTCAACTTTTGACAGTTGACAAGCAAAAACTACCCATTACTAAAAACGGTACAATACACGCTTCAACAGCGCATTGAAATTGTTAATGGATTGCGCTACCGAGCTATGATTAATGATTTTGTATGGCCGGAATTAGAAAATATTGATGTGGACAACGTTTATTTTCAGCAAGACGCCGCTACGTGCCAAACAAACAACAACAATCGCAATTTTGCAAGAAAAGTTTCCTGACTGTGTTATTTCTTGAAGAGGTGATCACAAACGGCCACCGAGATCTTGTGATTTAACACCTTTAGACTTTTTTCTTTGGGGCCACATGAAAGATAAGGTCTATGCCAATGTTCCACAATCGATTCAAGACCTTAAAGATGGAATTCGTGAAGTTATCGAGGACATACAGCCGCAAATGTGCGAATTGGTCATGGAAATTTTCAAATAAAGGATATGGTGCTGCAAGCGTAGCCGTGGTAGCGATTTGCCTGATACCGTTTTTAAATGAAATTACCGTTCATTGATTTCTCTTAAAAAATACTCGTTTTTTAAAATATCAAAATGAAACCTCTTATTGGAAAACCCTTTACTATTGACCGGCCACCTCTCATTTTCATCGAACTTCAAGCTTTTAAAAATTGACGAGTTTTATTCCTTTCAATTTTTTTTATGTTTGCCAACATTCATACATAAAAATTGGGCGAATAGATGATAAAAATACAAAAAATCGCTAGTAAAATTTTCTTGGCGAATTCGCCATTATAAACAATATACGGTATTTTGGTTCGAACTGTTTAGAACTTTACTTACAATTTTTTATTGACCCACCCACAAGTGGGTGGATTTAGTGGGTTAATTTTTTTATTGTACGTATAGTGTTTAAAAAAATTCCGCTGGATAATATTTAACTATCTCGTGAGCGTTGGCGATCGACTGTTTTTGTACCTGCAAACTTTTAAAATATTCCGACATATAATCAAATCGACGACTGTTAAAATGAGTTTTGCGCAATACATAATAAATATCGAAATATTTAAAATTTTTGTTTTATTGTCATATTTTTGCAGTAAAATTTTGCCGCTAAACGACAATATTAGTCTCCAAAGCAAATAATGGCATATATGGTGAAAGTCAACTATATATTTTTCACAAAAAATGTATTTTCAAAAAAATTCCGCCACAATTTTTTCTACAAAACTAGTCAAAAATTTTTATGGAGTTACAGAATAGCAAAATTCCAACAAAATTAAATGCGGAATCAAAACTGATTCGCGTTGGAATTTTCTCAATACGATCGAATTTTTCCAACGAAACCAGATACAGAATAGCAAAATGTTAAATGGATTTTTTTCCAGTGGAAACGAGTTACAGAATAGGCATGAGTGTGCAAATTTATTGTAAAAGGCTGAGAATGCAATAGAAACAACGTAATTGAATAAACGAGACAGAGTACAATTTTGTTCTTGCAAGGAGAAACAAAAACGTCTATCGAATATCAAAAATAGTTAAATTTGCAAATGTGGTTTTAAATATGTATAACCTTTTGAATTGAAGAACAACTCTTAGATTTCTTTAATAAGGGCAATTGTAAAACTTAATAATTTGATTTGAACTAGCTGGTTAGTATTCCGCATTACAAAGCCGTTGTAACAAGGCTATACTAGTTCTCTTTGTTTTGAACTGGTATAGTCCTGGTACCGGTTTTAAAACAACGGATCAGTAACAACTTAACGTAATAATACGTAATATTATAGATCTTCAAATATTAGCGACCAGTGAAATTAGAAGAATTTTACGTTCAGTTTCGTTTAATTTATTTGCCAGTTAACAGTGAAAATTATTTCAACTGTTAATTGTTTTGATTCATTCTCCCGTAATATGGTGTTCTTCTGTATAATCAATCAATCGAAATGGGCCTTTTACTGTTAGCCGGAAAACTTTAGTACATACATTTACGTAATCCTCTATTTAAAAAAAATAAAACTTTTTCAATCTATTTAAAATATTAAATATTTTTCATATTTGTAGATGAAAAATTTGTTGAATTCAAACAATCCTATAAATCGTTAATAAATTCGGTAAGTTTATGCTAATTTGCTAGGCTAAATATTATATTTAGTTACTTTATACGTAGATTTTATATTATTTGGTTTCTCATGTTGAAAATTTTTTGTTTCAACTGTTCTGTCGCCGGTACCCAATTATCAATCATTATTAATGAAAAAATGACAAAATTTCCAAAATTCAATATAAAATAAATAATACTTATACAGTATCCAATACTTTACCTGTAAACATGGCGATAAATGGAATTCACAAAGAAATTACAAAATAAAAATAAATAAAACTGCAGAAACATTTAAAATAATTTCCTTATTTTTTATATTTTCATTTATTAATATAATTTTGTTAAATTTAATTTTTTTTTTATGTTTTTCTTTTTTTCTTCCTTTGGTTTTTCATTAAATTTAATTTAATTTCATAATATATTTCAATAGAAAATAATTATTATTTACATTTACAATTTTATGCTAATTATTGTTTCTTATTTTAAAATAAATATAATTTTTATTTTATGATTTATTTAAGCTTTTTTTTTTTTATGTTTTTGCTTTCTTATATATCTCACTTTTTTGTTGTTGTTTTCATTTAATTTATAATAATAATAATTATATATAACACAAAATAAATTCTTTTAAATTAACACGTAAATTATATAAGGTATATTGTCTAAATAAAAAATAAATAAATAATTTGATAATCGAAATAATAAAATTTCCTTAATATTTTATTTTATTTTCGGTGTAAGTTATTTATTTTAATATTTGTTGTTGTTGTATTGTTGTTATTGTTGTCGCCGTAGGTTGGTTTGGGGTGACACACGGTGACGGCGACACGGAATTATTGTAAAATTATCATAAATAATTTTAGTAAAATAAAATAATAAAATTAAAATTAAAAAATAATACGGTGACACGAAAAAATTGAATGTTAGTTTTACTGAAACATTTGCTGCAGAAATATTGGTCTCAGGGTCACCAATAATTTCAGCGGGTTGAGCTGAAAATATAATAATTTAAAAATCAAAAACGTTAAATTTTGGCTTTTGTTAGATGAATAATATTACCATTGATAACATGAAGTGTAATTGTAACGGGTGGGCTATTTGATGGACTGCATATGTAACTGCCAGAATCTTTTTCCTTTGCTGAATTTATGATTAAAGTTCCAACCTGAAAAACAAAAATCAAATGAATTAACCCAAATGGTTTATCCGATCGATTGCACGTAAGCACTGCAAATTTACCGTATTTGGTGGATCATTTTCTGTTTCACGTTCAATGGACGCTTGCCAACCATTACGATTTTCTGGGAAGATTTGTTCAGCGCCGTGTGACCAAATTATATATGACGGTGGTTCCAATGCGCCGCGTACTATACACCGCAGTTGAACTTTACTATCTGCTTTTACATAACGATCGGTATCGCCGATTATTTCTGTTCTGGGAACTGTAAAATAAAATAATTTTAAGGGTTAATTTTTTCATTTGTATAGCAGTTTTCGGGCAATTAAGCTGGTCTTTGAACCAACAAATTACACCGCACTATGGCATATGAGCAAAAATGTACAGTTTTATACAAATGGTGTCTCGACAAATTTATTACTTGTTGTAAACTTTGTCTTCAGGAAAAACTGCATCAACAATTTGTAACGAATCAGCGCTACAATTATAAATGGTTGATCACCTCTGGACTAAAATATTAATTATGCGCACGTTTTTGTTATGATGGATTTTTCTGGATGACTAGCGGTAAAATAAAAATACAAATAATGTCGGATTTAGATGATGAAAAATGTTTGCCATGCAAAATCTTTGCATGCAAAGCGAGCTACACACAATACAAAAAAAATCCATTAGTTAAACTGAGAAAGAGTATGTATACAAAAATGGCGATGCTATAATTTTTTGGCTGTATAATTGGATGCTATATTTTTTGACATTTAAACGTAACCATATTTTTTTGTGAAAACGATTTAACGGAAACAAATTAATTTAATTAAATATGGAACAATTAAATGATAATCAGTTACTCCAAATAATATTCAGTGATAGTGAATGTGATGAGGACAATTTGTTATAAATAGCGATGAAGAAGGTGAGATGCCCAAAAAGAAAAAAGAATGTTGGGTTCGACCATACTACCAAGAGCGGGAACAATCGGGAGCATTTTAAACAGTATTCCGTCGTCTGAAATTAACTGACCCAGAGCTGTTTTATAATTATATGAGAATCTCATCTGCTCAGTTTGACGAACTGTTAAATCTAGTCCGACCTGCAATCACTAAACAAAATTTAACCCGGAAGAGTATTGAACCAAGTGCAAGATTGGCTATTACGCTTAGGTGAGAATAATATTTTATTTTCTGTACATATCGTTTAATTAATTACATAATATATTCTTTTTTAGATATTTAGCTCCTGATGAATCACAGAAAAGTTTATCAACTGCCTACAAATGCTCACCAGTTAGCGTGCATTTTATAATTCGGGAAACGACGCACGACACAATAAATGCACTCGAGTCAAAGGAATTCGTAAAAATAAATGAGGAAAATTTGATTGCAGTGGCAAGTGGATTTAACGAACGTTGGAACCATTGTTGAACCATTTCGTTTAGGATACCACGGCCATCGGATTATATAATATTTAGACAGCCAATAATTACAAACGTAAGTGTTCTATATACTGTAGTTTATTTAAATCATTTTGGTAATTTGAATTTTATGGTTATAAACGATGATGGAACCATCAGTAACGGAACTTGGTGAAATGATATGACGGATAGTATCAGAAATATGCATACCAAAGCATTTAATCCAAGTAAGCATGCGAAGGAAGTACGGGTTTAATTTGCAACATATTTTAATACTGATGGAGCTGTATCTTGGCAAATGGACAAAATTTAGAGTAAGTGTTATTTGAAGCAATTTCAAAGAAATTTTCCTCCATAAACTATTTTATAACTATTTTTATTTTATTTTAACTTTAAACTAATTTTAATTCAATATTTGTTTTTTAAATTTTTTACAGGAACAATGACAAGATAAGAGGAATAAATCCGGACAAGACGAATAACAAATAATGAATAGGAACTTTTGGTGGATCGGTTGGTTTGTATATGTTATGCTTTTAATAATTTTTTTTACTACAGGTGTAAAACAATTTTAAAAAAAGAGGTTTTTATGCCTAATGGAAACAATCAATTTTGATGCTTTCATATGTGCTTTTCCTCTTAGAAAATAAATTAAATAAACGATTTTTTAATATTACGAACTTAATAATTGTTTTTTTTTTATTTCTATTAAAACCTCCATTAACTTCAATTTTGCTTCGATGTTGAATTAGAGTTTAAGTGCCTTCAGCTCCAAATACATCTTCCGACAGCCGTTAGTTTTGTTCGGTCCTCTGGGCATACAATTTTAATGCCTCTTTTTTTAATTCGAGATGCTCGTCTTTTTTCCCTAAACAAAATAAAAAGTTAGTTTAAATTACATAATTATATATATATATGTATATATATATATATATATATATATATATATATATATATATATATATATATATATATATATATATATATATATATATATATATGTAATTTTAAATAAATATACATATACTTTTTTGAGGTGGTTTGAGATTGCCGAATTCACAGCACTCATTTGATTCCGAACTTTCTAGGTTCAATAATGATGAAGTTCTAAAATAAATAAAAAAATAGGGTAAAATTAGTCCAGAGGAACAATTATAGAGGAAGTATTTCGTTTTTTCACTTACGGTCTTGGCTTAAATTTATCGTTCAAAAATTACAGGGCCTTACTATACTTATATGGCTTTGGCGTACGGCAGGAGCCACTCGGTGTATCCCGCCTTGACCGTACGTGAGATCCTTTTACTGATTCCCATTTTTTTTTATTTCGGGAACATCTTCCGCTATCAGATCTGTATAAAAATCAAAATATTTTAGATAGAATGATATTCAATGACGGTACTTTAATGAACGGCATAACTTACTTAGGGAAACCGCAACCTCTTCCCAACTCCTTGTGCGAATTATTATGTTCCTGTATTCTGTCAAATTAATATCCCACAAAGAGGGTTGTATTCTCACGGCATCTATTAGATCTTCTAAAAAGTAAAAACATTTTTATATTTGGTAACTATGTATATTTATGTAAAAGGATACAAAATCATAAATACCAACCTATTGCTATTTCCCGATCCTCCGCAATATACAAGAAATATTCTGAATGTGAGTGTTAAAGTACATAAATTATTCGTTAATTAAACAATTTATTTATACATACTTATGTATGTATGAATAATAAATAAATAGTTTAATTAACGAATAATTTATTGAAATATATTACCGTAGTCAATCGGTGTAGAGAATTGTTCAATATTATTTAGATCTTCTTCCGGCAACAAATATTCAACCTCTGCAAAAAATAAATTACAGTCAAAAAAAAACATAACCACAATTTCATTTTAATTATTTTATTACCATACACAATCGGTGGAACTGGATAATTATTTACTCGCTCATCTTTCAATATTATAATTTTGTTGTTTACTAAAATATGATTATTAATTAATATTTAAATTAGAAAATAAAAATAAATATGTATTTACTTACAAGCCATTTCTGTTATTATTTTAAATCAACTATAAGAATTTGGTAACATTTTCATTATTATGGTAACATTTGCTCAAAAAAAAGACAAAAACGCATGCAATGCATGTTTATATTGCTGTTCTTGTCATTCACACATAAATTGTAATAAACTAGTGTCTTCTTTTTTTACATTTTTCTACATCTAAATAGGACTCACAAGGCACCGTTCTAGATCCAATATTATACCTGCATATCAACCTTTGTCGATGATACGCCCGTCTTGGTGTCACACAGTAATCCCGAAATTGCCTCAAAGGAATTACAGAATCATCTAAACAAAATCGAGAACTGGCTTACGACATGGCGCATAAAACAAAACGAAAACAAATCAACTCACGTCACATTCACGCTAAACAAACCTACTTGCCCACCAGTGGAATTAAACGACATAAATATTCCTCAACAAACCAAGGTCAAATACTTAGACATACACCTGGATAGAAGGCTAACGTGGATAAATCATATCGAAGCAAAGCGCAAACAAATAAAAATAAAATTTTCCAAATTGTACTGGTTGATGGGAAGGAAATCTCAGCTGTTATAAACCAATTAAGTTTTATTGTACAAATTAATAATCAAACCCATATGGACATATGGTATTCAGTTATAGGGATCCACCAGCGCGTCAAACAGAGAACTCCTGCAACGAACCCAAGCGAAAATACTTCGTAGTATAACCAATACTCCGTGGTACATTCGAAATAGTAATCGGAGAAATAAGGAGCCTCTGAACATGTGTATGCTGACATTCAGCGCAGATGATGATATTGAAAAAATACATCAAATCAATAACATCCTGGGATGCAAAGTCAATATTGAATCCCTAAGAAGATCTATACTAGAGCATCCAATACCGAACAATTTTTTTGAAACCGGAATTTCGGTACTAGATTTTTTCAATACCGGGTACTGGCACCGGGACTGAAAGGAAATCTGAAACGGAACTATTGCACTTCCTGAAAAAACGCGCTCCGATTCCACGCTGGTAGGCGGTACAGAATTCAAATAATTGTAAGTTTTTTCGAGTGTAGATCCGCGACAACCTTCTGCCTCGAAAACTGCTACCTCTTTTTGGACAATACTTATAAGATCGTTTGCTGTTTTTGCCCTTTTTGGTGCAATTTTTGAATTTAGTTCTTGACTGATTGCTCTGTCAAGTTTTTCTTGTAGAGACACCAAAACTTCATCATTTTCATTAATTTCGTTGTCTAATTCGTTATCTGATTCTTGCGACGGTTCATTTGAAGTTGGTTTTGACATACGAGCACTGAAACCAACAATCAGGTTAATTATCTGAGTTTTTGTGAGGCGTTCAAAGTTTAAACACAAATCTAGGTCAAATTCGTCGTAAACTTGATTACCTTTGTGCAAGTATTGCATCAAGCTAGATAAGTTGGTTCGGCGTTCGTTCACTCGACGGATTATTGCTTCTTTAAGATGAAGATTTAAATGGTTGATGCCCAAATTATTGATCAAAAAAGAAATCGTTGCATCTACTGTCAAAAGTGTGAATCGCGACGGCATATTGCTTCAACAGCTAATTTAACTGGTTCTAGTGTTGGCAGCAAATTCTTAATCAATTCCATTTCTTCTTCATTGAACGATAACGTTGATTTCATATTAATCAATGATTTGAGTACAACATTTTTTACTTCAAAAAAACGTTCTAGCATTACATAAAGACTGTTCCAGCGAGTTTTTATGTCAATTAACAACGATTTTTCCTTACCAAACTCTGCTTTGATATATTTTTGAAGAATATCGTCGATTTTAGTTGGTGAGTGGCGAAATAATCTGACGATACTTCTTACTTTTGTAATCAATGATAATAACACATCTGATAACTCTGGTTCAGTTTCGTCAAAAACTACTTGAAATCTGGTATCGTGGTGATCAATTTCTGAATCAAAATCGCCATCATCATCATCATTTGCTTCCATTTCGACCGCTTTATTCCGAAGTGTTTGTGAAGGCTTTTTATACAAGATAGCCACTACTGCTAAATGAATAGCATGTGCAAAACATAGCTGTTGATCATTGGTTAGCAATTTGGCGTTTTTTCATGACTAAAGCTCCATCGGTGGTAATGCAAACGATATCTTCATGCAAGCACGTTTTTTATCGTTTAACATAAAATTTAACATAAAAGTTGTCAGTACCGTAATCCCGGTATTCAAAAAATCTTATTTCGGTATCCAAAAATGTCCGGTATTCCCGGGATCCCGGGATTGGATGATCTAATTCTATTCCACAATGTAAAAAATGTCAAGCATATGAACATACTCAAAAATACTGTAACAAAGAACCCAGGTGTGCCAAATGTCCAGGAAAACACCATAGTAGAGATTGTGTGAAACCCACAGGTGTACAGCCTAGATGCATACATTGTGGAGAAATCATCCAGCTAACTACAGAGGGTGCAGTGTTGCTATTCATCAAAAATAAAAACATGCTAAAAATACAAATGTAATAAAAAAGTAAACTGTGGGAATAAACAGACTCGAATCATTTAAAGGAGAGTTAAGGCGTAAAGCGTTAATAGCTTCTCAAGCAGAAGTGGGCAAAAAAAACTTACGCTCAAGTAATGATGAGTAACGAAAACGAGTAATGAAAAAACTCCTCAAACAGATGACATAAATAAAACGCTTAAGCTGATATTAAGCAAACTTAATACTTTTGGTCAGCGATTACAGAAACTAAAATACAGTACCAAGGGAGCCATCCCTAAGCAAAGCCATGTCTAACGACTTAAGAAATGTATGCTGGAATGCCAATGGACTCCAGCAACACCAACAGGAATTGCAAATGGTTCTGAACGCAGAGAAAATCGATGTTTGTCTCATCTATGAAACTCACTTCACTAGGCAATCAATTATCAAATTTAGAAATTATAAAACATATCACACTATTCAAACGGGAAATACTGCCAAGTGAGGTAGCGCTGTTATAATTAGAAATAGTATTAATCACTTCGAGGAATTAAAATATGAAACAGAACAAATACAAGCAACAGCTGTTAATATCAAGACCAAAACTAACTCTATTGGTAAGAAAAAGATGTAAAGGTAAAAGATAAAGATTATCTTAAGTTTTTCAGTAAACTAGGGAAAAGATTTGTAATTGGAGGAGATTTTAATGCAAAAAATATGCACTGGGGTTCTAGACTAACAACAATCAAAGGGAAAGAACTCCTCAATGCTATCCGAAAATACGGTTGTGAAGCCTTATCAAATGGTTAATGGTAGTAGGTCGACTGGCCAACTGATCCAAATAAAATACCAGATCTGATTGATTTCTTTATAGTGAAAAATAAATCTGTAAATTATATACATATAGATGAAAGTCTTGACTTAAGCTCTGATCACTCCCCAATACTTTTGACATTAAGTGAAAGGATCACTCAAAAAGAAACCTTTCTTAGTTTAGTAAATAAGCACACAAATTGGAAATACTTTAGACTGTCTTCAGAAAGAAGATTAACTTAATGGTTCCGCTAAGGAGTGAGGAGAAATTAGAAAAATAAGTTCACAAGTTCATATGTGACATACAGCAGTCAGCTTGGGAAAACACTCCTGAAGTTAAAAGGCAAATTAAAGGAAACAACTACTCTAGAGAAGTCAGAGAGCTCTTGGCAGAAAAAAGAAGTGGAAGGAGAATATGGCAACAAACTAGAGCCTGTCAAGATAAAACTAAGCTAAACAATCTGACTCAGCTACTTAAAAGGAAAATCAAAGACGAATCTGTAAGAAACTACCTCTGAAAATTATCTAATGATACTAGTACTGATTATTCTCTCTGGAGAGCAACCAAAAGAATTAAAATCCAATAATGCAGATTCCTCTAGTCAGAACAGATGATAACAAATGGGCCAGAAATAACGAAGATAAACTACGAAATTTTGCGGAATACCTGGAAAAAATATTTGAACCACATGAGAACCAATCATTGAAAGCCGAAATAATAACTGGAGAGGTTGTACAGGAAACTGAAGAAATCCTACGAGCAACACCAAAAGAAGTCATGTATGAGATAAAAACAAATATGAATCCGAGAAAAGCGCCAGGTTACTTATCACAGCAGAAAATTTAAAAGAATTACCAAGGAAAGCATTATTAAAGCTCACCAATATTATAAATGCCGCCTTTCGATTGAAATATGTACCCAGCCCCTAGAAAATTGCAGAAGTAATTATGATTCCTAAACCTGGGAAACCACCACACAAAACTGGATCATACAGGCCAATATCGCTATTACCAGTTATGTCTAAACTCTTTGAGAAGTTATTAGTAAAAAGGCTAAATCCGATAATTGAGAGGAGAAACCTGATTCCAAATCATCAGTTCGGTTTTCGCAACCAACACTCAATATTAGATCAAGTACACAGAATAACTAATATTATTGAAAGAGCATTAGAGGAGAAAAAAGTATGCTCAACGATATCCTTTGATAAAGTTTGGCACGAAGGACTTAACTATAAGTTAAGAACTGTACTACCAATGCAATTCACTGCAATATTAGAATCATACTTGAAAGATTGAATCTTTAGAGTAAAACTAGACGGAAAGAAATCAATACAGGAGTACCGCAGGGCAGTGTATTAGGTCCCGTCCTATACTTATTATACACTAATGATCTCCCTGTATTAGAAAACAACACTGTGGCGACCTTTGCTGATGACACGGCAATCTTAGCTGTTGGAGATAGCAACGAAGAATCAACTTAGAATTTACAGTTAACTATTGTTGTTACTCTATACATAACTGGACCAAAAGATGGCGAATTAAACTTAACGAAACTAAATCAGTTCACATCAATTTTACAAACAAATGACTCGAACATATTCCGGTTACAATTAATCAAGATTTCATACCGTATGCCAACACGGCTAAGTATTTTGGCATGACACTAGATGCAAAACTACGATGGAAGGCACACGTCAAAAAGAAAAATGAAGAACTAGGGCTTAAATATAGAAAGATGTATTGGGTGATAGGAAGGAGCTCCGCTCTATCAACATACAACAAACCTCTATTATATAAACAAATATTAAAACCGGTTTGGACTTATGGTATCCAACTTTGGGGTTGTACAAAACAGAGACCTCCATAGGGACCTTAAAGTGGACACTGTTTCAAAGGAATTCCAAAAAAAATGCGCTGAGACATAGGCAAAGCCTCGAACAACATGTTAACAGTGAGGCAACTAAGCTGTTAAACAACAAAGATATTGTACGCAGGCTCAAACGAACTAAACCTTTTGAGCTAGTGTAATTGCTAGTTTAAACAGCGTAATGCTGATCTAAAATCCACAATAACGATGTGGTTTAATTTAATTTATCAGACACTATGGAACACCAGTGGGAAGAAGCCATAGATTAATACAACATAGTAAATTAAGTTAGAATAAAATTGCTCATTAGTCCAGGTGTCTAGATTGTAATAATTGTTTATTTAAAATATTTAAATAAAATTGAAAAAATTCGGTGGTCGTAACTTTTCTCTTTCGAAAGTGTTTATTTTCAGAATTAGATAAATTCCGCATAAAAAAAGGATGTAGCTGCTGTATAGGTATTTAGTAGACCGACGGGATGTACCATTGCCTGTGTTTTCATTTCATTGCCGTTTCCACATTTTTTTTTTATGGCGGTAAAACCAAAAATTCGCTAAAGCTTCGTAACACTCAACCCATCCACTGAGCCATAGCTAGCAAAATTTCTCCGCCAGCGAAGCCTCTTAGTGAATGAAATCTAAATATTTCTGTTAACGATCTTGTATTTTCCGGAAGAGTTGGTATTATTATAAACTCGACCCACTCATACTACCGATGATCGTTACAAATTGGAAATATGTATTTTGAAACTGGGCGAACCAAATCCAACCCATACCATATACGCATGATGTAAAATCAATAATTATATATAAATAATTTACTCACCGACAACTTGTAAATTAACACGTGCACTGATTTTTGGTTCCAAATCCGAAACTTGACACTCATACAAGCCGGCATCACGTCCCTGTACATATTTTATTTGCAGCGTCCACAATCCAGTATGTTCAACATGGAGCGCTTGAAATCGATCGTCAGCAATAAATGTCGTTCTACATTAAAAAAAAAAAAAATTGGATAAAATACGAAACCGTATCAAGTTATATAAAATTAATAACAATTCAGCACGTTTCAAAGCCAAAAGCTTATTGTATATAAATAAGAAATTAATAAGCTTAAAGTTATTATAAAATATATTGATAAATATATAATAAAAATAATAACAATTTTTATATACCAAACTATACTGTCTGTTATGACAAAACAAAAAACAATAATCTGTATATACATACATACATATATGTACATAATATATAAATATCTATATGTACAGCAAACTCGTAGATTATCATTATCTGAACTGTTTTAGCAAACATGACATTTATTTTTATAAAATTTTTAAAATTTACTTTATTTATTGTATATAATAAATATGTATATACCTATAAAACTTTATTATGACCTAGTTATCGTTAAAATAAAATTATTTTTAAAGAATGTTTTCATGATGCAGCATTGTAGTAGTGACACAAAAATATTTCTTTATCTTTTCATTTTCTTATTCAGTATACAATAGTTACAAAAGCTTTTAATAAGCATCTCTAAATGATGACATCAATAATAATTTAAAAGGTTCGCAGAATAATAAAAATATAACATTAAATTACCTATCTACAGTCAAAATGTGCCCATCCCGTACTCGAATCCATGATACGGATTTATTTCCAAGCTTCTTCACCTGAACATACAAAAAATAAATTCCAAGAAGAAAAAACACTTTGTTTATTTAAATAATCTATCAAGTTTTAATTGTGGTTTATGATGGATTAGGACTACAAAAAAAAAAAAAAATCTCTGGGAAATATCCAATTTGTTTTATATTTTTTTTTTTTATATACGGATACAAACCCATTAGTAGGAAGATAAGGTCGAAATAAAATAATTTTTTCATCGTTACTTTTGTGTGTTATGAATTTTTAAAATTATTTAATTACTTACTTTACATGGAAGAAAGGCATGTGTCCCAATTTGTGTTGTAACATTTGTCACACTGTGACCATCGACATAAGGTCCTGAATAAAATCCGGGATTAATTTTATTTGCTCTGAGCAAATTTTGTATATCACTTCCTTTGGATGCATCTGGAAAGGAAATAAAAATATTTTTATTAAAATTTAATCCGCACATAACAAAGGTTACAGTTTCAAATATATAAAATTTATTTCTGTGTTATTTAACAATAATTGTCAAGATGTTAAATACAATTTAAGTACCAATTGCTTATATTCCACTAAGTTTAGTTAATAAATATAGTCGGTATATCACCTCTGGTACGGTTCCCAACTAATTTTTTGATGAAATTCAAGTAAATTCCAATAATTTATGTAATTTAGATACAATAAAGGAATTTTCAAACTTTATTAAATTGATGACATTATTAATTTTTCATGACACGAAAAGTGTGACGTTTCACTTAACTTGAAGAACTGACATTTTATATGTCAAAACCATAAAAAAAAATAATTTGTAACATCTGTACTAAAGGAATCTCGACGAACGGAAAAGACGGTTTTGTTTTAATCCCGTCAAATATTAATTCGTTCCGGATCAGCACGCAGAACGTGACCGAGCCAGCGTACTCGCTGCGGTCTTACTCCATGCACAATCTCGGGGATCTTCATCTGATCTCTGATCTCGAAATTGTACAGAGCTCGGTATGTGCCATCTATTTCGCGTTTTGGGCCGTAAATCATACGCATGATTCTTCTCTCAAATGTAAGGAGCCATCTCTCGCACTCATCCGTCAGCGCACAACTTTCACATCCAAACATAACAACGGATCTGATCAACGCTTTGTAAAGCTTCAGCTTCACGGCACTAGAAGATACAAAGAACGACTGCCAGCCGCACTTTAATATCCTCACCCATTTTGCGTTGTTTTACTTTGCGGTTTTTCAGATTTGCAACACCTTTCCTAATCATACTCGAAATTCCGTACTTTTCTGTTTAAAAAAATCGAATAATTAGGGAAACCACCGATTACTCTTTTCATCATTAAAAACTTTTTTTTGCGTTGCTGTCGTTTATAAAATTTTAGTTTAAAAGTAGAACTCTTATGCATACATAAATAATTTTATTTAAATGATTCTCGGCTATGTGTAAGTATATGTCTTAATTGATTTACAGCGAAAATGCCAAAAATAATAAAAAGTGCAAAGAAAACAATTTTGTTGAAAACGAAATTAGAATATATTAAAAGGTGTAATGATGGTGAGAAGTCTGTAAATATAGCGAAATCCCTTGGATTACCCGCAACGACTATACGATCCATCAAAACCAGGGATGCAGATAAAATAAAAAAATGTGGCAAGAACATATCATCAAATTGTACTTCCCAAATTAGTCGTTGTAGAAGCAACTTAATGCTCAAAATGGAATCTCTGTTATACATTTAAAAAAAGCGTGTATCCAGGTGAAGGCAAAAACTTTATATGACAATCTAAAACAAAAGCCAGAATACAGCGAATACCAACAGGAAAAATTCCAAGCAAGCCAAGGTTGGTTCGAACGGTTCAAAAATCGAATGAAGCTACACAACATCGGAGTTAGAGGAGAAGCTGCTAGTGCAGATCTTATCGCCGGCGAATTATTCGTGAATAAATTAAAGGGCCTCGTAAAATTAGGAGCGTATAGCCCCAAACAGATTTTCAATGTAGACGAAACGGGGCTTTTTGGAAACGTCTACCGACGGGCACTTTTATTTCAAGAGAAGAAAAATCGGCACTCGGATTAAACAGTACAAGGATATAATTACCGTTCTTCTAGGCGGCAATACGGAAGGGAATTTTAAATTCAAACCCATTACTATTTATACAAGCGAGACTCCCAGATATTTCAAAAACGTAGATAAGAAAAATCTTCCTGTTCATTGGCGCTCGAATAGAAAAGCTTGGATGACGGCGGCTACTTTTCGTGATTGGGCTTCCAAATGTGCAATTCCGGAAATAAAACGATATTGTCACAATGAAATTATAAGCTTCAAGGCACTTATTTTACTCGATAATGCACCAAGTCATCCTGTAGATTTAGACCATATTGATGAAAATGTTCGGTTTGTATTTATGCCTCCGAACACGACATCAATAATACAACCTATGGACCAAGGCGCTATCTCTAACTTTTAGGCATATTATCTGAGAAGGCCATTTAAACAACTATTTACTGATGTAGAGTCAGATGATAATGTCAGTATTAAGGATTTCTGGAAGAATTACAACATTCTTACAGCAGTTTCGAATATAGCTGCATCGTGGGCTGAAGTTTCTAAGAAAGCAATGAATGGATGTTGGAAAAGTGTTTGGCCAGAGTGTGTTGAAGATGCTGGCGACAACGCATACCAATCAACTGATAGAATCAGTGTGGAGGTTTCTTCATGGCAACTGTGATTGGATTGGATGGCATGGAGACTAGCGATATCGTCGACTTGATAATTATCAACAGTGAAGAGGAGTTAGATAACGACGAGCTTTTCGAATTGGATAATAATCAAAGTTTATCAATTGAAGACGAAGAACCAAAACCGACTTAATTCAATAAGCAAATATCAGATGCTCTAAAATTAATTGATGAAGCAGCAAACATTTTCATAAACGATGATTCTGACACGGAGCACAGTTTGACGGTATGTGGAAATTTACCAGGATAAAACAAAAATAGTTCAACAAAAACTTGATCAATATTTTTCGCCCACTTAAATTTTTGTAATTTAGATTTGAATTCCATTTTTCTCCTATTTCAATACATATGGCTGTATGTATGTACATATGTATTTATGTAAATTTTGTATGTAATGTACATATAATTTATGAATAAAAATATGTACCTGAATTATTATAATAGCTTTAGTTTCTATCTTCATCAAATTTTAGGAACCTATCTCGTCCAAAACTTTCGTACATACTTATTTACATATTGAATCAAAAAGTTTACAGTTTGCGTTGTTTCACTTTGAGTCGCTATTTTTGGAACCTAACTGTGACGCAAAACGGGGTCATAGTGTACTGTTATCGTGACTGATAAGAGAACCCAAATATTTTAAGATAACCAGAGAGATATCTTGTACACGTATCTATGTATATATTCGCATTTTAACGCTATTTATAGATCTATCTCAAGGAAGTTCAATAATAATTCAAGCGTTAGCATGGAGTTAGAAAATGGGAAAAAAAAACTGTCGTCTCATAATTCTAGAAACATGCGAAGCAATCTGGACTGTCATTGGCCCACTATATGTATCTGAACCAAACTTTATGAGAAAACCAAGATTATGAGACAATTGAAAAGGACTTCTGGAACAGAAAGAAGAAATAAAACTAAGCGATGCTCACGATTAATTTTGGAAGATTGTAAAACCTCGGATTTGGTTTCATTTTTGACTTGGGTTTTTATTAATATTAATTTAAAGGGGGTCAAATTCATCAAACGAGATATAAACAAAGGATGTTGTTTGAAAAAAGCTCCTTGAAGGGCACGCAGCTTGCGAGTTACATAAAAGGCTTTTAAAACTGCCAATGAAACCGTTAATATTCATAATCTCCTAGAAAATTCAAGAAATATTACTGATATATTGGCTCTGCAATAGAAAACCCTCGGCAATTTTTTTCATCTTCGATATACAAAGCTTGATTTACCATCTTTCCATTCTTGATAGTCACTATATGAGGCAATCTATAAGATTTCAATTATTTGGCATAGAACGGAACTACTTCTACACACAATATTCGATGATTATGATAGATTTTGAAAATTTGTCACTAGAGCCCAGTTCTTTTTATGGAATCATTAGTATCGATTTAGAAAGCCACAAAAAAATTGTTTTCTGAATGCCTTAGTTTAGCAATTCTTATTGCGATTACAACTATAATTATATTTTTACCATTTATAACACTGGGGCCTATTTAATCATCGTACTTTGCAACGGGCAGCTAAGCGGATTTGTAGACGGAAGAAGCGAGAATGGTGGAAGGCCGAGGTTCTGAAAGTACAACAACTCAGCAATGAGTGCAGTTCGCGTATTTTCTTTAAAGGAATTACTGGACTGTACCATACTTTCAGGCCTACATCAACCGTCATTCGAGGCCGGGATAGAAACCACTATGTCAACATCGACACAGTACTTGACCCATGGAGTGAATACTTTACTGTTGTTGAGCCTCCTCTAATACAGACTGCAGAGATTTGCAATGAGGAGCCATCCCATGAGGAATTCACTAAAGTCATGCAGAGATTGAAACGAAACCGCTCACCTGGAGTGGACTGCATTAATTCGGAGCTCTTGATATTCGGAGGGGATACTTTGTGGAACTGTTTTTTCGACCTTATTCGATTAGTATGGCAAACCGAACTTATGCCTGACGAATGGAAAGTGGCCGCGATATGCCCCATCTTCAAGAAGGGAGACCGCTTGAAGTGTGAGAATTATCGCGGTGTAGCTCTCCTTTGCACAGCATACAAGTTACTGTCATACGTTATATTGAATAGAATCACTCCTCTAGCGGAGGGCTTAGTTGGTGACTATCAAGGAGGATTTCGTCCGAATCGATCAGCACTGATCAGGTCTTTTCGCTGCGAATGATTCTATCTAAATATTATGAGAAATCCATCCCCGTACATCAGGTGTTCCTGGATTTCCGGCAGACCTATGATTCGATCAATCAAGAGAGTTTGTGGTCTGCCCTGAAATACCTAGGAATGCCAACAAAACTGGTACGGCTATGTAGGATGTCATTGACGCAGTCTCAATGCTGTGTTAAAGTTGAGAACAGGCTATCGACAATTTTTGCAGTTAACTCGGGTGTTTGGCAGGGAGATGCTCTGTCCCCGATACTCGTTAATCTCATGTTGGAGTACATATTTCGTAAAACTGAAACACCGCAACATCTTATATCGCCAGTCCAATCAGGTGCTTTCATATGCAGATGACATATGCGTGATTGGACTGAATAGCAACGGAGTGAAATAAATACTTGATCCGCTTGTAGAGTTTTCAGCTTCAGTTGGACTTCAGATCAATGAGTCCAAAACGAAATACCTTATCTCTGGTTTTAGGGACAATGGCACACCAGATTTTAGTAGTGGCCACCACACGTTTGAGGGAGTGAAGAGGTTGAAATATTTGGGTTCTCTTATCACTCACGATAACAGTGTGGATGAGGATATTAAAGTGCGGCTGGCAGCTGGCAGCCGTGCTTTGTATCCTCTAAGGCCACTGCTAAAATCTAAACACTTATCAAGTGCCGTGAAGCTGAAGCTTTACAAAGCGTTGATCAGGCCCGTTGTTATGTTTGGATGTGAAAGTTGTACAATCAATGTCTTTCGCACAATTAATAATGCCAAGCTTCACAAAAAATTAAATCAATCAAAATTCTCAAGCATAAATGGATCTAAACAATTTGGCTTTTCGTATAGGAGCTTTTAAAATTTCGATTCGTTTGGTTTCGATGAAAATAGTATTTTCTTTAAGCTCAAAAATGTAAACGCAATCTTTTGATTCAAATTTATCTTTTATTGGAAAAGTAATCGACAGCCATAAACATTCACGTTACGGCTGATTAAGGGCAGGGATGGGTAATATGATTGTAATAGTTGTAATGGTTGTAATATTGAAAATTTATTAAAAATGGAATTAAATAAATCTAATTATGCACAAATACCTTGATTCCTTTGACATCAGATTTATATATCGCAAAATAATAAATTAAATTTGCCCAAAACCTATATATCTTTGCAATAAGATTATAATTTCCATTATAAATAATTCGGGAATCTCTGACTATGACCGTGCCATAAAATCGAGTATGTTTCATTCCATGATAAAACGAGTTCGAGCTCAGAAAAGCTGTAACTCTTTTAGGTTAAGTTATTAAACAGCAAAATCATTCAGATAACCAGAACTTGTCTGCTAAACGTGCCAGACTGCTCTATGACCAAGTTTTGACAAAATTTAGAGAAAGTGCTTTGATGAGTTCGAGATAGATAAATTTGCAAAACGTATTATGATGGCAAGCGATTGGCAGTTGTGGATTGAAGAACTTAACAGTGGCGGTTTTAGGATGAGCGAGGTCATTGGTAACATTTTATGTCCGGTCCTTTTTAGTTTGCAAAGCACAAATATTTATAATTATTTAGAGTGGGCAACATTTTAATATTGAATGTTAAAATTAAAAATGAGAAATACCATCGATTATGTGGAACATTGTTATTTTACATTTTTCGATTTAACATTTAATATTAAAATTTTAGTATCATTGGCTAAAGACTATTGCCAAACACATTAAATAATTAATTAAAATATGTAATTTCAAATGAAGGCGGATTAAGTAAGTTTTCAATAGGTTGTGTTAGACCCAGGAAAATAGCCAGCCACTCGCAGCACCCGCAATTAGTGGCAACAGAATGTCCTAGATATTTCTTAGCCTAGACTAAATATTAACTTTCCATAAAGTTTAGTTTACTTAGACAGTAATTAAATGTATTATTCGACTTTTTCGAGTACTCACATATAGTAATACGGTCGAAAAATTATCTTACATCAGTGCCACACACTGATGTAAGATTATTTGGTATCCAAATTTCCTTGTTTTGTAAAAAAATAAAAAATGTTGACACAAAGTTTTAATCGATCTTTCCATTCACTCATATAGAACTACACGAAAAATTCGCTTGCAGCAGCGCTAGACAATTATTCGTGTGTTTTACTATGTGAGTGCTTAGGTAAGTGGGCTAAAAATTTGTATTAAAATTTAATTTTTTTTTATAGATTTCCATTTACTATAATTTAAGAAGAGACTAATATTTGGTTGATGTTTATTAATTTTTGGATCAAAAAATACAACAAAATTTGTTTGTTTGAAAAATGTGATTAAAAGAAATTATACTTTGTAGAGTTATAAGATATTTTCTATTCTTTGTGGGAAGAGATATTAGGCCAGATAGTATTTTTTTTTATATACCTGGTTTAAGAGGGGAGCATGCAAAAAGTATGCAGAGGGCCTATGATTTTTAGTTAGGCTCCTGAGCTAAGGAGATTGTATTGTATTAAATATACATTTTCGTAAGGCAAGTAAACAATATGAAATCGTAAATTTGAGTTACGAGTTTTACTTGGAATAGAGGAAGATAAAAATTAGGGCGTTGTTTTTGTTTAATTGATTTTATTATGAAATTTAAACATATACAAAGGGATTTAATAAATTTTGTATTGCATCGCCCAACAACGGGCACTGACGGATGAGTACGAGAGATGGCTCCTAACATTTGAGAGAAGAGTCATGCGTGTGATTTATGGCCCAAAACGCGAAATAGATGGTACCTACCAAGCTCTGTACAATATCGAGATCAGAGATCTGATGAAGATCCCCGATATTGTACATGAAGTAAGATCTCAGCGAGTACGCTGGCTCAGGCGTGTTCTGCGTGCTGATCCGGAACGAATTGTGCAGCGATCTCTGAAAGGAGAGCCACCATATGGTAGGCGCAGAAGTCGTTTCAGGCGACGATGGCTCCACGGTGTAGAGAACGACTTGGCCTCTTCAGATTGTCTTAGACAGTACGAATCCGTCGGAGCCAAATTGTTGATTCAGTATGGGGCCAGTATTGGCCTTTAAAACTGTTTAAAAAAAATAAAAAAAAATTCTAGACCACAGATATATTGTTAAAAATTTAATTTTCTCAATAAACGGTATTTATTTGTTCATCACAAAGTGGTGGACTGTTTGAAAAAAGTGTTTTTAAAATTTTAACAATTTTTTAAATCTAATAAAAAACGAATTTAATGAAATAATAATGAATTTTGTTCAAACAATTGTGTTGTTAATCATTCAGTTTTTAGAAGATATGCTATTAATTTAGGTATACGAAACAAGTAGTTTTGAAACATTGAAACGTTTATACATGTCTAAATGGAATATAACTATAGGCTACATCTCAGCGTGTATGATCAAATTCACCATGTTAGATGTAAATGAAATTCTAAAATGGATTTTATCTAATAATAATAAAATTGAATTATCAAATGTTTTTCAAACTTTTGTCCATTGATTTTTGTATTTCAATAAATTTGTATACTCATTGGTGTAATCCTCCGTTTTCAGATTTGTCTCTGATGCAACTCCATCGGTTTTCTTAGAGGATTTGATTGCGGTCTGAAAATTGCTAGATTAAGGATTACCTCAAGCCATATTTAACGTTATATAATATATGATGAACAGTGTTCGAAATAGTAGAAAATATCATCGATTAAAATTATGTATGAAAAATTCTTTACGTCATTGAATTGGCGTGTTATAAGATACCAAGATGGCTCAACGTTTAGATATCGTCGTACATCTAGTTTCGGGTTTCCTGCGTGCATGTTTAATCCTGATGTTTAATATTCTTTTATGTGCCATTATCGTATGTCAGTTATAAATGTGTTACTTGGGATCAATACTAGCAAACCAATTAACAATATCAAATGCACGATTGCCTTTAATTTTTTAATATAAAGCCTGCAAAAGATGAAATCATAGAATGCCATCAAAATATTTAGCCTAGAAAGGGTTTTCTAATAGGAATGATACAATGAAAAATTTACTGTAAGCAAAAACAAAATGGGATAAAAATATAGATTTGCTGGTGGTGCGAAAGAAACAACTAACATTATCAGTAAAATTTTACTGGAAAGAAAAATGTGTTTGTGTTAGTGTGTTGCCATAATTTGTTATAAAAAAGTATCAAGTTGAGTATTTTTATGGCAACATTTATACACATCGACATAAAAATTGTGTGCGGATACTAAATTTTTTTCACACACACATGTAAATTGTAATTGAATATTTTTATGGTCAAATGTCATTTTGTTGTAGATTTTTTTTTTAATATTTCAGTCGTTATAATAATAAATTATTATTAATTATATTGCAATAAATTATTTATTATGTAATAGCTTATGAATAAATGAATATTATGTTCGCACTCCAAACATAAAAAAATTTATGAAATTTTTTGGTTGTGTACAGAAGCTGTCAAACGTAATAATAAAAGTGTTGCTATAAAATAAAAAATAAAAAAAATACGATCTCTGTCACACTAATGGAACTTTTAATTTTTTTTCTCGTTTCGTTTTATCAGCAAAAAATTGCTGTCAGTAAATTGTTCACAAGAATATTTTTTTTGTATCATGTACGCACCTTCAGATAGCTAACTTCGTGGTGAATTTTGTACGCGGCTTGAGACAAAATTTTTTATTTTATTTGAAAGGTCATTATGTCATTATGTATGGAAAATAACATCATTCAAATGACCACCACGACTTCTTCGTACGTACAGCATTCTGTGAGCTCAATTTACCTTCATTTTTTCACATAAATTTTTTCTGTATTTCATGAGTAACTCGTTCAATGTTCATTTTTAATTGCTCGATTGTTGTTGAAAGAAATCACAAGGTGTTAAACCACACGACCTGGGAGGATAATTAACTGGATCAAATCTTGAGATAATTTCATTACCAAATTTTGTTTTCAATAAATCGATTGTTAAGGTGGCTGTGTGGCACCGTCTTGTTGAAACCACATATCCTCCAGTTTATTCTCAACAACAGCTTTAATAGATTCATTAAATAAATGATTATCATGCTGAAATGAAAAGAGGTACAGCCAACGATACAAAATAAATTTTGTAAATCAGTGTGTTTTTTCAAAGCTTTATCTTTGTCACTTTAAAAGTGTGAATACCAAGTTTTGTATTTTTAAGAATAAGAATTTGTATTAATTGCGATGTTGGAATTTAAAAATATTTATTACATGCATGTCTGTTAAGACGTGTCTTTTTTGTTTAACATTTTTTACGTTCATTTAAATAGAGCTTTTAGTATGATAATCATGCTGTTTGTGTAAATAAAAAAGTAATGCTTTCTTTGTGCTTTTAATATTTGTTGAGATTTAAAAAAATTTTTTTAACAAAATCCGCAGTTGTCAGGAAAATCTACATATAATCAAACCTAGACAAAACAGTTTTATTAATGTACATACTCGTACATCATACATATATGTGTATACTATATTGTAGACCTGCCATGAAGCTTTACCAACAATAATAGGAAAATGTCTAATAACAACGTGAACGTACATAAAATTTCATTTATAACTGATATGTATGTATGCCTGTGTGTATATTTTAGGAAAATAAAACTTCTGTCTGTTATCAAATGTCAAATTAGATTTTTCCAGACAAATTTTCTTAATTGTTTTATCCCTTCCATACATAAGCTCTTTTTACGTATACATATACTTAGTGTTTATATATATACATACATATATATGTATATATAAAAAGCTCTTTACTTGGTTTTTATAGCTTTTAGATTTTAGAAACGCATAAATATTTATTTCTGCATTGACATATAAACAACTGAAGAAATTTTGCTCCAACGCTATAAGAAAGTAGGTATTGTACATATAAACTATAAAATTATTATTAGCAGAGGTATAACGAAATAAATGGATACACACACACACAATCATACTGCATATAGTATACATAATATTACATGATATAGCCAAATTTAACTGGAACGTTGAACCATAAATTTTAAAACAGGAAATAAAATAAAAATGTTTATTTTCTTATGGGTGGTAACCAAGCCGCGTACACAACTCGCGTTGTACATGTGTATATGGTATATACGCTTCCCATTTAAGGTTTTTATATCATAAGTACACTTAAATGGCGACATCATGGCATATATACTGAAAACGAAATACATACAATTAATTTTAAATAAATTTTAATAAATGATAGATGAGATGATGATGGTAGGTGTCATTATGTTCGTCTCGTACGCGCGAATTATACATTTTGATACTTTAATGGTTTATGTGACGGTTAAATTTTGAGGCACGATATGAAGTTTAATTACATTTATGATTAAATGAAATGTATAATTTATATTTTTTTTACAGGATTTTCCACATAAATCACTAAAAAAATGGTAATGATATCGATTTTAATATTTTGTTGTACAAAAGTTTCAGATAGCGATAAAACTGCATTTCTGATTGGTATACGTAATTTGTAGCAGGAAGTAACAAAATATTTTTTTTAAATATATAAATCAGCGTTATCAGAGTTAAAACTATTTGGTTGTTTATAAAAAAGTGGCCTCAAAATTATTTCTTATTTAAGGGTCAGAAAAACGCAGCTGGGTGGATGAGTCCCAGAATTGCGATTGCTTAGAATAAAAACAAATGGAAATATTTTGTTGCAGATTTCCTAATGAAATTTAAAATATACAAATCACAATTTTATGCTTTTACGTAAAGCTTTAAATTTTTAATTTTAAAGTTTCCATTTTATAATATACATATAAATATGTATATACATACATAATTCAAAATTTTAAGTAGCAATTTTATTCATTTTCGATTCATTTCAAATATTGAATTTATTACGAGTAAATATATCAATCAGAACAGATAACAAATGCGCCAGAAATCACGAAGTTTTGCTGAATACCTAGAAAAAATATTTGAACCACATGATGACCAATCATTGGAAGCAGAGCAAATAATAACTGGAGAAGTTGTACAGGAAACTGAAGAAATCCTACGAACAACACCAAAAGTAGTCATGTATGAGATAAAAACAAATATGAATCCGAAAAAAGCGCCGGGTTATGACCTTATCACAGCAGAAATTTTAAAAGAACTACCAAGGAAAGCATTATTAAAGCTCACCAATATTATAAATGCCACCTTTCGAAATATGTACCCAGCCTTGGAAAATTGCAGAAGTAATTATGATTCCTAAACCACCTGGGAAACCACCACACAAAACTGGATCTTACAGGCCAATATCGTTATTACCAGTTATGTCTAAACTATTTGAAAAGTTATTAGTAAAAATGCTAAATCCGATAATTGAGAGGAAAAACCTGATTCCAAATCATCAGTTCGGTTTTCGCACCCAACACTCAACATTAGATCAAGTACACAGAATAACTAATATTATTGAAAGAGCATTAGAGGAGAAAAAAGTCTGCTCAACGATATTCTTAGACGTTGCACAGGCCTTTGATAAAGTTTGGCATGAAGGACTTACCTATAAGTTAAGAACTGTACTACCAATGCAATTCACTACAATATTAGAATCATACTTGAAAGATAGATTCTTTAGACCAAAAATTAGACGATTCCTATTCTGAATTGTAAAAAATCAAGGCAGGAGTACCACAGGGCAGTGTATTAGGTCCGGTCCTATACCTATTGTACACTAATGATCTCCCTATATTAGAAAACAACACTGTGGCGATGACACGGCAATCTTAGCTATTGGAGATAGCAATGAAGAATCAACTCAGAATTTACAGATAGTTATTACTAAAATACATAATTGGACCAAAAGATGGCGAGCTAAACTTAACGAAACTAAATTAGTTCACATCAATTTTACAAACAAACGACTCTAACATATTCCGGTTACAATTAATCAAGAAATAATACCGTATGCCAACACAACTAAGTATCTTGGCATAACACTAGATGCAAAACTACGATGGAAAGCACACGTCAAAAAGAAAAGTGAAGAACTAGGGTTTAAATATAGAAAGGTGTATTGGTTAATAGGAAGAACATACATCAAACTTCTACTATCTAAACAAATATTAAAACCGGTTTGGACTTATGGTATCCAACTTTGGGGTTGTACCAAACAGAGCAACGTAGAAATCATCCAAAGATTTCAAAACAAAGTATTAAGGAGCATCGTTGATGCACCATCGTATGTTAGAAACAGAGACCTCCATAGGGACCTTAAAGTGGACACTGTTTCAAAGGAAATCTAAAAACATGAACTGAGACATAGGCAAAGGCTCGAACAACATGTTAACACTAAGGCAACTAAGCTGTTAAACAACACCGATATTGTACGCAAGCTCAAACAAACTAAACCTTTTGAGCTGGTGTAATTGCTAGTGTTAACAGCGTAATGCTGATCTAAAATCCACAATAACGATGTGGTTTAATTTAATTTATCAGACACTATGGAACACTAGTGGAAAGAAGCCATAGATTAATACAACATAGTAAATTAAGTTAGAATAAAATTGCTCATTAGTCCAGGTGACTAGATTGTAATAATTGTTTATTTAAAATATTAAATAAAAAAAAAAACATTTTGAACAGAAAATACAATTTTCAATTTTGAATAGCGATGATTTCAAAAGTCAAATTATGATAGAGCTTAAGATTAATTAATTTCGTATCTTAATTAATTAATTAATTTCGTATCTTATAATTTACGCAACCCATGAAATTCATGTAAATTTAAGAAATCCAGAATTGTCTAAAGTTTAATGTGAATAGATTAAATTCTGGGACTTAAATGTAATTTTAAAATATATTTAGTGACAGAAATATTTTAAATATGTAAATTATTAAACGTTTTATACATTTCTCAGGATTTTCTTTTATTCATTATTGGCTATTAGAAAAATTTAATGAAATTTGAAACCAACTAAATGTTGTAGGAACAATATTCAATTTTTTCTTTTGTTGCCACAGCGATGATCCCTCTTTCAAGTTCTTAATCCTGAATTTAGAGTAAATTTATCATCAGATTGCATTGCTAAAATAATGCAATTTTTAACGAAAATGTTAACCAATGTGAAGCATTATCGAAACTAATTCAAGTATGACAGACGATGGAATTAATTTCACTGGAATTAATAAAAATATGTTCAGTGTTCACCTTGGTATGCTATCTGACATTCTGGAAAAAACTCAGGTCAATGATATCTCTGAATTCTCAGATGTGGCAAAATTTTAAAAAGTGTTTTCAATTCCTAAGATTAATAATACGATGACAGTAAAACAATATATGTATATAACATATACACCATCAGATTTTATTCATAACATACAGATTTTTGAGCAAATAATTAATATACTGGTGGATCATGTTTTTCAACAAAATAATATTTCCAATGAAAAACAATACGAGTATTGTTAGAACTCAAACACATTGGCTGTATTCCTTAGTAAATCCATTAGAAATAAAAATAATAGGTTTGGATTGATTTTGAATTTGAGCAATGCTTTTCACCTGATAAACCACTTACGTACTCTTATGGAAATTAAAAAAATAGAATTCGATTCGATTTAATGTTTTTCCAAAGTTACCTTGAAAATCGCAAACAGATTATATTTACAAGTAGGCATTAGGCAATCAATCATTACCAGTTATATTTTATACCTTGTTCAAGTTATTTATAAAGGCTGTTAAAACGAATTAACAAAGGTGAAAAACGAAACATAAAATTCAAAATTGGATTTGGCCAACTAAAATATTTGGTATCGAGAAATTTTAATATTTTTGTGACGATAGTAAAATATTATTTGCACCTTATGCACTGCTACTAGCTTCGGGGCGCCCGTATTTAAAACGATAATAACAATTTAAGCTGTTCGTTATAAATTAAATTAAAAATTTATTATAACATATTTATAATTAATTTGCACTGATAACTCAATAATTATAATAATTAAATAATAAATTAATTATCTTCACCAAAATTATTAATGTCGGTTTGATTTGATGACATTTTACTTTTTAACTGAAAAATCTATCCAGAGTAAAAAACTCGTTCAATATAATAATGTGCACTTAAAAAGTATGCAGCTGCAGTCAAACGATTTCTACAACTATAATAAAGCCAGGTGTGGGTCTTAATTTTTCGGAACTTAAATTTATATTGGCGACCGAAATTAAATATAGTAAGAAGAATATTTTTCTAATTAAATACAAAGTAGGTTACGGAGAATTGGAAAATGAAATGGTTATACCTCTAGTAGTTAAAGGAAATCGGTGTAAAAATTTTGAAAAAATCTCAACTCTTAAATGCATTACAATTTTAAATGCATGCAATAAACTTTGGATCCGCGGTCCATATGAAATTTAATTATGTTATATAAATATATATATATATATATATATATATATATATATATATATATATATATATATATATATATATATATATATATATATATATGTATAAATATATATATATATATATATATATATATATATATATATATATATATATATATATATATATATATATATATATATATATATATATATATATATATATATATATATATATATATATATATATATATATATAAATACTGCGAAGACACCCTAGAGGTAAATTATGGCGGAAGATTCTAACGATAAATTACCCCAGGTGGGTACCGTTTTACTTCGGGAATCCCACTCCTCTATTCTAGAGGGCTGTCCCACGGATTCTGGGGGGGGGGGGGGGGGGACAATCAACCGCAAAGAAATGGAAGTTACAACATATTCAAACCATCAAAAAAGACAGGCAGATCTCCACCACACTACTCCTCGGTTCCCGAGCTTTCAATGTGGATTTCGTAAAGGCTAATCCGACAACGAAAAATCTAATAAAGGATTCGGCGTCGAGGGTAAGAATGGCTGCATGTAAATTAATCAACTTTAAGCAGATGCTACAGACTTTGCAGAGCCAGCCGTCCGTAACTCAGAAGAAGCGCAGAACTGACAATGATGACCAACGAGTGATACAGCAGAATATAGCGACCCAAACTGATAAGCCTGACGCGCTAGCAACCTGCGGCGAAGGAGAGGTCCACGCAAACAGTGGATACACAGGAAATTGAAAAGAGAACTGAAAATGCTCCGCAACATGATTAACTCAAACATGACAACACAGGATATCAGTGCGATTGTCTCAAAGAAGTGGCCACATAAAGTGTTTCGGATAACAAAAATAAGCCGCGACAGCTTTATGGACAGCAGTACGTTAACAAGTGCGATTTTTCTTGACGGAAATAAACCGTTCACTCAAGAATTGCATAATTTGGGAAAACAGGTACCAGGCTTCCAGCGGCTATTAGATAACCAGTACTTTAAGGGAGTCAATTATTATACCGTGTGCTAAGCACGGTAGTAGTAGGAACCAGACCAAGGATTTGATTATTGCGGGCGACTTTAACTCAAAATCCCCGGAATGGGGTGGAAATATATTAGACAATCGAGGGCAACTTTTGGGGGACTGGTCTGCATCCTGTACCTCAGCAGTGTCAATACAGGACAATCACCAACCTTCGAAAGAGGAAATTATAGCGCCTACCTAGATGCAATTTTCGTCTCTGAAAATAGCATAAATCGAATCCGGAATTGGAAAGTCCTGGATGAGGAAAGTCTCAGTGATCACCGATATATTATATTCGAAATAAACACAGCTATACCAGCTAAACTACAGGGGAACAGTCTCTCCATCAACCGGGGATGGCAGTTTGGAGCAAGGAGTCAAACACGCCTTCGGAGCGCGATTCAACATCACTTTGAAGCCTAGCATAACATCACCAGCACAGTTAGTGGCAACTACCAGAAGAGCATGTGAAGATGCGCTAGTCTAGAGATCGAAATGGCCGAAACCCCGTTTACTGGTGGACTCCGGAAATCGCTGAACTTCGCAGACGCTGCAATCATGCCAGGCGAAAGCTTACAAGGGAGAACAGGCGAACTAGCGGGCAAGCAGACATATCCTTTCAACAAAACCTGAAGAGCTCGTGCTTACATGAGGAAGGCGATAGCGGAACCGAAGAGGAAATGCTGGAAGTCCCTCTGTAACACAATCGAAGAAGATCCTTGGGGAGATGCATATAAGATTGTAGAAGAAGTTTGGGCAAAAAACGCCTGCACTTTCCTCAGACATTACTAACACGATGCATCATCTAGTGCAACATGAAAATATAAGACCGCTAGAGTCCCACCTTCCAAAAAAAGTGCCAAGCCAGATGGCATTCCATCAGAGGCCGTTAGACCCGCTGCAGTAATCCACCCAAAAAAGGTGTTACACGTGATGAACTCGGCCTAAACGGGGAGTTTCCATATATCTGGAAAATAGACCACTCTGTCTGCTGGATACTTTCGGAAAACTCTTCGAACATTTGCTGTTACACAGACTGGTCAACGAAGTTGATAGAGTCGGTGGGCTTGCTAATAATCAATTCGGATTCGAGCAGGGCACTCCACAACAGATGCTATAGCGGCAGTTTTGAAGCTTCTAGATGCAGCCACTGAGGGTACACAATACACGCGGCGCATCCCAGTAGTAATTACACTAGACATAAGAAATGCCTTTAACAGCGCATCTTGGGAATTAATTCTAAAAGAACTAAATAACTTCAAAGATAGCCCCAGAGTGAGCTAATATAAGCGTAGTAAAAAGAAAAACGAGTGAAACATTTTAATTTTGCTATTAAACATTGTACGATAACAAGTTAATGTACACAACAAAAAAAATATAAATTAAAAATATTTGGATCGAACCGAGAGTTGAACTTGGGTCTACGAAACCAACGTCCATTATTCTAACCACTCGACCACCGCCGCATGTTATTTTCGTTGCTACATTCGTCTCTTATGTGAGCAATTTGAATAAAGGCATTTCAAAGCCTTTTAGGCCGAAAAAATGTTAGAATCTTGTATTGTCATCGGAGTTAAGCTTGCATGCAAAATTTCAGTGGCAAGTGGTTGAAAAATTGATTACAAAATTTGCCGATACAAACAGATACACAGAGTGAGCTAATAAGAGCGTGGTAAAATAAAAAATAATAATTTACAGAAAAAAAAAACAAAAGAAACATGGCAAAAGCTATCGAAATTTCCATTTTCGCGAAGATACATACAATATAGTGGTTAGAAAAATTTGATTTATACAAATTAAAACAAAACACTGATATTTTGTCTCTAGGCCATAATCTAATGTTTACATTAAAATAAATAATAAAACAACAAAAACAAATAAATTAACATAAATTCATAAACATAGAACATACATAATTTAAAATAAAAATACAAATAAGGTGTGTTATTTTTACACACAAATTTACAAGTTACAACATATTCTAATGTTTATTTATAAAACTTATCCTTAATGTGACATGCTGGTTTCCACTTTTGCTTTCTTTTGTCGGTACTTTCAATTTTTGGTTATAATTAAAAAATTAATGAAAGCTGTATTTAAGAAATATAAATAAAATAGAGAGCCAATCTTTCTTAAATAGAATAACCCCTCTTGTTATTACTAATAATTTCTGGTGATTGGTATGTCAAAAACCCCTAGCTGCCTCAAAAATTTAAAATTCTTCCGAAATAAACATTGTTTCGCTTGGATTTAGAACTCAAGTAGCTTTCCAGCATCCCAACATCAGATTCGTTTTTCCAAAAATTCGACCTTTCCAAAAAATTGCTTTACGCTATAGAATTTGATAATTGTTACCGAAATCACTTGGATTTTACATTATACCAATGGAGAAGCTGATTTGAACGTGATTATACACTCTATCCTAATGAAAAATCGAACAGCGGATTAACGGCAGTGTGTGGCTAACAAACACCATTATCTCTGGCACTATACTGAAACACTTTTCGAAACGAACAGTAAAGTCGTATCTTTTTGTCACATGCCGCTTTAGGTCATGATGTTCCGATTTCGGAGCAAACTTTTTGAGTATTTTTTGTCAGATATTTTTTTCGTCATTAGATTTGGCGCTAAATAAACGTGGTCTTTACCAATTTTTCAAATTTTTAGGCCGTAGGAGCTCGCCAAATGCAGCATTGGAATACTCGGAGTAGCTCGCAGCTTCAGAAACGTTGAACATTACTGGTCTATTGCGTTTGTTAAAAATGTATTAGGATATTTTTTGGTACGATTTCCAAAGCAACAGCAAAAACTAATCAAATTGTGATTAGCCAACTAACTTTAACCAATCACAACTTTCACTAAGAAAATATTTACAAAATCGACTCTTGAACTAGGTACTGAAACTAAAAATTAGGTTAATATTTTATTATCCACTGTTCAAGTTTTGGTTCAGCTTAACCATTTTTTTGGTCAATTCCAATACGATTGTTGTTGTAATTTAGTTTTTTTTACAAAAGAAATAGAACTTGTTTTCACGGGCCGAAACAAAATGTTGACACTCATGTTCCAATTTTTCAACATTGTATTCTCTTCGGGAGTGCTATTTCATGTTTGCTGTTAATAAAGCCTTATACTGGAATTCACTACTTGGCATTCAGTTTGTTCTAATAAACTATGTATGCCTACTTCTCTCAACTCAGGAACGTTTTACATTTTGTTGATGTAATAGATCGCAGTAATGCCAAATCCGTCGATAAACTCCACAAACTTAATTCCATCATAAATTCATTTCGAAGCAAATGCTTATAGCGTGGTATCGAAGAGCAAAAAGTACGAGTATGGCGCCTTGAATTGTGTTACATTTATGTAACCATGCTAAAAATGAACAGTTTGTTCTTCAATAATTATTTATCGTCCTACGCATTGATCGAGATTATTCAACAAAAAAAGAGAAACGCTATAGGAATAGCGCGAGTCACCGATTTTCCAATCCGCCGTTTCTTGAATATAAATATGTTAAAAAAACATTTGATCGGTGGTTAAATGTATTCTATCCAACTGGAAACGGCCAAATCATTAGATAATTTATTAAATTTACTCCTCTCATGTTGACTATTTCGGACTGATCTACTGGCTTGCTTGAGATGGGATTTGCTTGATTTATCACATGCAAATCCCATCTCAAGCAAGTCAGTAGATCAGCCTGAAATAGTCAATATGAGAGGAGTAAATTTAATAAATTATCTAATGATTTGGCCGTTTCCAGTTGGATAGAATACATTTAACCCCCAATTTACACGGTACTCGCATTACACGGTTTCGCTTTAGCACAGTTATGAAAATGTGCAAACCCTCGGATAACACGATTCGTTTAACATGGTATTCGCTTTAACATGGTCGTGAAAGTGACTCATTTTCAATTTTAATATAAAATCCTCAATCAATTACCGTTAACGTACATATGTAGCAACCTGAACCGGGTAGTATAATATATTTTGAGCGTACTACACCTTCTGTCAAAACATATTTTTTTGTTTATTTCTCTCATTTTTTATTTTTTTATTGCCATAGTCGTACATAAAATTATTTAATTTTTCATAGAGTTAAAAAAAATTGAATTTTTAGAAATTTATGAATATGTATAATGTACATAATTATGTACCACAATACAAAATTGATAAATATTTTTTACAATATACTTGTAGAAAATAATTTCACCCATTTTATTTTAGATAATATAATTTAATTTTAATATTTTTTTAAAGGGATGATTAATCTTATATCCCGTTTACACGAGAAGAATAAAAGTTTTAAAATTAAAAATTAAAATAAATAAAAATAAAAATGATCACGCATTTTAACAACAGAAAAAAAAACCCACAAAAAAAATAGTTTCGCCGGCTATGAACGTTTTTATATAAACATCAAAAAAAGCAAAATGGCCGCGTAATTTTGTTCTATTTTTGGTATACAAACAGTTTAGTTTTAATTTTTTTGATAGAAAACCAAAACTGAATTAAACTAAAATGGGTGGCCATAATAAGGATTAAATACACTTTAAAACTGCACAATTATATTTAATTTTCATTCGTGTGAATTAAATTGCGATCGAAAAATTTTGAAAAAATATCCACTTAACACTTACCTAAAAAAGTTAATTAAACACTTTTTATAATTGGTTTTTTTTGTAGTAATTTGCTTCGTATTGGAGCAATTTGTCACACAACACTTAATTAATTTAGCCATCTTATATTTTTCACTTATAATTTTTAATTTTATTTCGATGTTAAAACACACAAACACAAAACATGAAATAAACAAAAAAAAAAAATTTTTTTTGACAGAAGTTGTAGTACGATTTTCTTATTCTCTTTTCATACATTTTAAGTTTTACACTCTCTCTATATATCTTTATGCTCGAAGATATGTAGGTATGCACTAACAAAATATTGGTGAATACCCGAGTTTTATTTAATTCTGCTGTCTATTTTACGAATGTAATGTAAAATGAATGTGTTGGTGATAAAAAAAAATAATTTAAACGCACAATACCAAAACCAATGTGTACAACTACAACTACAACCGCTATTGCTAAAGCGTTAGGTTACAATGAAGCAACTATAAGGACAATTAAAAAAATTAAAAAATCATCCTAAAAAGCGTTAAAACTACATCATGGAAATCATGAAAAAATCGTCAATGATTTGGATCGAGGACAACACACAAAACAGAATGCCATTAGATGGTAATGTTATACGACAGAAAGCAGTGAAAATATTCAACGAGTTAAAGAATCAAGCTTCAAGTGAACCGTCCACCTTTACAGCAGACGTTCTAGAATTTTTAGGCAGTAAGCGGTGGTTTGAGCGATTTAAAAAGCGTTCCTCTTTGCGAAATGTTAAAGTTCAAGAAGAAGTTGCTCCGGTAGATAAGATTGCCGTTGACAAATTTCCCGCAGAGCTAGCGTAAATTATCCAAGAAAATGGCTATACCGCAGACCAAGTTTTTAACGCGGTCAAGACAGGTCTTTGCTGGAAAAAAATTCCAACCGTACGTATATTGAGAAAAACGAAAAAGTGGCTCATGAATTCAAAGCAGCTAAAGACAGGCTCACACTGCTGTTTTGTAATAATGCGTCGGGTGATTTAATGACAAAGCCATTGCTTATTTATAGATCATTGAGCCCTAGAGCTTTGAAAAAAATTGACAAAACCAAACTACCTGTATATTGGCGAGCCAACAGAAAAGCTTGGTTTGCAGCTAATTGGTTTTTTGATTTCTTCGCTCCAGAGATGGAACGATATTTATCAAAAAAAAAACTTTCGTTTAGGGTGTTACTTCTTTTAGACAACGCTCCTTCAATTACAACCTTCAAAACCTACTATATCAGAAGAACTTTTCAGCATATTTTTGATTTAATGGATGGGATTTGATTTAGGTATGGAAGCAATTTAACATTTTGAATTATGTGGAAATCATTTCTTTGGCAGCTAACGAATTAAAATCATCCACTTTAAACGGCTGTTGGAAACCAATATGGCCGGAAATTGCTTCTAAGGACGTTGAAATTCCAGCAGTGAATGAAGAATATCAACAAATCGTTGATTTGACTGAACAAGATCTATTGGGTATAGTTGATGAAAAGACATTTGATGAATCAACTGATTCCGAAAGCGGACCCAGCCATCTCCAAATTTTACATTGACAGCAATTAAAACAATATTCGAGCTTGCTGAAAAATTAAGAAGAATTAAGAGAATGATCCATCCACGGAGCGGAGCTTAAAGTTTGAACGGGAATTGGAAAATTCTTTAGCACCGTACAAGGAAATTCAGACAAAACTGAACAGCAAAAAAAGGCAGCCTTTGATTACGGAATTTATAAAAATCGGTAAAATAAAATAAAATGACGACCTCCAAAGTTGCTCCAGTGAAGAAAACTTTTATTTTAAAAGGACACATACTCAGGCTACCATCACACAGTCCCTTCGCAGAGATAGGATCGAAATGAAAATGACGAACGTAGCAATGTGAGCGATTGGGGTGAAATGTGCTAATTTATAACCACACTACATACATAAATAAATTTTATATGTAGATTTTATATATTAATGAAGTTTATAATTCCTAAAACATTTCTATAAGAAATTTGAATTCTTTAAAGTTTTTTATTTTAATTTTTATGATTTAAGCAGTTTATATACCTCCTAAAAAATAAAAAACTTACAGTATAAAATGAATGTTTTAATATTTTATGAAGAATTTAGCTATATTTGAGAACCAAACCACATTAATTGTATGGATTCTGAGTATCGCTTAACACGATTTCACATTACACGGCATTTATATGGAACCAAACTACTGTGTTAAGCGAGGGTTAGCCGGCCTTCGAAAATTGCTTAAGTATTTTTTTTCAACACTTAATTAATGGTTTCTATAACAGGTCTAAGCTGAAGTTAAGATATGCCGAATAATAATACATATAATAAATTCCTAATGCTGAAATTTGACGAATAATTATGAATGCTAAAATAATTTTGTGAGTCTTTCCGACAACCTGTTTGAATACTATATCCACTCTATCTCTAAACATTCAAAGCCTAATGTAAAGCCTTTTTAGACTTACAAAGTTTCTTCTAATTCTATGGAACCGAATAAACTGGTCCAAAGGCTAACAAAAACTGAAATTATAACAATACAAACAAAGAGTAGGAAGCAGCCACGGGAATAAAGAAATGGGAAACCTTTAAAGCATTTTTGCCTAATTATTTTTTCCCGATTTTAAAAGTATTTACTAGCCCTGGCTGTGTTGGGAATACATTTTTAAGAAAAATAAATTTAGTTTAAATGTGAATTGACCGCATGTGGTGTTTTAAATTCTTATTTGTATTTGGTAAAAAAGACTTACTAAAAATTTCTTTTGTTTTTTGATAAAAACGTCAAAAAAATCATTAAATCTTTTTTTTTTTTTTGGAAGGACGTGGCATAGACACTTTTTTGATCAATAGCCTTACCTTACATTCACACAACATTCACCCAACCCATTCATTCATCCCATTCACACAAGTACAGTATACAACCTGCGCATTGCATAGCTCCATGTCACCCTGAACAGTGACGTGGAAGATGGGTCGGCTCATGAGTTCTACATTCCATAGATGTTTTCAGTTTAATCCACGAACGTAATCGGGAGATGAAAAATCCTTTTTGCTTCCCGCCTCTGTTGGGATTCGAACCCTGTACCTCCCGATACAAACTTTGCAGCTTTAACGACTGCGCTATTTGCTCGGTTATCATTAAATTAATTTCTACAAATTGGAATACAACGAAAATATATTTATAACAATTCAAGGTGGACATCAGTGTAAAAATGCTTTGTTTTACCAAGTACCGAGATCACAAACTGTTGTAAATTGTAGTATGTAGCAACTCGAATATTCCACTCACTGATATTCGATACTGCCACAACAAAACAAATTAGTGAAATTCAAATGTAAATCAACTTATTTGAATTGAGAGTTCACTAACCCCATCACATATCCAATAGCAGAACCAATTCAAATCCATTGCATTTAAAATACTAATGCAGTGTCGACCGTCGCCGGCGCATGTGTTCCCTCATCAAAACACGAAGGCGACGTCACAAAACAATACACAACTTAAACGACAAGCAAGAAAGCAACACGTTCGCTACATAATATATCTAAAATTCTCAGTGTGCAAGACGGCAGTAAATAAAAAATTACATTTTTTTGGTGAAGCAAAATGTGTAGGTGAAATAAATAAATAAATTAATTAATTAATATTCAATAAAATAAAATAAAATTTATAACAAATAAATTTGTGAAATTTAATAATAAATCATAAATAAATATTGTAAGAAACAAACAATCATTGTGTAATGTGTATGTATTTTATTTGAGAAGTCCGGACCGGACGAAAATTTTTAATTAGGAGCAACCTCCTAAATTGGTGACCTCGACAACGATTTTTACCGCAAAATTATAAAAAACACACCATACCGGAATATATACTTATATTTTTTTATTGATTTTTTTATAAATTTACTATGTATATATACACACATACAAAAATAACACAAAACGTTTCTTTTATTTTTGGGGTATAACGGTACAAAAGGCATTGTCCGTTAGGCACTAAAATACAGTACCGTCATCATAAACAACGGAAGATATATTCAATAAGCCAACGACATAGCAGTGCCATAACGCAACGGGAACAATAATTATACAACTAGTGAAGGGACCAAGTCCACACTAAATAAATTCCCTGAGAAAGAACACCGCAGCAACAGCAGAACATTAAACCGCGTGGAAACAAAATTAAACGCAGCACCGCGTAGGCAGAAAGCAAAAAAAAAAAAAAAAAGTGGAATAAAATATATTAGAAACACGTGCGTACGGCGAACCCACGTATCACCGAGGGATAAATTATCTTTCAAACACGTGTGTAGGGCGGACCCACCCACCAACGCGGGACAAAAAAAGAACGGTGTAGCGATCTACCCACACCACAAGGACCAGCATCAGCAGCAGCAGCAGCAACATTATCAGCAGAGACAAAACAGATAAGAGTTTTTTTTTTTTAGTTTTTTTTATTATTAAAATTTTTTTTCTCAATCTATATAAATTCATACAAAAATTAAAATTAACGTAGAATCAGATTTAATTTTTCATATTTTAATTTTAAGTAAAATTTAACGTAACGTACATACGAGTATAAAGTCAATTTTCTAAACATAAAATTTTTCACCACCATACTCGTACCCATCCAAAAAAAAAAAAAGAGAAAAAAAAAAGTCACACACACTGCTCGTTTCTCGATGCGCGTCCTCCCGCCATCACCGTTGTGGTTTTAAAAAAAAAAAAATAATAAACCGGTTTTTATCAAAACAATAACCACAACAGTGACACACAACCCGCTGTTTCTATTCACCTCGCAATACTTCGCTTCATTCTGTCGCATTAAAATTTGAACGAGCCCCCCCAATATAAGGTAGGACGAAAGAAACTCCATATTCGGGGGTTTTCTCGCCAAACAACAAAACCAGCCCCCCCAATATAAGGTAGGATGAAAGGAACTTCATATTCGGGGTTTTCTCAGCAAAATATAAAACAACAACATATTGTATTGGTTTAACAGAACAAAATGACGGATAAAACAAAACAAACACAAAGCATGGACACAACGCCCGTAGGCGATAGTTCACAACAAGAGATCGAAGTATCACATCCACGAATATCAATTCAACCTTTCTGGCCCACAAGAGCTAATACATAGTTTCAGCTAGCCGAAATTCAATTCGGATTACGGGGTATTACCGCCGATAAAACAAAGTACATGCATACCCTAGCTGCCATACAACCAGAAACGTTTGATGTGATTTCCGACATACTGTTAAACCCACCCGTCACGAACCAATACAATATGCTTAAAGAGACACTCTTGCAACGGCTAGCACCATCGGATGAACGGCAGTTGAAACAACTGTTTTCAGGCCAGCAATTGGGCGACCATGCACCATCAAACGCTCTGAGACAGATACAAACACTCGCAAAAAATAATTTTTCAGGACAAATAGTCAGACTACTCTAGATCCGAAAAATGCCGGAGTTGATTCGTATAGCGCTAGTTGCACAACCTGAATCCTCCACAATACAAATGCTGGCCCAAATTGCTGATAAAATGTATGATGTCATAAACATCACCACTCAGAGCGTCAGTAGCGTCAATAAACCATACCGGCAATCACGGGAACGTAGTGGAGACAGAACTCTCCGTTTAACAGCAACAGTACCAAACTCACTCGAAACAAGACTAGCGAGAATGGAGTCTAGACTCGACGGACAAATTCGGACTTCTTGTTGATGAAACGGCTGATTGATCCAGCTATGAAGCTGTACACGTACGGCCCAAAATTGCTTAACGTGGATATCGGACTGAAACGAACCTTCACAACTGCTTTCATACTAGCTGCGGTGAACCGTCCGATCATTGGCGCCGATTTTCTAAGCAAATTCGGACTTCTTGTTGATGTTAAGAACAAACGGCTGATTGATCCAGCAACGAAACTGTCAATAAACGCCACAATGGTTCGTGTTAGCACACCTATACTGATCCATTTTAACATCAACAACGGCTACGGTACTCTGCTCAAAAAGTACCCACTACTTACAGCAGAGCCAAACTACAAAATGCCAGTCCGACACAACGTGGTTCATCATATCGTCCGTTCACTAAGCAGGCTAGATCCGTTGCGCCACAAAGCTCCACAAGCAGAATTTCAGCATATGGTGGAATTAGCTATTTGTTGAACATCGACATCTTCCGTCTCTTGACAACTTCACATGGTCAAGAAGAAAGATCAAGACTGGAGGCCATGTGGGAACTATCGGCGTTTAAACACGGTTACCATACCGGATCGGTACCCCATACCCCACATTCAAAACTTTACCATGTACTTGCATGGCTGGAGTTTTCTCGAAGATTGATCTCATCAGAGGTTATCACCACGTTCCCGTGGCACCTGAAGACGTTTTTAATACGGCAATTACCACTCCATTTGGCCTCTTCGAATACACCCGAATGCCATTATTACGCAATGCCGCGCAAACGTTTCAGCGCTTCATGAACGAAGTAGTTCGAGATCTCTACTTTGTTTTCGTTTATACATAGACGACATTCGTGTAGCATCTCAAACTGAGGAGCAACGCAAACTCCATCTGGAAACATTATTTCAACGACTGGTCGAGTTTGATGTTCATATCAAGACTTCAAAATGCGTCTTCGATGCATCCACTCTTGATTTCCTCAGCCACAAGATTACCGCTAATGGCATCCTTCCTTCACAAGACCGAATCAATGCCATTAAAGAATTCCCAGCTCCAACCTCAATCAAGAGTATTCAGCGATTCATCGGCATGGTCAACTACTACCACCGATTCATACCAAAGCTCGCTAAAATACTTAACCTAATTCACAGCTAACTGGCAGTACTACTACGTAAGCCCAAATACGCCAAGAACTTCTCATGGCCTGACGAATGTCAACACGCATTCACGTCACTAAAGACTAACTTGACAAAAACAACACTCTTGTTACAACCACTGAGCGACTCAAAGCTCAGCATAACTACAGATGCATCAAATACTGCTGTCGGAGCAGTCATGCAACAGTACAACGACAAGTGTTGGGAGCCCCTGGGATTCTTTTCAAAGAAGCTCTCGGATGCCGAAAAGAAATACTCTACATTCGATCGGGAATTACTCGCAATATATCTAGCAATTGGCCCCTGTGGTCGGGGGGCACTCACATGTCTCGTAAATCAAAATTGCACGAACATGTTTCCCAAGAATACCACCACAGTATCCTTTGCTTGTCGTAGGAGGCGACTAAACGGTTGGATCGCTGGGCTGACGACCCGCATCCGTAAAAAAATATAGTGTTTATAAAGTCAACAAAAAGAAAAATGGATACCGCCAAAACAACACCGGACCCCCGCTCAAGTACCCGGACTCGAGATTTAGGATCGGCACGTGGAACGTGCAATCACTAAGGAAACCAGGAGCGTTAGAGGGCCTAATCACGTGCATGAAGGAGTATCGGCTGGAACTCGTTGCTCTTCAAGAAACTCGCTGGCCTAAAAGTGGAGACCATGTGTCCCAGGGCTATACGTTGTTCTACAGTGGAGATGACCTCGGAAATCTTGGAGCTGGATTTCTTCTTGGGCCGCAGGTAAAGAACGCTGTTTTGGATTTCCAAGCAGTTAATAACCGATTGTGTAAGCTTCGCTTGCGCATGAAGTTAGCTAACCTGTCGATAATTTGTGTACATGCGCCCACAGAGGTCAGCCAGCCCCAAGATAAAGACTCATTTTACAATAACTTGGACGATCTGATGGGATCTATACCCGAACACGATGTTAGAATGGTAATTGGGGACTTTAATGCTAGAGCTGGCAGAAATCAGACCGACTTGTGTGAAAACATAGGTCCGTACTCCCGACACGAAACTGCGACCGATAATGGTGAGAGAATGATGTACTTTGCGGTTGCTCATGATCTTAGAGTAGCAAGCACATTCTTCCCTCACAAACACATACATCTTGAGACATGGACACATCCTCGCGGAACTTCCCGCAGCCAAATTGACCATGTGTTAGTTTCGAAAGGACGGGCTCAGGTTGTGCAGGATGTGAGAACTTATCGGTCAGCAACCAAATACGTAGGCAGCGATCATCATTTGGTCGCTGCAAAGCTACGATGGAAGTTTTCGTACAAGTCTGGGAACACAGCGAAACGCATGGTACGTTTCGACTGTGAAGGTCTGATAAATGAAGATCAAAAGAAACGATATCAGGATCTTGTCAGCGACAACATTAATGAAGCTAATTACCAGTCTGACTGCGTGAACTCTGTCTGGGGGGTACTGAAAACTTCGGTTGTCAGTGCTGCTCAACAGACTTTAGGTATAGTGATAGTCAGACCCAAGAATGATTGGTTTGATGACGAGTGTCGTCTTGCAGTTGAGCAACAAAATATAGCCCATAATGAAGTGCAACAACGTCTCACAATCGCGAGGAAAAACAAGGCTGCTCTTGCAAGAAGGGCAGCTAAGCGGATTTGTAGACGGAAGAAGCGAGAATGGTGGAAGGCCGAGGTTCTGAAAGTACAACAACTCAGTAATGAGCGCAGTTCGCGTAATCTCTTTAAAGGAATTACTGGACTGAACCATACTTTCAGGCCTACGTCAACCGCCATTCGGGACCGGGATGGAAACCTCTGTGTCAACATCGACGCAGTACTTGACGCATGGAGTGGACACTTTACTGACCTGCTTGATGTCCATCATGCATCACAGACTGTTGTTGAGCCACCTCTAATACAGACTGCGGAGATTTGCACTGAGGAGCCATCCCATGAGGAATTCACTAAAGCCATGCAGAGATTGAAACGGAACCGTGCACCTGGAGTGGACTGCATTAATTCGGAGCTCTTGATATTCGGAGGGGATACTTTGTTGAACTGTCTTTTCGACCTTATTCGATTAGTATGGCGAACCGAAGTTATGCCTGACGAATGGAAAGTGGCCGCGATATGCCCCATCTTCAAGAAGGGAGACCGCTTGAAGTGTGAGAATTATCGCGGTATAGCTCTCCTTTGCATAGCTTACAAGTTACTGTCATACATTGTATTGGATAGAATCACTCCTCTGGCGGAGGGCTTGGTTGGTGACTATCAAGGAGGATTTCGTCCGAATCAATCAGTCACCGATCAGGTCTTTTCGCTGCGGATGATTCTATCTAAATATTATGAGACATCCATCCCCGAACATCAGGTGTTCCTGGATTTCCGGCAGGCCTATGACTCGATCAATCGAGAGAGTCTATGGTCTGCCCTGGAATACCTAGGAATGCCAACAAAACTGGTACGACTATGTAGGATGACAGTGACGCAGTCTCAATGCTGTGTTAAAGTTGAGAACAGGCTATCGACAAGTTTTGTAGTTAACTCGGGTGTTCGGCAGGGAGATGCTCTGTCCCCGATACTCTTTAATCTCATGTTGGAGTACATCTTTCGTAAAACTGAAACACCGCAGCGTAACATCTTATATCGCCAGTCCAATCAGGTGCTTGCATATGCAGATGACATATGCGTGATTGGACTGAATAGCAACGGAGTGAAAGAAATACTTGATCCGCTTGTAGAGTTTTCAGCTTCTGTTGGACTTCAGATCAATGAGTCCAAAACGAAATACTTGATCTCAGGTTTTAGGGACAGTGGCACACCAGATTTTAGTAGTGGCCACCACACGTTTGAGGGAGTGAGGAGGTTCAAATATTTGGGTTCTCTTATCACTCACGATAATAGTGTGGGTGAGGATATTAAAGTGCGGCTGGCAGCTGGCAGTCGTTCTCTGTATCCTCTAAGGCCACTGCTAAAATCTAAACACTTATCAAGTGCCGTGAAGCTGAAGCTTTACAAAGCGCTGATCAGGCCCGTTGTTATGTTTGGATGTGAAAGTTGGGCGCTGACGGATGAATACGAGAGATGGCTCCTAACATTTGAGAGAAGAGTCATGCGTGTGATCTACGGCCCAAAACGCGAAATAGATGGTACCTACCGAGCTCTGTACAATATCGAGATCAGAGATCTGATGAAGATCCCCGATATTGTACATGAAATAAAATCTCAGCGAGTACGCTGGCTCGGTCACGTTCTGCGTGCTGATCCGGAACGAATTGTGCAGCGATCTCTGAAAGGAGAGCCACCATATGGTAGGCGCAGAGGTCGTTGCCGGCGACGATGGCTCCACGATGTAGAGAACGACTTGGCCTCTTCAGATTGTCTTAGACAGTATGAAGACCATGCTCAGGATCGAAACCGTTGGAGCCGGGTTGTTGACTCAGTAAGGGGCCAGTAATGGCCTTTAATACTGTTTATTGTTATTATATCTAGCAATCAAACACTTCAGATATTTTGTCGAGGGTCGGGACTTCACAATTTATACCGACCACAAACCTCTCACTCGTCTAAAACTGAACGCAATCCAAGGGAAGCACGCCACTTGGATTATATTAGTCAATCTACCACGGACATCCATCGCGCAAACGAAACGGCCGTAGTCGAGACTTACTTCGACTGCTACAAGATCGCACAAGAGCAAAAAGCAGACTTGGAACTTCAGTTTTTACTTTCTGGTTCCGCTTGTCACGCCAGTTCATCACTGAAACTGGAGCTTTTCAAATTACCTGGCCTCGAAATCTACTGCGAAACATCTACGGGTGCAAATCGCTCGTACATCGCAGAGCAACTACGTCGAACCATCTTTGACACACTACACAGTATCTCAGATCCTGGTGTCCGCGCAACTCGTAAATTAATTACTGCTCGATACTTTTGGCCAAGCATAAACAAAGACGTCACCCATTGGGCACAAGTATGCTTATCTTGCCAAAAATCAAAAGTCCAGCGGAATTTTGCAGAATTTTTATATTTAAAAGAAAGAAAGAAAAATACAAATTTGATAAAATATTTCTCTATCGCCAGAAAACACAATACGGAATTAATTCCTAACTGCTACAAAACTGTTAATTTTTTTGTTGATTTCCTTATATCCAGGGAAAACTCGAATAGACCCAAAGCATCTCAGCTTATATCGAAATTTGTGAATCAGCGATATTTCAGTCACAAACAATGACTGTTTATCTATAACCCTAAAAATTTGATGTTCCTAAAGAAATGCCATCCGAGAATAGCAAATAAGACAAGAGATATTTAAATGTATTATTTTTTCCTAACTTCATAAACATTTTGGCTTTGATCTGCATCACAAAAAAAATTAACTTCCAATTATAATTATTTTTCTCTTTTAATTGGATCAATTATTATATAGCTACCACTACCACACACAGCAAAGTGAAAGAAAGGCATCAAAAAATCCATTTGCCGCAACAAAAAAAAAAAAAAAAAGATTTATACCAAAAGCAATTATAATTTACTCCTTATTCCTATGTCTTCTGCTGTATCATTTTCTCCTCGAGCATTTTAAAATTAGAACGAAGCCGCACCAAAAAAAAAAGTAAAAATCCGCCACCAAATTCAATTTTACACTTAAAAAACAAAAAATACGCAAATTATAATTCCATCAACCGTGGTGCCTGTGTATGTATACGTAATAATCGGTAGCGATATACGTACGAACGAACAATTCAAATTACAACGCCAAATACAAAAGCGGAAAATGTTACATTTAAATGAAAAATTATACCAGAAATTTTCTTCTGTTCTTGCAAATGTTTTTTTCTTTTCTTTCTCTCCATTTTTCGTTTGTTGTGTGTTGTGAAGCTTTTGTACAAAACCAAAAAAAAAAAAAAAAAAAAAAAATGTAAAATTTTTTGCAGCAATAAAATTATAACAATAACAACAAAAAGAAAAAACAAAACGCCTCTCAAATCTTTAATTTAATTTCACAGAATTTTTATTTTTTATACCAAATATTATTATTTTTTAAGGATAATGGAATTTTAATGAAATAACGGAATGAATTGAAACATTTTTCTTATTTCATATTTTTTTTATGTTTGTATCCATAATTATATGTATATGTACATATTTATAATATTTTTCCCGGGTTTTCCTTTTTATATAATTTTATAAATCTATATTCGGTTTGTTAAAGATGCTAGCTGGTATACTTAATGTTAAAAATAATCATGAGATAAAATTTACCAAAAAAAAAAAAATTAAGTTGCAGTACAAAAACTATGGTAAGCGAAAAAAATGTATTTTAATTGTTGAGGACGCAGGCAACACACAATGATACTCATGTAGATAATACACGGTTAGCTCAATGGCGGGAAACATATTTTTTCAATTTTCTTAAATTTTTCCTCATTTTTATTTTTTTGTTGGGCTGCTTTCGGACTACGGATTCTATGGTACGAGTTTATTTGGGTTTGAAATTTTTTATTTTATTTTACATATAGTCGATTTGCATATTATGTATACAATTTTATTATTTAGTCTATTCGTTTTTTGCGGATTTTCTTGTCAGATTGGATTAATTGAGTTGAAATGAAAATGGTTAGATTTTATGGCATTTAAAACGAATCTTTTTTTTTTTTGTATATATTCGAGTATAATGTATACATACTTTATATATTATAGCTCCGCAGTTCGCTAAATTATATAATGAGATTTTTCTTTTGCATTAGTCGAAATCTGCTCAAAATTTACAAATTTTTTGTATGCTGCTTTTTGTTTTATAATATAGAAATTTCTGTATAATATAGACACAAGGGAATAATTATGATATGCGGCAATGATTTAAGAATTTTTTTATTTTTCGTTAGGCATAATGTGTTTTGGGTATATCGTTAAGAAGTCATAATAATATAAAACGATTTATAATGATATGCGGCCGCTTTATAATAAATAGAAAATAATTTTCTGACTCCATACGCAGGCGTATTTAATAGTTGTATGAAATTTTAAAAGTTAACCAACCCTTGTAAATCTTATCGTTACACAATTCGGCTTAGAAAATTAGCAATACAAATTGCCTCTATTTGTTTGCCAAGTATCATTAAGCTTCCGTTGGCTTCTACCGTAAGATTAAAAGTATGAATTTTCATTTGATATGATCAATTTTGGAAAAAGCACACAAAGAATTACTTGACAAGATAAAACAATTTATTTCGAAAAAAATCGCCGGTTAAGGTGAATCAATGACTAAGGAGCTACATAGAAGGTGGGGCAATATTCGTTACAGGGATTTACAAATATATACGTAGATTATCCACGTCTGTGTCAAGATTTTCTGACTGGAGTGAAGTTATGAAAAAATGCCGTTGGAGAAAGTGTAGCTACACTCAAAAATGTGACAGATTGAATATTAATAAAACTATCGAAAAAATAAAGAATTTTGACGTATGTGAAATTTGTCCTAAATCTGTCCTAAAAAACAACAGTAACAATTTCCTCTTATATGTGTTAGTGTGCAATACAGAATATCTCGATATACCGAATTTTATCATAAGGACAATCAAATTTGGTACGACGAAAACATGATTTTCTGAATTTTAATTTTACATTAAGGTCATACCAAACTTGGTTGTCCTAAACCCCCTAACCCCCTTCTTTTTCCAAAATTGTAATATTTTTCGCATAGCTTAGATCTTAGGGCATCTTGGTTTATAAGTCATTATGGTGTTCGCTTCCTAGGATTTTCCCAAGAAAATTAGGAAAAATCATATGATCGAGATACATGAGGTCATACCGAACTTGGTTGTCCTAAACACCCCCATCCCCTACTTTTTCCAAAATTGAAATATTTTTCAGGTAGATTAGACCTTAAGACATCTAGGTATATGCGTCATTATGGTGTCCGCTTCCTAGGATTTTCCCAAGAAAATTATGAAAAATCATATGATCGAGATACATGAGGTCTTACCAAACTTGATCGTCCCAAACCCCCTAATCCCCTACTTGGTTTTCCAAAATTAAATTATTTTTCGCATAGCTTAGACCTTAGGGCATCTTGGTATATGCGTCATTATAGTGTGCGCTTCTTGAATTTTCCAAAGAAAATTTAGAAAATCATGTTTTCGTCGTACCAAATTTGATTGTCCTTATGATAAAATTCGTTATATCGAGACAATCTGCATTGCACACTAACATACATAAACGAAAATTGTTTTTGTTGTGTTTTAGTACAATTTTAGAACAAACTTCACGCGTCTATATATAATTGTGAAGATTGTCCTAAAAAAATACAATTTTTTTTTTTTTTTTTTTAAGACTGATTTAGGACAAACTTCACGTGAATAGAATTTTAGAATTTTGTTTTATTTTTTTATTTTATTTATATTAAAGAAATTGATTTAGTACATTACATAAGATTACAAGTTTGATTATTACACAAAAGATTTAAAAAAATTTAAATTTAAAATTTTACAATTTTAAAAATTAAAAGTTAAGTACTTCAGACAAGAAGTTGTCAAAAGATTTAAAAATTATATTTTTTACAAAAATTAAACTGAAAAGAAGTTATCGGATAATTTCTGATAAACTATGTTTTAAAATTTTAAAAATAGTTCTTCAAGTTCCTTTTGAAGTAGTCCTTTGTGAGATGAAAGTCAAAGTTTGCTTCAGCGATATTGAATGATTTTGCAAGTCTATTGATTGGGCAATTTTCACCATAGTTAGTTGCGTGGCGTACTATCTCGAAAAATCGATGGTTTTGCAGCGATTTGATTGGAACATGGATAGCTGCGTATTTTCCAATATGTATGGTGCATCAATATGGCCAAGCAGGATATTACAGATGAAAGCTGAGTCTAAAAATAAACGTCTATTTTCCAGAGTGCTGATTTTATACTCTAAACATCTTGTCGTGTATGGTGGTAGGCGGGTTATATTCTCATGAAAGATCACAAATTTTTGATGTGGTTAGCATAATAAGGGCTAAAAATTACTGTTGCGTATTCAACTTGGGATCTTATTTACGCAAAATATAGTAAGAATAAAGTTGACAAATTTGTAAATTCTCCAGTCCAACGCTTAACAAAACCAAACATAGAATTTGCTTTAGTAACATATTTTCAGCAAATATGACTCCTTTGATCGATTATTTCATTAACTCTTTGCAGTTCTTTGCAGTTATTATTAACACTATAAGCAAAGTTAATCGGTTTTCTCTTGCGATGAAAAGACATTACTTTGCATTTGTCAATATTCAATAGCAAAGAATTTTTGTGGCACCATTCCTGAATCTCTCGATGTCTTCTTGTAATATTTTTGTGTCATGTATATTGTTGATTGTATGTTATATTTTCATATCATGTGCGAACATGAGAAGATTAGAGTTGTTTTGACTTCAGTTATACCATTTATGAAAACGAGAAAAAACCATGGTCCAATATGGGAACCCAGAGGAACTCCTGACGTTACATTGATTATTTTAGATTTTTCGGTTCCAATTGACACATATTGTACGCGACTAGACAAATATGAGTTGAACCATTTAATGAAGTTGATGGCAGATGGAGTCAAATGCTTTACTAAAATCAGTAAACACTACGTCTACTTGGTTTTCAATTTCATTATTAACTTTGTTGGTAAATTGAACAAGGTTAGTAGATGTAGATCTTCTAGGCATAAACCCTTGCTGATTGAGTGATATATGTTGAGCTAGGATTCCTTTAAAGCTGTTGCATACAACCTGTTCGAATAATTTTGCTATGGTTGAAGTGGTTGATATCCCTCTATAACAAGTGATGTCTTTTGCTTTACCCGATTTAAAATCGGTGTAACTTTAGAAATTTTCCATGTATCAGGGGATATTCTGGATGTTAACGAGAGGTTGTATACATTCCGTAATTGTTTTACTAAAATATTAGCTTTTTTTTTAATATAGACGTTGGAATATTATCCGTGCATATGAAATATCCTCATCACTAATAACCGGTAAACTGATAAGTACATTATTTGATTGAGTGGTAAACCAATTACTGTTTTTAGGTTTGTATACATATTTAAAATAATCCGCAAACATGTCAGGAATTTTTTTGGGATCTGATGTTTTAATATCGTTCAAATACATATTAGTTGGATAACCATCAATTACTCGTTTGGATCTAAAGTATTTCCAGAATTGTTTGGGGTTGGTTGTAATGCTTCGTTGTATATCTGCAATATATATGAGAGGTGCTTTTCCTTGAAGCCGATTCTAAACCACGTTTAATCATCTGGACATAGGCTTTAGATTTACGGTGATAGATGTATTAGAATTAGATAGCGATAAACGGAAAGCCTTCGAGGAAACCTATTGCTACACCAAATCCCAACTATTATCAAGAATCACGGAATGCAGACGGCCATCGCTCGGTTATAATCAAAGCAGTACTGATAGGTTGGGACTCAATCGTACGGGAAATCGTTCCAATCTGGTGAAGTTGCCAAAAATTGAATTACCTCAGTTCTCAGGAGAGTACAAACATTGGACCGATTTTATCAATGAATTCAATACCTACATATATTGATTCAGACGAGAACCTGAGTCCGTAAGAGAAATTTAATTATCTTCGCAAATGTCTCAACGGCGGGAAGGCTGAAAGTATGTTAGCAGCACTGGAGTTGGCTGACGGAAATTATGTCGATGCATTAAGTCTACTGAAAAACCGTTACAACAACAAGAGGCTCATTTATTATGCTCACATCCGAGAAATCAATGACATTCCAGCCTCTGGGAAATCAGTGTCATCGCTGCAAGGTTTTATTGATACCGTAAATGTAAATCTTCGTGCCTTGCTTGCATTAGGAAATTATGAACAGCTTGCCAACGCATTATTAGCCGTGTTTCTTGACGTTTGATCTGATCAGATCATATATGCTTTCTTTTCATTTGTATAGCTGCGTTTCATGAAATCAACACAAAAATTGTATTATTTTTTGTTTTTAGGTTATTATATTGATCCTATTAGCATTTTGGTTCAAAACGTAGATAGAAAAACAAAAAAACAAATTTTTTTTATGTTTATTTCATGAAACGCAGCTATACAAATGAAAGGAAAGCAGATATGATAAACAAAAAAACAAAAATGTTTTATGTTTATTACATGAAACGCAGCTATACAAATGAAAGGAAAGGAGATATGATCTGATCCGGATCAGATCAAACGTCAAGAAACACGGCTATTGTTGCATATTGATTGCTCAAGCTCAACTACACTACACTCTTGTAAAAATCGCATTGAAATTGAAAATAATGAAATGTCGATTATTTTAGCTACGGCTGTCGTGCTAGTTCAAGATTATGCTGGGCAACTCAACTAAATTTCATCACCGAATGTTTGGCAAAGTTGTTGCGTGTAACAAGATGCAAAGCGAATGTCTCGATTAGTGGAATAAACGACATCAGCACGCAAGTGAAACATCAAGTAAATATTTTATTTAAATCATGTTCGAGTGACTATGCGAACCGTTTAGATATGTTAGTGCTGCCTACAATCACAACGAATCAGCCCATGAGAAGAATCGAAATTAAAGATTGGAATATTCCGTCTGATATAGTACTGGCCGATCCATTATTCAACCAACCAAATCGTATAGATATGCTTATCGGAGCTGAAATTTTCTTTGAATTACTTGGGACCGGCCAGATTATGCTACCTGAAAATCTACCTTTGTTGAGAGAAACAAAACTCGGATGGATTGTGTCTGGTAAGAGTTTTAAAATCAAAAACAAATATAATTTTTGTACTTTAGTGGTAGAACTTAGCCACGATGAACAAACAGCGGCGTTACACGAATTAATTGAACACTTTTGGACTGTCAAAGGTTATGGTGAAACTAAATCAATGCTTACTATGGAGGAAGCTGAATGTGAAGCTCATTTGGTTAACAATTATAGACGATTGGAGTCCGGAAGATTTGTCGTCAAGCTACCATTAAAAGAAGATATCTTGTTACACGGTGATTCGTACTATTCTGCTAAAAATCGTTTGTTAAAGCTAGAACCCAGATTATTGAAATATCCAGACCTAAAACGTCAATACAGAAACTTCATTCATGAATATGTTTCGTGACACCACATGGAAGCTGTCCATACATTGAATTTATCAAGTTGCAAATATTTCATGCCGCATCACTGCGTTATTAAGCCAGAAAGCCCGACAACGAAATTGCGCGTTGTTTTCGATGCTTCCTGTAAGACGTCATCTGAAAAATCACTGAATAAAATCATGAAGGTCGGACCGACAGTACAAAATGATCTGTTTTCAATATAAATCCGTTTTCGTTTCAATCGGTTTGCGATCACGGCCGACGTCACAAAAATGTATCGCCACATACAAGTCGAGGATGCCGATTCCTACCTGCAATTCATATTATGGCGGGATACCCCAAAGGAAAGAATACAGGTTTTTCGTCTGAAAACCGTTACATACGGTACCCGTTCTTTAAATCAGATGGGCTACGACCATTCCTCGAGTCATTCTGTTGGTTCACATCCAATTTTAAATAACTTTTATGTCGATGATATATGATTAGTGGAGGTGATATAATGGAAGAAGTTTTGAAACTACAAAAGGAGGTGTCTGAGATTTTAAAAGATGGCTGTTTAGAATTACGTAAATGGACATCAAATGATGAACTTGTGCTAAGAGATGTTCCAGTCGCGCATCGCGAGACGTTTATAAATATTGAGAAAGACAAGGCGATTAAGACTCTAGGCGTGTCGTGGAAAACCGACGCAGATGAGTTCCAGTTTTTATCCGACATCGCTAGTTTGTTTGATGCATTGGGTATAATTAATCCGATTATCGTCTTGCGCCAAGTCTCGTGTTGCTTCAATCAAAATCGTTTCATTGCCTCGATTGGACTTTGCGCCGCAGTTATGTTAGCACAGCTGTTGGATCGTGTTAAGTCTAACCTTAAAATCAAAATAACAAACTCGTATTGCTGGACCGACTCGGAAATCGTGTTAAATTGGTTAGCTGCACATCCACCAACCTGGACCACCTTTGTCGCAAATCGTCTCGCCATCGTACAAGGTCTGACATCATTTTCAGTCTGGAATTATGTTGGGTCTAAGGATAACCCCACTGATCTAGTCTCGCGTGAAGTATTACCTGAAAAATTACTTGGCAGTAAACTATGGTTTTCCGGACTGGAATTTTTGTCGAGTTCGTCATCAAGTTGGCCGAAATTCAACAAATCATTTGATATAAATTTGGTGACTAAAAAAAGAAAGAACAATGATGTCGTCGTTCTTAGGCACTGTAAGAACGACGACATCATTGTTCTTTCTTTTTTTAGTCACCAAATTTATATCAAATGATTTGTTGAATTTCGGCCAACTTGATGACGAACTCGACAAAAATTCCAGTCCGGAAAACCATAGTTGATTACATGATGTTGATTACATTCAGAAAATCAAATATGTCAACAACTTTTGCGCCACTCGCCGAACATTTGAGTTCGTTGCTCGATTTGTGAACAATACAAGAACTTTGATCACAGGCAAACCAAAAATATATGGTTGCTTGACTGTCGCCGAACTGAACCAATTGCTGAAATTTATCGTAAAAATCATACAGCATCAACGCTTCCGAGACGAATTATCACTGTTGTTGGCCAACAAAGAAGTTCCATCGAAGAGTTCGATCAAGAATTTAAACCCGTTTCTCGACGATGATAAAATTATTCGAGTGGGAGGCCGATTGCAGAACTCAAATTTATCGTTCGAATCTAAACACCCAATAATATTGCCAAATAATCATGTATTTGTTTTTACTCTTTGTAGCCATTTTCATATCAAGAACTGTCACGCTGAAGTCGTCAGCCATCTGTCGTCCAAGGCTTTTCTTAATGCACTTGATCGCTTCGTTAGTCGCTGAGGACTTTGTCGATATCTTTACTGCGATAATGTAACTAATTTCGTGGAAGGTAGTCGAGAGCTGAAGGAGCTACATGCATTATTTTTCAATCAAAACAGTAATCATCAAATAGTTCGAGCCTGCGCTGACGCAAATATTCAATTCGTTCACATTCCGCCGAGATCACCACATTTTGGCGGTCTGTGGGAAGCTACAGTGAAATCTGCAAAACATCATTTGTATCGAGTTTTGTCAGCTACGGCATTGACGTATGAAGAGCTTAACACTATCACAGCAAAGATAGATGCATTGCTAAATTCAAGGCCATTGACGCCGTTTTCATCGGATCTATCTGATTTCGAAGCCCTCACGCCGGGCCACTTCCTTATCGGAGGCCCGATTACTGCGATCATCGAGCCTGACCTCACAAATTTAAATATTAACAAACTTGACCGTTATCAAAAACTTCGCCAGCTGTATCAGCATTTCTGGCAACGTTGGCAGAAAGAATATATATCAGAATTGCAGCAACGGGGAAAATGGAAAACGACATCGAGCAACGTCACGGTCAACACGGTAGTTTTAATCGCTGAAGATGGGGTTTCTCCTCAAAAATGGATCCTGGGGCGTATTAACGAGGTTCACCCGGGACCAGACGGATTAGTACGTGTAGCATCTGTAAAAACTCCAACCGGTACTGTAAAACGTGCCATTGTTAAATTGGCCCCATTACCACAGGAAGAGGATAACAAGGCAATTTGCAAGTGCAGACTACTGTCAAAGGGGGCAGTATGTTCGCGCTCAATCAAGTTGACTCCGTTTTGTATACATGTATATAGATATTGATGCATACTATAATATTTCATTTATTTAAAAACCGTCTGTTAAATATTGTGTTTGTCGCTTATTAAATAATATTTTTGTTGTTGGATCGTATATTCCGATAGATCCATCAGTCTCGCAATAATTACCTAAGTGTAAACAACAAAATTAAAAATAAATAAATTTTCACCAATTCGCAATGCATTTTTGTTGTTTAAATTAAAATTAATGTTGTCGCCGGTTTCGTCAAGAAACAATATTAAACACTATACATTTTTTTTTGATAAGAATAATGTGGTTTTATTCCTATATTCACTTTTCAATAATATTTTCTAATATTATTGAGTTATTTTAAAATAAAAGTAAATTAAAAAAATTGTTTATAAACTATAAAATATTAAATCATTTAAATTTTTATTATCAAAATTTTTTAGATACATATGAAATTTTTAGGGATGGATTTTCGTTCTACTTCAACTTTTATTATTTTCGTGCTATTTGAGATACTTTTCAGTTTTAGTAAGGAAACATTCGAAAAGTCTTTTTTCGGGCTAACTTCACACACATATATTTAATATGATGCTAAAGCATACATGGATCGGTTGATGTTCGAGTGGTGCTAGTGTGACTTGCAATTAATTTATAAAATTAAATATAAAATCAATTTTATGAAGCATGAATACATTTTGGCCACATAATTTATACATTTTAGAATGCCTCATTTGGTGCTATAATTTGTTTTAGGCCTAGTTTGATATTATTTTTAAACAGTATGTAGTAGCTATAATTATTTATATTACAGAATTACTCTATAAATCCAGCTACCAGCATTATTTAATCATTATTTGATTCAGTTGTCTTGGTAATGTTAGCTAATAAAATAAGTCTCTACTGGTTCTTGAAAGTGTGCTGCAGTACAAAATCAATGTAAGTTAAATGATGGAAGTATAAAGGCTTACTTCGGAGATTTGTCTACATGTACGTATATGTACGACAAAACTGGTTATTTGCATTAAATATATTTTATTTATTGAAAATATAATAATCTACATTAAACATTCATATATCGATCATCCGAAATATACATAATATTTACAAATTTACAATATATGTATGTATATATATATTTATATCATATGCTGAGGGAGTCGTATAAAATTTCATTTTTTGCTTAAATTTTGATGAAAAATTGAAAAATCAAGCGAGCTGGAAAATACAGTTTTTATTCTTCTCTGCTACGAATATTATTATTACTGTTATAGTTTTAAATTACCCCTTGAGATAAATATATGCATAATATTTACAAAAAAATGAAGTTATAATCATTTTTGAAAATCTATATGCATAAACTGGTACATAAAGTAGAAATATAATACATAACAAACTATATAAATTAGTTACTAAGGCTTTTTGTAAATATATTTTTTATTGATTTGGTATATGATTGTATATAGAGGCCTTAAGGAGTGCCGAAACCTTACAGATACAAAATCTATTTTCTGGTTTTATTAATTAGTAATTAACATTGAATTGTACACCATAATTGAATACAAGTATGTATTATACAAATCGATGGCTTATTATGGTTTTACTAGAATACACCATAATATAACGTGCATGCGATAATATTGTCAATTATAGAAAATTTATATACAAATTTTCCTGTATCAGTTGCTATCGTTTTGATATTTTAACGGCTTAATAAAAATAAATTTAATGACTGGAACAAATTAATGGCCTATGAAATCAGATATCTCTGATCAAAAAATAAACAAACAAAAAATCGAAAATTTGATTAGGAAAACGTGAAACCGAAAATTTGATCAAGTATGAAAAAAAAAAAATAATAAAAACGTAGGTCATTAATTTAGATCTTCGACCCGCCACGCTGATTTAAATCTCTTACTGGGTATACGGTTGGTTTAATTCAATACGATAAATAACATAGCAAAAAAATTCAATATGCTTGCTCAGGTTTATATTTTGGTAATTTAAGAACAATATTTGGTTTTTCATTCACGCATAGAATAAAGACGGTATCTAACTGTCCTTTTCGTAACAGCTTTTCTAAAAGTTTAAATTAATCAAATATTTCTTAAAATCACAATCTATTAAGTTGCGTAGTATGTGTTGGTATAGCAACCGTGTTGTTTGTTTTTGACAATCATGTTTTGTAAAAAGAAACAAACGAATAATTTAGTATTACAAATGACGGTCACAAAAGGATATACATAGCAGATCATTATTTAAAAAAATGTTGAAGTTGAGTTTATCCATAAGATTGTAAAGCATGGTGTAGTAAAATAAAGGTGCGTTCGACAATCTACAATATTAAGGCGAGATAAAATATTATTCTATTTTTTGTGCTTCGTTGTAAATATTTTCTGAAATTCGTGAAATTTAATAATGCTACCCGTAAACCTTCCAACTATGCCCAAGTAGTTATGGGTCGTGGTCTTTTGAGTAACTGGAAACAACAAATTTTCTATGAATACGATTGCCAATATTTTGACCAATATTGAAATAAAACATCATGATAAAACATCATTAAAATATCAATCTAGGACTGTGAAACTTACTGTCTGTATTGAAAGACTTTATTACTAAAGAAAGCTTTTACGATTATTTGCCACTCAGAAAACAATACCTCTACAAATATTTGTTTAAACGGTTTCAATAGTTTTTAACATGAATCTATTAAATTTTACATTGTACATTAAACGAACTCATTTATTTTTTTTAAAACAGAGTTTAAAGGCCATTACTGGCCCCTTACTGAGTCAACAATTCGGCTCCAGCGGTTTCGATCCCGAGCATGGTCTTCATACTGTCTAAAACAATCTAAAGAGGCCAAGTCGTTCTCTACACCGTGGAGCCATCGTCGCCTGCAACGACCTCTGCGCCTACCATATGGTGGCTCTCCTTTCAGAGATCGCTGCACAATTCGTTCCGGATCAGCACGCAGAACGTGCCCGAGCCAGCGGACTCGCTGAGATTTTATTTCATGTACAATATCGGGGATCTTCATCAGATCTCTGATCTCGATATTGTACAGAGCTCGATAGGTACCATCTATTTCGGTACCCGTTTTGGGCCGTAAATCACACGCATGACTCTTCTCTCAAATGTTAGGAGCCATTTCTAGTACTCATCCGTCAGCGCCCAACTTTCACATCCAAACATAACACCGGCCCTGATCAACGCTTTGTAAAGCTTCAGCTTCACGGCACTTGATAAGTGTTTAGATTTTAGCAGTGGCCTTAGAGGATACAAAGAACGACTGCCAGCTGCCAGCCGCACTTTAATATCCTCACCCACACTGTTATCGTGAGTGATAAGAGAACCCAAATATTTGAACCTCCTCACTCCCTCAAACGTGTGGTGGCCACTACTAAAATCTGGTGTGCCATTGTCCCTAAAACCAGAGATCAGGTATTTCGTTTTGGACTCATTGATCTGAAGCTGAAAACTCTACAAGCGGATCAAGTATTTCTTTCACTCCGTTGCTATTCAGTCCAATCACGCATATGTCATCTGCATATGCAAGCACCTGATTGGACTGGCGATATAAGATGTTACGCTGCGGTGTTTCAGTTTTACGAAAGATGTACTCCAACATGAGATTAAAGAGTATCGAGGACAGAGCATCTCCCTGCCGAACACCCGAGTTAACTACAAAACTTGTCGATAGCCTGTTCTCAACTTTAACACAGCATTGAGACTGCGTCACTGTCATCCTACATAGTCGTACCAGTTTTGTTGGCATTCCTAGGTATTCCAGGGCAGACCATAAACTCTCTCGATTGATCGAGTCAAAGGCCTGCCGGAAATCCAGGAACACCTGATGTACGGGGATGGATGTCTCATAATATTTAGATAGAATCATCCGCAGCGAAAAGACCTGATCGGTGACTGATCGATTCGGACGAAATCCTCCTTGATAGTCACCAACCAAGCCCTCCGCTAGAGGAGTGATTCTATCCAATACAATGTATGACAGTAACTTGTACGCTGTGCAAAGGAGAGCTATACCGCGATAATTCTCACACTTCAAGCGGTCTCCCTTCTTGAAGATGGGGCATATCGCGGCCACTTTCCATTCGTCAGGCATAACTTCGGTTCGCCATACTAATCGAATAAGGTCGAAAAGACAGTTCAACAAAGTATCCCCTCCGAATATCAAGAGCTCCGAATTAATGCAGTCCACTCCAGGTGCACGGTTTCGTTTCAATCTCTGCATGGCTTTAGTGAATTCCTCATGGAATGGCTCCTCAGTGCAAATCTCCGCAGTCTGTATTAGAGGTGGCTCAACAACAGTCTGTGACGCATGATGGACATCAAGCAGGTCAGTAAAGTATCCACTCCATGCGTCAAGTACTGCGTCGATGTTGACACAGAGGTTTCCATCCCGGTCCCGAATGGCGGTTGACGTAGGCCTGAAAGTATGGTGCAGTCCAGTAATTCCTTTAAAGAAATTACGCGAACTGCGCTCATTGCTGAGTTGTTGTACTTTCAGAACCTCGGCCTTCCACCATTCTCGCTTCTTCCGTCTACAAATCCGCTTAGCTGCCCTTCTTGCAAGAGCAGCCTTGTTTTTCCTCGCGATTGTGAGACGTTGTAGCACTTCATTATGGGCTATATTTTGTTGCTCAACTGCAAGACGACACTCGTCATCAAACCAATCATTCTTGGGTCTGACTTTCACTATACCTAAAGTCTGTTGAGCAGCACTGACAACCGAAGTTTTCAGTACCTCCCAGATAGAGTTCACGCAGTCAGACTGGTAATTAGCTTCATTAATGTTGTCGCTGACATGATCCTGATATCGTTTCTTTTGATCTTCATTTATTAGACCTTCACAATCGAAACGTACCATGCGTTTCGCTGTGTTCCCAGACTTGTACGAAAACTTCCATCGTAGCTTTGCAGCGACCAAATGATGATCGCTGCCTACGTATTTGGTTGCTGACCGATAAGTTCTCACATCCTGCACAACCTGAGCCCGTCCTTTCGAAACTAACACATGGTCAATTTGGCTGCGGAAAGTTCCGCGAGGATGTGTCCATGTCTCAAGATGTATGTGTTTGTGAGGGAAGAATGTGCTTGCTACTCTAAGATCATGAGCAACTTAAAAGTACATCATTCTCTCACCATTATCGGTCGCAGTTTCGTGTCGGGAGTACGGACCTATGTTTTCACACAAGTCGGTCTGATTTGTGCCAGCTATAGCATTAAAGTCCCCAATTACCATTCTAACATCGTGTTCGGGTATAGATCCCATCAGATCGTCCAAGTCATTGTAAAATGAGTCTTTATCTTGGGGCTGGCTGACTTCTGTGGGCGCATGTACACAAATTATCGACAGCTTAGCTAACTTCATGCGCAAGCGAAGCTTACACAATCGGTTATTGACTGCTTGGAAATCCAAAACAGCGTTCTTTACCTGCGGCCCAAGAAGAAATCCAGCTCCAAGATTTCCGAGGTCATCTCCACTGTAGAACAACGTATAGCCCTGGGACACATGGTCTCCACATTTAGGCCAGCGAGTTTCTTGAAGAGCAACGAGTTCCAGCCGATACTCCTTCATGCACGTGATTAGGCCCTCTAACGCTCCTGGTTTCCTTAGTGATTGCACGTTCCACGTGCCGATCCTAAATCTCGTGTCCGGGTACTTGAGCGGGGGTCCGGTGTTGTTTTGGCGGTATCTATTTTTCTTTTTGTTGACTTTATAAACATTTTATTTTTTTACGGATGCGGGTCGTCAGCCCAGCGATCCAACCGTTTAGTCGCCTCCTACGACAAGCAAAGGATACTGTGGTGGTATTCTTGGGAAACATGTTCGTGCAATTTTTATTTACGAGACATGTGAGTGCCCCCCGATCACAGGGGAAAACATATTTATAATCTTTAGAAAAGTACTGTGTTAGCAGTTAAGAGAGTAATATTTCATTTTCAAGCAGTGACATTTTTTTTAATAAAGTGTGTTGAATTTATTGCTTTTTAAAAATGGCAAAATTTTAAGATTTAAATAAAAGTGGCCAACTGTAGTAGTGGATGATTGCTGGACAGTGGATATTGTAACGCTAAAACTAAACAACACAAGTTCAACGTTAAACTAAAATCTTGTCAATAATCAAACGGCAATTTTAGAAATCCAAATGCTTTCTAACTTAGAATACTTGATAACCTGGTCTAAACTTAAATATTCCAGAGGATCGCAATTGGTATATTTTTTTTATTTACCAGTTTAATATACATATATTCATATTTAAAATTGTATTTATCTCTTTTTCTAGATTAATATTGATTTTCAATTGCTTGATGCCAACAAAGATCATTTCATAAGAACTAAATGGAATACATGCAAGGTAAAAATAACATTATTTTCTAATGTAAATATTAGAAACCCATGAAGAGCACTTCTTATCGAAGTGAAATCAAAAAATGTTGCTAAATTACATCTTTTTTTTTTTTAATTTATATTATTAAATCTTTAGATGGTAAAGATTACGCCCTAACAACATTACTTAGTTCCGTTCTGCCTTCGTCGGCAAGCTATAAAGATACAAGCGGAACTATAGTAATACAAACCAACAATTCATGATTCTAAGAAGAGATTTATTTTAAAACTGTCATGTATAAATGATTTTACCAGACAATTTGAATCAATAATTAGTAAATATTATTATAACAGATTAACAATTCAATCATTTTAATTTTATCAAGTATTGTCATTGAAATGTTCAGCAATTTGCCAAATTCACTGAACATTTTTATCCAGAATAATTTTTATATTATAGAAAGTTTATTCGATGTCAGATCAACTAAACTTTTAACTCTGCTAAATTTTATTAAATTATATGCAATTTTTTATTGAGACTGTATTTGCGCAAATTTTAGCGCAAAATGACATTTTCGGTAAAAAATTTAATCAATTAAAGTACAAAAGATTCAGTTTTTGCCTGAATCTAGAATTGATTAATCAGCATTTAATATTTGATTTGATTCAATATTCAAGCTTAGTTTTAGTCTTAACTTTAAGGCATAAGTTTATTGGATGGGATGTACACTTTTATGATCCTCCAATTTATTTAAATAATACACACTATTTTAAGATGATCTTTATTTATAAGATATATTTATATTATTATATTTAAATAGTATTTATTATACATTTTTAAATACATGTGCATGCATGCAAATCAATTTATGTCCGAGTATGTCTATTTACCTTCGCTTTTTGACATGGTATACAACTTTTACACCAATTCCCTGTGTCCTGGTTGATACTGGGCCAGAAGTACTTCGATGTTACTAACTTTCGTGTTGCTCTAATGCCTGGATGAGACAACCCGAGTAATTTTTCAATGACCGTGCGGCGCATTTCAGTTGGAATGTATGGTATATTCTTACCCGTAGAAATTTCGCACCAAATATTTTCTTGCAAAAGATTTGATGGAATAACTTTTAATTGATATGTGGAACCTTGACGATTTTTGTTGTTTTCAATAAAATTCTTGAGTTCTGGATCAGACTCTTGTAGTTTGACCAATTTTTCTAAGTCGAGGGCCGTATGATATATTGGGGATATCTGAATATACTCTGAACGCGATAGTGTATCTGCCACGACGTTACGCTCACCTTCTATGTGCTGAATATCTCTCGTGAAGCGAGAAATGTATGCCAACCGACGAGCTTGTAAAAAGTCTCTCGGCGTTTCGGAATGCGGTACATACGTTAGCGGTATGTGACCCGTGAAAATAGTCAAAGGACGACTTTCAACAAAATGATCAAAATGTTTCATTGCACAGTAAATTGCGTAAAGCCTTCTGTCAAAAGTAGAGTATCTTTGCTCGGATGGAGAGAGTTTACGAGAAAAAAATGATAAAGGGTACCAACGTCCTTGGTAGTGTTGTTCTAAGATAGGGCCTCAAATGTAAAAGTCAAATTATACTTGAAACTATACAGCAAATGCTCTTAAACCAGATTTGAATGTATTGAAATTACGACCAATTTTTAATTCAGTTAAAATAAGTTATGAAAATTGTGTCTTTATTGGGAATTTGAATCTAGGACATCCAAATTTGTAAAACTCAGCATAAAATCTAAACATTAAAATTAAGAACTTTAAAGTTTAATTTAAATTTTTAAAGAAAACAAATTAAATATTATGAAAAAAATATTTCTGAATGCCTCTAAAATCTCACAGCACACAAGAAATCTTCAATTTTGCACGCTTGTGAAGTTTATCCTAAATTAAAATTAAACCAACAAAAACAACGTAATATGTACATGTATTAGTGAGTATCGAAAATAAATGACATTTAGGCGAACATTAAATTTATTTATTTATTGTATTTATGTATGTACAAGTTGAATATCCAAATAGTTGTAAGTGGTCAACCATATATAAAACTGAAAGTTTAAAACTAATAATCCAATCATGCCGAACCTTTTGAAAAGCTAATGGCTTTCACAGGGTCAATTTGAGGTTTCAGTAAATTTTCTTAAGAAATTACGTATCTTAAGATTTTCACTATTTATCACAAATCTCACTATGATTTTTCGATAGGCCTGAACTAACACTACAATCATGCCGAACCGTTTGAAAAGCTAATAGCTTTCACATGGTCAAATTGAGGTTTCAATTAAAAACAATTGCAAATAGAACACAGCCTTGACTCTTATCAAAAATTTAAAGATGAAGAAATAAAACTATTTGATATCTTTAATATTATAATTTATTCCTTAAAGGTAATAAATAAGCGGGTTTCCATTTTAAAATATTCATTTGGTTCATTTCAAGCTTGTTTCAACTGCTTTAAAGTTTGTTGTCGTTTCCTATTTAAGATATGATTACCGGTCATAAGTTATAATTTTTTTATTTTCCATGTCTATTATAACCAATACTCAGTGATTATTAATGCAGCGTGGGAAGTAAATTCGTCTTTTACCATGACAAATGTTTTGGATTAAATTTGATTTGCCTTCAAAAATGTTGATACCTATAATAGGATCAATGCATATATCACATGATGATTTCACAATTATATTTGCCGCAACATAAATAGCATCTGATGTTAAATAATTCGATGAATTTAAGGAATCAACACAAATATTGTTTAAAGGAAAATCCCTCCCGTTAATATTAAATTTAGAGACAATTTTAAATTTTTTTTTGGAATAATTGTCATTAACGAGTTCCATCATTCTAGGTTTAATATATTTTTGTAAAGCTGCTCGCCCTACATATTTGTTTGTCCTAGGGCCCTACTATGACTTTCGACGACGGTCGATTTCCTATATAGTAGGCAAAGGAAGAAAAAGGTAATTAATAGTAAATTTATAATATTGTTTCCCTTTTTCTTGCTTTGCCTACTATAGGAAAACGACCGTCGTTGAAAATCGTAATCGAAAGCCATAGTAGGGCCTCTAGGTTTGGTTTTCCCCCAAAAATTTTCTAAATTTAATTCAGTTGGCGCGATTTCGTCATGTCGCACTCTTAGTATTGATAATGGTGTAGTTTTATACTGTTTCTCTTTGTTTCCCTTAGATTTCAAACGCGCTTTTAAATTGGGAGCTATTTCAACGGAATTATTTAGCAACGGTGTTTTTTCTTGCAAGGCGTCAATGAATCGCCCAAGCTTTTGATTTGGCTCGTTTTTCAAATTATTTTTAATGATTTGAACCAATTTTCACATATTGCATTTGAAACTCTTGATTTTCTTCTTTGAAGTGTTGTAAAAATATTGTACTCCACAAAGGTAAATCCTCAATTTGACCATGTGAAAGCCATTTTCAAACGGTTCGGCATGACTGTAGTGTTAGTTCAGGCCTATTGATAAATCAAAGTGAGATTTGTGATAAATATTAAAAAATTTAGAATATACATTATCTTCAGCAAATTTAAAAATTTGTTTGGATACATATATTTATATGTGAATGTTATTGAGTATGTATTTTTTTGCCTTCATGATGACTGCCTTTTAAAATACACAACTGTTTGACTAATGCATTCACAAATATTTAGTTTTAGTATAAACTTCACAAAACATATATGGCGTGTGAAGTTTGTACTAAGTTAAAAGTATATTTTATTTAGTTTTTTTATAGTTTTTAGAGTTGATTTTTGATCGTCGTGCAGTTTGGACGTAAAATCAATGTGCGCGGAATATAATTAAAGTAAAATAAAATTAAAATAAAAAGTGCAGTGTTAGTTCTTTTTTATTATTTTTTTAATATTTAATTTAATTACTGCATATATCGAATAATAATTAGTGCTAAAATTAAGAGGGGCCTATTTTCCCCCAAAAACAATATCAGCATTAAATCAGAATAATGCAATGCATGCAATGGGTAAAGTGGAACATAGCCCCAAAAAAAATATAATAACGCAAAATGAAAAAAGTGCTTCGACTAATACCACCTTTTAACTCAAAAGAAAATACTAGTAAAAAAATAAATGTTGCAACAGCAAATGAACATGAAATAAATAAAAATGCAAGTGAAAAAATAAACGCTTCAACAGCAAATAAACTCAGTGCAGTGAACATGAATAATGACATTAATTTAATTAGTGAGATAGGTCACTTAAATAAAGAAAATTTGGTGCAAACCGGTATGGACAGATATATAACTGTTCAGACCAAAAGAAAAAGAAGCCCGAAATCAGCGCAATTAGCTAGTAAGACTAAAGCGTCTAGATTAGAACATGACGCTTATCAAATACCTCTCGACAATAGATTTTCTAGCTTGAAAGAGGATGGCGCCGATGAAACATTAGCTAAAAAGACCGAAAAGCCGCCACCAATTTATTTAAGAGAGGCGTCAAATAATGAACTCGTTAATACAATCGACAAGTTAACTGAGTCAAAATTTTATATTGCCCCGCTTAAAAGGGGCAATATCAAAGAAACGAAAATCTAACCTATGGAAATTGATGGTTTCAGAGCGCTTGTAAACCATTTCGATCAAACCGGAAAGCGATATTACACTTACCAGCTGAAAAGTCAAAAAGGGTTGACTGTTGTTTTAAAAGGAATGGAGAGCAGCGTAGAAATGACCGACATTCATGCGGCTCTCGCTGAGCAAGGTTTCCATGCCAAATCTATTGCAAACATTTTAAATCGGGAGAAGGTTCCTCAACCGATGTTTCGCATAGAATTAGAGCCAGATGAGAAAAACAAAGGAAACCACAGCATATATAACTTGAGATATTTACTGCATCGCAAAATCACTGTAGAAGAACCCAAAAAGCGAACAGGACCAGTACAATGCATCAAGTGCCAGGAATACGGGCACACAAAAGCTTATTGCACGTTGAGTGAAGTCTGTGTTATCTGTGGCGAACTTCATGATTCAAAAAAATGCGATAAGATGAGAAATGATCCATCAGTAAAACGCTGTAGTAATTGCGGTGAAAATCACACAGCAAACTACAGAGGTTGCCCAGTATATCTGGATTTGAAGCGTAAGGCCAATCCAAAGTTGCGATCCGAGCAACGAATGCTTAAGTCACGTTACAATCAAAGAGATATGACTCCAAGAAGTACAATTGCCCAACAAGCGAATGCACACTCAACCACACAAAATGACCTGGAGAATGTTACAAGCAGTTTTGCACAACCAGGAGTTTCCTATGCCAACATCCTAAAAGGTGCCGCCCCAAAAACGAAAGTTCATTTCAACGAAGAAGAATTAAATATTCACGCAACAGTAAACAAATTGACAGAAACGATCCAAAGTTTCATGATGATGATGGAAAGACAAATGAGCATGATGATGCAAAATATGAACACACTAATGCAAATTATTGTGAAAAGCCAAAAATGACGCTGCTAAAGATAGCTGTATGGAATGCGAACGGTCTTTCACAGCACAAAGCTGAGGTTCAGACCTTTCTTATCGATCAAAATATAGACATCATGCTAATATCAGAAACACACTTTACAAAAAATACCTTTTTTAAAATCAGCGGATATTCAGTTTATGACACCAAACATCCAGATGGAAGAGCACACGGCGGCACTGCGGTCTTGATCAAACGAAGAATAAAGCATTATGAACTCAACAAATATGATAAAGATCACATCCAAGCAACTAATATCTGCTTAGAGGATTGGTCTGGAAACTGTGTAATATCGGCTGTTTACTGTCCACCGAAACACGCAATCAAAAAGCAGCAATTTATCGACTATTTTAATCAGCTGGGCATTAAATTTATCGCAGGGGGCGACTACAATGTTAAACATCTGCAATGGGGTTCGAGATTAACAACACCTAAAGGAAAGCAACTATATGAAGCAATGAACGAAAAAAACCTAGATTATTTATCTTCTGGACACCCAACTTACTGGCCATCAGATAGAAATAAAATACCTGATTTAATAGATTTTTGTATAACAAAAGGAATTGCACGCACCAATGCTCAGGTAGAAGATTGCTATGACTTATCATCTGATCACTCACCAATAATAATAACTCTGAGTACCAGAGCTTTAAAAGCAGAACCACCCCAACGTCTAACAAATAAATTAACTAAATGGGCTCTATACCGAAATATAGTGGAACAAAATTGCCAATTGGATATCCAACTTTGCACCCCGGAAGATATTGATGCTGCGGCGGATGATTTAACACATATATTGGAAACAGCAGCAAAAGAGGCTACCCCTGATATTCACACCTCTGACAAAGTTAATAAGCCTTCACCTAATATACTGCAGTTAATCCAAGAGAAACGGACAATACGCTGGCTATGGCAGCAGCAAAAATCTCCATTACTAAAAGGGAAATTGAATAGGGCTATTAAAGCCCTTAAACGAGCATTGAGAGAAGAAGAAGACTCAGGAATGCAGAGTTACCTTACTGAACTCTCGGCGACCGAGAAGACAGATTATTCACTATGGAAGGCAACAAAAAAACTAAAGAGGCCAACATTATCGAATCCACCAATTAGGCAACCAGATGGACATTGGGCCAGAAGTGACGTAGAAAAGGCTACTGCTTTCTCTAACCACTTGAAAAAAGTATTCACACCAAACGAAAAAACTGGCAACAGTGAATTACCAAAGTTTACGGAGGATCCTTTGAAACCAATTCCTTTAAAATTTAAGTGGAAAAAAGTTGAAAATACCATTAAAAATTGTATAAACCCAAAGAAAGCTTCAGGACACGATTTTATTACCGGAAAAATGATCAGAGAATTACCTGATAAATGCATGAAACTCATAACTTATATCTTTAATGCGATTATGAGATGTGGGTATTTCCCTAAAAAATGGAAAATATCGCAAATTACAATGATTCCAAAGCCTGGAAAAGACGAAACACAAGTCGCATCGTACAGGCCAATAAGTATACTTCCGATGATTTCTAAACTTTTTGAAAAAATGGTATTACAAAAATTAAAACCAATATTATCTGAAGGACAGATTATACCAGACCACCAATTTGGGTTTCGAGACCAACATGGCACGGTAGAGCAGGTGCACAGAGTTGTTAACACAATTAAATTTGCATTAGAGGAAAAGAAATATTGTTCGGCAGTTTTCCTAGACATTGCGCAAGCTTTCGACAAAGTATGGCATGAGGGCCTTATATATAAAATTAAAACTCGTCTGCCAAAAAAGTTTCATGCAGTCCTTGAAAGCTACTTGTTTCAAAGAAAATACCAGGTTAAACACAATTCAGCCATTACTGAACTAAATGATATAAACGCAGGAGTTCCGCAAGGCAGCGTACTGGGGCCAGTATTGTATTTGCTGTATACTGCCGATCTACCAATAACTGATAAGGTTGTCACATCAACATTTGCAGATGACACTGCTATCATGTTTTCACACAAAAATCCTCAAACTGCGTCAAGAGAATTGCAAGATCACTTATACAAAATTGAAAATTGGCAAAGAACGTGGCGGATAAAAGCGAATGAAACCAAATCAACACACATAACATTTACGTTGAATAAGCGTACATGCCCAGCGGTGAAATTAAACAATGTCAACATCCCTCAACAAACAAATGTCAAATATTTGGGTATTCATCTTGATAGAAGATTGACATGGAGAAAACACATCGAATCAAAGCGCAACCAAATAAAAATAAAATTCTCAAAAATGTACTGGCTGATTGGAAGAAATTCAAAACTTTCCCTAGAATGCAAGATTCTAATATACAAAATGATCCTAATTCCTATATGGACATATGGAATTCAACTATGGGGCTGTACAAGCGCATCAAATATAGATCTTTTACAACGAACGCAATCCAAAATACTTCACTGTATTACAAATGCTCCGTGGTATATCCGAAATTGCAACATCCATCGAGACCTTGGGATTAAAACGGTCAAAGATATGATCCAAGCACACAGTTTGAAGTACCTTTCGAAACTGGAAACTCACCGCAATGAATTAGCAAGACAACTATTAAGGCAACCGAAATATAGACGGCTTCGCAGAGTAGATCCACTAGATCTAATATATTGATAAATTTAATTTAATTACATATTTAAGCTAACACACATTATTAATTAATATTTCTGCATACTAATAATAAGTATTTAACATAGGTTAAGGACTTAGGAAATAATTATTTTAGATTGTAAGCTTTGCACACTTCTTGTTAGTTTCGTATAAAGAAAGATTCAAGAATAAAGCCATTGGCAGTTTAAAAAAAAAAAAAAAAAAAAATTTAGTTTTAATTTAGGTCTAACTTCACTCGTATAATTTTGCTTCGTTTCAAATCTGAGAAATTCTCCATAATCTGAATACCGCAATACAAAACTGTACCCGCCAAAATTATTTAAAATTTGGTGGTATTTAATTGGGTAAATCGGAGTTAAAGTCATCAAAAATAATTAATACTCGTTTGTATCAATTTATTACCATCTGATTTTTCCAATTGAATTTCATGAAAAACTAAGAAGGATGTTCTGGAAATGTGGTCAAAATAATCAACAAAATGTTCACAAACAATAATATGGTTTTATCAAACCTCGTAGATATTATATGTATATTCATGGTATCGAAAGCGCTCCCTTTTTCGATCACACTGAGTAAATAATAAAACGTTCACCACACATTTTCGTAAAACCATATAACCGCATTTTAAAAATTAAACCCAATAATAAATTTAATTATATTAAAATTATAATAATTATTAAATATTAAATTGAATTCCTATACCAACGTTGGTAGCATTCCACTTATTTGCTTTGTCTCGTGCTTGGTGTTGAGCAAATAAATTTTTCTAAATTATGTATGTTATATACACACATACATGCACAGACAGAATACTACATAGTATGTCGGTTTTTAATTTTAACTACATAGAATAAGGGAAAATATGTTTTTTTAATTAAAAATGCTGAACAGTTCACATGACTAAATAAATTAATTAAACTATGCTTATAAGGAAGGGTATTCATATTTTTGTATAATGAATAAATAAATAGATATTTGTAATAAAAACGTATTTTGTGGTATTATTACTTTACAATTTATTAAATCAGATTCTCTAGACCGTACGAGTAATAATTTCTCTACTTAGCCGTAGTTTTTGTCTACAACTACATAATATGTAAACACTTCGTAATTTAATTTTTGTTTTCATTATGTTTGTTATCATAATGGAATAAATAATAGTATCAATTTAATAATAAAAAAAAAATTAATGGTTTTTTTTTCATGATAAACGTAATCAAAAAAAAAAAATCAATTTAACCTTTTTGTTGAAATTTTATCGTGTGCTTTTGCCATGGCGTATTTTGTTGTTGCGAAAATCCAATTTAATAATTTCACTTTTCATTTTAGTTAAAATAACAAACATACAAAGCAACAACCAAAAATATCACAATAACATCAGCAACGATGTACACCGCACCAACAAACAAATTGATTTTTCCCGAAATTATTCCTCTAGTTTTCGTGCTATATACACAAGTACATATACATATATACATATAATTTACCAAATATAATTTTCATTTTAGATACATTGTCTAAAATTTATTTACGGTGCGGTAAAAGTTGTAACGATAAAATAAATAAATCGAAATGAAAATCGAGCGAGAGATAAAGTAGATAAATTTTCATTTTACTCGCACATTTTATTCTGTTTAGTTAGCTAGATTTAAACAAAAAAAAAATGTAAACGCTTGACGGTGAAAACAAAAGACATTACTTTTAATTAAACGCGGGAGGAAACCCAACCAAGATTTATGGTGTTACCTCTCTACCAAAGTATCATTTTGCCAACCTTAAACGGTACATAAATATATCGCAACTTTCTTATAGCAAACAGTATTATTATTATTACTTTAATATTACGAAAATTTAATTATGAAGCTTTTTTTTTATATGTATCTCCTTTCCTCTCTCTCTCTCTCTCTCTTTCCCTCTTTCTTTCTCGACAAACATTAATAATTCGAGAATTACACACGCGTTTATAAATATCATCATATGTGAAAGCCTAATGCCTGGAAATATATAATATTAGAAGAATATGTTTCTCAGACTGTTAAGTGGTGTTACACATGTATGGAAATGAAAAACAAAAGAAAACGAAAAATTAATTAATAAAGTAAAATTAAAACTGGAAGAATAAGGATTTTTTAATATGCTGTTAAATTTAACGTTAAAAACGCTGTATACGTACCAAAATAAATGTGTAGTATGTGGGTGCGTTGTGAAAATTGAATGACAATCCAAAGCAGGGAAAAGATATACTTACATACGTACATATATAGCGAAGGTGTTTAAAAGCTTTATAGACATATGTATGTACATACGATACATAGGTATAAATATGTAACATCACATACATATGGTCTTAATAAAGGTAATTTTTTATGTTATTTTAATTAATACAAAAAATGTATGCTGAATACAACGAATATAAATACCTTTATACATATGTATATGCCACACCCATAAACTTCTTGTGTCTGTGAGGAGGTTCTGCCGTACTTTTATCTAAATATATCCATTGCGAACGAGTATTAAATTATGTTGCTTTCATAATTACCTATCTACCGGTAAAACAATTTTTTTTTAATTAGTAAGGTTCTATTGTTTGCAAATTACATATCCCGTGTAGGCGGAGTGTCTCAGATAAATGAATACCCAAATAGTTGGTTGCTATAAACGTGTCTTCAAACTAAAAGATTGTAATTAAAGAATTTCAGGATTTCTTCCAATATTCTAAATCTGCCTGTGTATCTATAACCCATCTATAAGGGTGAAATGTTGTAACATCACCATTTTCCGATAATCGATAGATTAAATGGTTTGGCGATTTTTACAGTAACGCCTACAATGTACACTAATCATGAAAATTAAATAATGAATTATGTGAATTTAATTTAAGATGTATAACTTGCGAACTTATAATAAATGGCAGTTATTTAAAAAACTAGATTTGTTGGTCGATGTACCTTTATGGTTATAATGAATGTCGGAATATTCCAAAGCACTCACTATAAACAGAGTAACTAACTGACGAGGTAACTCAAATGTGGTACAGCTCTAGACCAAATGTCTGGTCGATTAGGACGGCTACCCTTATCTAACTTAACCTAATCTAACGTCATTAGAAACTAGAAAAATTATAGTAAGACTAAGAAACGAATGAAATTTTTTTCGGGAAATTTCGAGAATTGTAAAACGAAGCGTTAAGTGTGTAAAAATAACTGTGGATAAATTTAAAACCGTTGGGAATCTTAAAAATGTGCATCGTTCAGGTCGGCCAAAGCGCTTTAGTGATACAGAAGCTATATTGTCAGAGAAGTAAAGCAAAATCCGAGATCTAGTGCTGTCAACATTTCAGAAAGTATTACCCGACTCTCCGGAAAACCTATTCGTACGCGTTCGACGTAAAACATCTTTAATATCCAAAATAAACAAAAAGAACCGCTTACAGTATGCTAAAAAATATAAAAATTATGACGATTCCATTTGGAAAAGTGTTCTTTTTAGTGATGAAAGTAAATTTGAAATTTTTGGATCTAAAAGATACACAAAAGTATGGAGGATAGAATAATAAGGAACTCGCTACAGAATTTTTCTACAAAAGTGGAACATGATCTGTGATGATTTGGGGATGCATGGCCGCTTCTGGAGTAGGAAATCTTCAGTTCGTTGATTCAACAATGAACAAAAATCTTGTTTGAAAATTAAGAAAACTTCGTGAGGAAATCGGAGTTGCCAACCAAATGGATCTTTCAACATGACAATAATCCTACGCATATGGCTAAATTAGTGAAAGAGTGGCTGTCATACAACATGTAAGGCCTCCATGGATTGCATTGCCAGCGATTGTGTTGAGGTAATGAAGTTTGGTTGAGTATAGTTTTAAATAAATTTCCCTAATTAGAGAATTAACGAGATTCGGTCACAATAAAATGTTTTGAAAACCAATAAAGTATTGACGCGTCATAAGTTGGTTGGTAGTGGTTTGTTCTTTGTTTCGGCGGGGTATATAAGCATAAATTTTTGGTAGTACAGGGCAGAAAATTAAAAACAACTTTTTTGTTGAGCGTGAGTGACTTAAAAAATTAAAAAAATTATATTTTTGTTGAGAGTTAGTGGACAAAATGTTTTTGTTATCGAAATAAAAAAAAATCATTTAATTGTGATGATGTGGTGATGTGATTGTGAGTCAGCAAAAATCAGAACAAAAAAAAAGAAAAAAAAAAGATACAAATGCAAATCAATATGTGATTGTTTTAAAATAATAATTTTAAATAAAATTGTTTTAAGAAAATCAATTTCACACTTATGCATGTATGATCACAAAAAAAAAAAAAAAATAAAATATCGCGTGAAATTGAATCGCGCGAATATGTATACATATAGTATTATAAAGTAGTTACTTTAATAGTAGAAGCTAGTGTGATATGTGAACAATTTACTCTTACTAATGTGCACTAATTACTAAATTTAAAAAAAAAAAAATGTAAACACTCTATGGACAAAACAAACTGTAAGTAAATAAATTGAAAGTAAAATTAATATTATTAATTAGCATAAAAAAATTAAAAATAAATTATAAAATAGCAACTAATTAAATTAAAAGATAATTCTAAATATTTAGAAAAATAAAATTTACAAAATTAAAAAGTACAATATTAAAATTATGTATATGAGAAATTTAAAAATAATAAAAATGGTGTATTTATATTTTGTCAGAATAATGGTAAATAAATTAAATATGATTTAGTAAATTAATAGAAAACTAAAATTGAAAAGGCTAAGCTATAATAAATTATTATAAATTAAAACAAAATTTATTTATATCGCCGATTAATAAAAATATTATACCAAATAAAAATCTCCGTATTTCCGAATTGAATTATAAACAGAAATAAAAATGTACAAAAATCCAAGAAGCTCTGATATGGACAACGAGGAGTGTATTTATCATGGACAATTATCATTTTAATTAAGAACACAATAAAATTAGGTAAACTAGAATTATTTTAAAATTTATTTATTTACTATTTATTAATATTTATATTATATGTACTATATTATTATTTATATATTTAAAAAGTTAGTATTTAATATTAAGAAATCCGCTGCACATGCGTTATATTAAATTTATTTTGCTAATTCAATTTATTAATTTATATATTTTTTTTTTTGATTCGTATTTAATTATTTATTTATTTGATTCTTATCTACTTGCTTAATTAAATAAAATGTTAAAAATATTTTTTTGTTATGATTGGAAATATTTGCGTTTTTTTGGTGGTAATTCTTAAATAATGTCGTGAATAGTGAAACTTGATGGGAACCTGAATTGATGTGAGTATTCGTAGTGGGTAAATTGACTGCAGTTTTCCATTTTTAAACGGTCAGTAACATCGATTTAGAGTTTGTGTCAATACTGAACCCCCCCCCCAGGCTGAGCAGTCAGTGAAAGCGACCGTGTTTTTGACAAATAAAACCTAAATCGAAATTCTGCTAACGAGCAGGGTGACAATATGGAGGCCTGTTCGTTACAAACACGCCAAAACACTTGAACCATCCTCCCCGATCCCCGAACTTAAATCCGATCGAACATTTATGGGAATACTTAGTTCGGAAAATTCGCAGTAGAACCACCACAAACAAGCTTCAGAAATAGCACAATATTGAAAATTTGGGCACACAAATCGAAAACAGCTAAATCGAATTTTTAATCGAAGAACCATGTATCCTACAGACCGCCACATTATTTTTTACAATGAAAATATTAAATAAATGAGAACGAAAAACGAGACTGTTACATATACATAGGATGCAGTAATAAAGTCATTGGAAGTATAAAAAAAATATAATTGTCGACAACACTCTAATTTTTTAGTCAAATTTTTGTTTAAATAGCAGAACGAGTGCTCAGTAACCACATCATACTGACATTTGCCTAAATAATAATTTTTAGCGAAATAACGAATGGTACATGATACCTGCATTTTACAATATCCATATACCGGAGGTGACCCTACAATTTATAGTATTTTATACTGCATATGCTTGTATTGGAATTGAATATTTTTAAACATTAGAACTTGTCCTGTAATGGCTGTTTGTGTTGTTATAGAATTGAATTTAGACCGATTTGGATAAAATTCAATTTTTTCAATGGACAGTTTTAGAATACTACCAACTGAAACGGAACTAGGCCATTCTTTCTCTCCTATCTCTAACTTATTACACAGTAAAATATGGCCAAATAATTATGTGAAAATACCCAGGATGTCTAATAGCCAAGCCATATAACACAGCTTCATATGCATATTTAAGCCTTACAAACGCCATTTTATCGCTAATCCACTATCGTCTTTGAAAACATTTGTCTTAAGTAGCTATTAAAATATGTAAATAAAACTACATATGTATATAACACTGGCATTAAAGAAAAACAATTCCTTAAACGATATTTATGTACTCAATAAGACTTGAACAATTCGATTTCACCGCAGTAGTAGAACCAAATAAAAAAATATTTTTCCAAAGAATATAGAGTTATAAATTAAAGAGATGAAAATTGTGAATCTTAGAGGAATCTGGGAACCAATTTTAATTTCGGAGGGGACTAACAATTCACAGATAAAACAAGATTATGATGGGAACCGATACTGATGGGATATTGGTGCAAAAACCAAATTATAGCACATTTGATAAAGGAGATAACATGGCCAATAAGGAAATGAGAAACTGCAATTAAATTGAGAAATTGGCATATTTAATGAAAATATTAAAGCACCAAGTCATTTTTGTGAATATTGACCAACATATGTATATATATGTAGTTTAAAATAACATTAGATTAGGCAAGGAAACTGTACCAAGAGACATAATAAAAAACCAGTGGAATTAAATCCCATACTTAAAAAATAATATAAACAAATGAAACAGCTAGAATTTTGAAAGGAAGATAGATGACTCACTCAAAGATTCTTAAAAAAATCTAACCTGAAATAAACTGAAAACAAAACAATAAACTTGAAAAAATACGTACGTATCTATTGAACCAGATTAGGGAGAGCACAAACCCGCTAAAACTCCGTGTATAACCCCAAAATATGCTCAACATTTAACATCAAATATATCGTGTATAAAATAAAATACAAAATGTTCATCCCGACAAAAAATAACCGCACCCTATGAAGACTAGACTCATCTAATGCTATGCTGCTTGGATCAGCTACATTGATTTGCGCTAATATTTTTAAGTAATTACTGAAAATACGTGTTTCTTATGAAGCTCAGTACATAACTGCGGGAGTTAGTCGAAAAAATAATCACACTTCACTCTCTATACCAATCAAAGTACGCCATTTTGACATAAGCTCCTCCTTTTGCATTATCCTCGAGTTGAAAATTTTCTTACTCGAACTCCTGCACTCCCGCAGTTATGTACTGAGCTTGAACAAAATACCGCATAAAAAACTATTTATGCGGTTTTTGAAACATGTATTTTCAGTAACCGTTCAGTGAAAGTTAAAAATTTGGCGTAAAAGTAAAAATGTCAATTATTTATCTTCTCAAATATAGCAGATAAAAATTATTTTGTGAAATACATTTGACAAAATGATTTCAAACAATAATTTTTTTTTTCTAGTATAGAGGCACAATAAAGAAAAGGGTGGTTAGCAGTTAACACATCTAACACAAAATGTAAATTTCATTGCAATTTGGTTGTTAAACAAATGATTAATTTACTATAATTGGGTAAATTATTGATTCATGTAAATGGAAAATATGTTTTGCTTTTGTTTTCCAGACATAGTTCCTGCACACTAATTTTTATTTCTGATTTTATTAATAAAAATAACCGAGTTTCAAAATATCAATTGTTTTTTTATCGCTACACAATAATCATAAAAACAAAAACATTAAAAAGAAAAGCTGTGAATTGTGTTTTGCTTGAAGCATAATTTTATTCAAATAATATTCGAGCATACCGCGTGTAATTGTGTTTTATTTGGTAAACTGCGTAGGATTTACATGGTAAACTACGAGAGAAAATTGATAGTGGTAAAAAATAGTAAAGTATAGTTGCAAAAATAGTTAAAACAAGAAAAAATTAAAGGAATAAAGTGTAAATAATTAGAACTCGATGAAGTGAAATGGCGCACTAGAAGAACTGATCTTAACTATAATCAGATGAGCTACATTCAGTTGATATTTCAAATTGTCCCCTCACATCAACTGCTCGGTTGAATATCACGCCGCTTTCAATATTTTTATAGATTTCCTGCTCACGCCAAGGCGTAGCTAGATAATTCGTGTTGGTAGGCGACTGGCAAAGGAAGGTTGGACGTCCACCTGTAACGTGGAAGCGAACGGTGCTAGCGGAAGTGAAGAGCGGAAGTTTACCGAGCAAATAGCGCAGTGGTTAAAGCTGTGACGTTTGAATCGGGAGGTACCGGGTTCGAATCCCAACAGAGGCGGGATGCAAAAAGGGTTTTTCATCTCCCGATTACGATCGGTGATTAAATTGAAAAAACATCTATGACCCTCTGTTGGAATGTAGAACTCATGGGCCGACCCATCGTTCATGTTAGTACAGGCTAGCATGGAGCTATGCAGTGTGCAATTATGATGGCCAATTAAAAGACGGACCTGTAGCCGTGTACAAATAGGGATACTGTTCAGAAGCTTTCAAAGGGCATTAAATCCACTAGCCGAACGGTCTCTAAATAATGTATGTATGTGTTGGTATTTATTTAAAAAAAAAAAAAAAAAAAAAAAAAAAAAGTGAAACATCTCGGCAAATCATGGAAGGAAATTAAAACAGTAGCAGCCAATAGAGTTAGATGGTCCCACCTAGTAGTCGCCCTATGCTCCTAAATTGGAGATAAAGGTTAAAAAAAAAAAAAGGCTACCGGCGGCTAAATCGAAAAGTGTTATTTTTAAAATTCTTAATTCTGTAAAAATAGTAAAATTTCGAACTTAATTTGCTTGAGCACACAAATTCTAAATTGTCCAAACTATCTGATAATATAGGCGAGTATCCGTAAGCATCTCTAGCGTGGGTGGTATAAAATTTTAAAAATACTTATTTTCTAATTTTGTTAATGGTGTAAAAATTTGCTTTGGTTCAGAATTTAATTTAGCTTAGCTTAAGAATTTAATTTACTTGATGGTCTAATAATAATAATAATAAAAATAAACACTTTTTAAAGATCATTATGGCCCCTTACTGTGTCAACAATATGGCACAAAGGGTCTAAATTATCTAACAATATAAGCGAGTACCCGTCATCTCTAGGACCGACGATACAAAATTGATAAAATAGTTATTTTCTATGTGTTAGTAAATTTTATCTGAATTTAATTTGCTTGACCAGAAAGATTCCAAATGGTCTAATAATAATAATAATAAACAGTTCTTTAAGGTCATTTTCCCTTACTGTGACAACAATATGGCACAAAGATTCCAAAGGGACTAAATTATCTAACAATATAAGCGGTTAAGCCAGTTATGTGTGTTCGTGAACCGTATATAACTATTAACGGGGGAACGTGCCGAAAGTTTAAAATAAAAAATACACTTCACAATTTTAATTTGTTACAACATTTATTTTATAAAACCAAAACATGGAATGAAATAAAGTAGAGCTAGCGCGTGTACTTTTGCTACACATTTTATACATTTTTGTTGTTGATTATGCATAATGTATTTATGCATAATCATAAATTGATATTTTTATTAAAATATTTCGAAATCAATAATTTGACATATTTATTTTTTATGAAATTAAAATATTTCGAAATTAATAATTTGATGATTTGATATTTTTATATTTTGTATTTATAACAATTAGACATTCTGATGGTTCAGCGAATGTCTATATTGATGGTGCTTTTCTTTTTGGGATAGTTACAGTGGGACATAACTCCTCCCGTCCTCGTTCGGCGTCGTCCTCGGCGTCGTTCACGGAGACTTCTAACTGCAGGTTTTGTTGTATTTGCACGGGATTCGCTTCGTTTGTCATCTCGGTGTTGTTTTTCAGCTTATAATAGATATAAATGACTGCTATTGAAATACAAATAAGGAATGTAATAGTGGTTCCTGAAATGATAATATGATTATTTTGTTTCATTTCATAGTAATTTTTGAGATGATTTATTGATTCCAAGTTATTTATTGATATGTTAGCTAAACGTGGCTTAGTACTCTTCAGCCCGCTATGTAACATCGTTTTGGGCCATAAATTACACGCATGATTATCCTCTCAAATGTAAGGAGCCAGCTCTTGTACTCATCCATCAGCGCCCAACTTTCACACACATATATAACAACGGGCCTGATCAATACTTTGTAAAGCTTCATCATCACGACACATGTTAGGTGTTTAGATTTCAGTGGCCTTAGATGAAACAAACCATGACTGCCAAATGGTCTAAACTATCTGAAAATATAGACAAGAACCCGTGGACATACATCTCTAATATCGGCAGTACTAAATTTTAAAAATCGCCCAAAATCACGCAACTTTTATTTTATATCAAAAATAGTACAAAGTCCATAAGAATTGAGTTTCCTTTACCACAAAAGTACTAGATAGTCTAAGCTATTCAAAAATGAGAACGAGAACATCTCTAGAACCCTGATTATTCAAATAATAAACTGCATCTAAATTGAGTCTTCTTGACCACGACAGTAGCTAAAATGGTCCCTCGAACTCAGAAACAATTTACTAGCCGGCTCAGGTGAGTTTGCCATCTGATTAAGGAAGGTTCAATGTACAATACTTTCAGTGAATTTATTTTTCTATGTGGAGAATCTGTTCGTTGGACGGTTTAGTTCAGTTTACCATTTGATTCAGGCAGAGTACCTCCTTAAACTGTAAAAATAAAAAATAAAGGTATTTGTCAATGAAAATATTGATAAATTTAACATTGAAATAGAATCTAGTGCCGGCCAGCGAATAGTTCCAGAAACTATAAATCAGCACTTCCACAAACAAAAATTTCTCAAATTTACTGAACGTATATTAACCTTCTTCGATTTTTTTTTTTAATTGTTAAAAATTAAAATTTTGACAGGAAAATCAAATTTTTCGATTATGATGAACAAACAAAAGAAGAAAATGAGCTATCAACATTTTAATTTATAACAATATTTCTAACTAATTGGCACACGGCACTAGAAATACTTTTCCGGGCTGACAGTAAAATATAGCAATTCATGTACCTATATATATATTCATTCATTTTAGTAAAACTATCGTAATAGTAGATTTTTTCGAGGCTGTGGTTGTAGTTCAAATGGCTTATTTTATAAATAATAACTTATTTGAAGGTCTACAATCAGTCATTTCTTGAGGAGACTCGTATTTAACGGAATGAAGAGGAAACATTTCGACTAATCGATTTAAGAATTAAAGAATTTCCAACAGTAAAAACTTCATCAAAAAATTGGGCGTTTTATAATGAAACCGACAATTACATGGACGGTCTACATACTATGGAACTCACACTCATTCATTCGAATTCAATATCCTGATTCTTATGAATCAACAGTTTAAAAATAATATGTCAATAAGTGGTATGAGTTTTTTCAAACAACATACAAACCTAGCGGTTCACGCACCAGAATCAATTACTGATGCTAGTTCTAAAGTATCAAAAACAAATAACAAAAACTCAAAATTATCTAGTGCAAAACAATTATTTCAATATTGTTAGGATACTTCTATAATCTTCAACGGTGATGAATAAAATTTGAAGCCTATTCCTTCTAAATGTAAAATTTATTTAAAGTAACTAATTTTGAATTTACCATGCAATTTGTATGATGAATACTTAGCATGTTCAGTTTTTCCGCTACTGGGATCACACTGCCTCCGTTAATTATCTATATCTATATAAAAGAGTACCGACTGATGTCATCCATTCGATTCCAGCTGGGCTTCAATGGTTAAAAACCAATTCCGGATGGATGGCACCCGAAGTATTTCATCTGTATATCAGGGTTTTCCATCTGAACGTTTTTGCAGAAAATATCGAATTTATTATTATTTGATACGTAGATGGATACCGTACCCACTTAACAACTAAAAATTACACTGATCTGCTTGTATCGCAATTCGATAAGAATCCTGCAGCCTGCTGGCGTCGCTATTTTTAAGCCATTACAAACAGCGTGGCACGGTATTGCAATTGAGAAAAACTGACATATATAAAAAGCTCACAAAATCCTATTTTGCTCTATTCCTGATAACAGTCCTGAAAACGACTTTTTAATCTTTTTTTTTTTATATATAGAATAAGTAGGTTGGTCAAGAGAGTCAATCTAAAGTAGAAAATGTACGTTGACTTTGTTTAAAAACAGGCGGATGTTTTTTCTGGAAGTATGTCTGTAAGTCCTTTGAAAGTAGGTCAGCTCAGGTGCCCCACCTACTACTCTGAATGTTTTACTCAAACAGCCGTTAGTCCGGAATATTCTTTTCATTCTACCTTTTGGTAAAGTAGGAACAGAATGATTTTGTTACAGTTACTATTTGGAGCCATTACACGATTTAGGTTCGGGTAGCTTTCAGTTGGAAATGGGAGGTTCATTTTGCTCCAATTTAAGTTTAACTGTGAACTATAACACATCTACGTGTAATGTTAATTTTTATTTTTTTTTTGTAAACAGCACTTGTCCGAGAACATCATCACCGAAATAAGAAAATTAATTAGAACATATTTCTTTTATCCTATTAATGAAAAGACCAATTTTTCTTTAAAAAAAAACTAAGACTAAATTTATTATAAATATTATGCATAGGTTATCCCATTAAACAACCAAAAATTTAGAGTTAGATATATATACAATAAGAAATCTTAAGTAAGCAAAGAAGTTATTATTATGTGTTTAACTTATTGATATTTATTATTCCTACTTAAACAAATTAATTATTTGATACCAATTTATTCTTATAACGATTTCAACGTGAAAATTCAAATGGTATGATTGATGTTATTTTTTTTTTATCAACACAAAATATATATAAAATAAGTAAGACTTACCCCACAATCCGCCTGAAGCGCTTCACTAAGATTGGTGGTGGCGTGGCTGAAATTCGGGTTTTTTTACCCAATAAAAATGTTAACTTATACTAAGTGATTTTTCACGTTCCAATAGTTTCAATATTTTAAGATCACTGATAGATTATCTTATCACAACAAAAAAAATCAAATAATTAATCTGTTTGAAACAATTACAGATAAAATACTTATTAATCACGATATAAATTAATTAATTCCTTTTTTCTTTTATTATATAAAAAAAAGAACCGCAAGCGAAACCGTCTGCACTTTCGGAGATTTTCCGCCAGAAAAATAACGTATATAGAGGTTTTGTTTTTATCTATGGATCCTTTATTCTATAAAATAAGAAACAAACAAAGGTTAGAACACGATTTCGAACCAGACAACAGTATATACAATTACCATTTACATGTCTTTATCGTGCTATGTATTATAAGACGCCTTATAAGGTATCCAACAATTTTTTTTTTATAGCATTCCGGCCATCTCCAGAGGTCGTATACAGAAACACACACTATTATTCACAATGAAAAGTTGTATATTTCTTATCACTTGGCACTTTCAATATAGTATAGAACAATTATCTTTTTAGAAAAATAGAATACAGCACGGTTTATATAGACTTGTTTATCGTTCGGTTTCGCCTTGCTATCTGTCCATCATCGATAATTTATTCTTCTTGATCGCTTACGCAAATATATCATATTGAAGGTCAGTTATGTACTTAATATTTAACACAAATGCAGAATTTCTGTTACCATACTAATGTTTAACCAGAGGTACATAGGAAAACAAATATATATCCGCAGTAGTACATATACATATATAAATAAATAAAGATCATATGATCTGGTATATAACAATACAAAAACCGAATACCTTATACATAGTTCAAGCAATAAGTGTTGTTGTTTTATGGACGTCACTTAAATAGAAAGTTTAATTCAAATCTACAAATACATTGGGCCACACAAGTATTATTTAGAATCATTCCCTGTTTGTTCCGTCCAATACAGCTTCCAGTAAAACTGCCTGTTACAGCACAGGTTTATCCGAACTGCATAACTGCATGTTTAGATAAAGCTGAAAGAAAATAGACAGACGAGTAGTTTTGTTGGAAAGCTTATTGCATCCTCTCACTTACATATATTCGTATCATTTTCAGACCACTACGATTGTTATTACATCAATTCAAAAAAAATCAAAAGGGAAACATGCAAGGAAAAACAAGGCAAACATTGACTATTTCATGTCCTTGCAATGATACACTCCAAGAAGCTTATCATTTTTATCTTTTATTTCATAGTTTACCATTCCAATTTTTCTAGTGATAAATCCTTCAGTGAATAATGGAGCAAATTTAGCACAGAATTTTTCTGAAGCTTTACTTTGGGGGTGTGTGCGGACGTATACTTGCTGGCCAATACTAAAATGTTTAGGTCTAGTTCTCAAATTATACCGCATTGAACTTTTTTCGTAAGCTTTTCTGATATTCTCTTTCACTCCATTATGTAGAATGGCTAGTTTTGTAGGAAGAGGCAGATATATTTCACCTTCTGAGACGTCACCAAGTTGACGTAATTATTTATAGTCATTACCGTGATTTATTTTGTGGTAGCCGAATAGGGTATAATGTGGTGTATTTGCTATAGTTTCGTGAAAACCGTTTCTTAAGGCAGCAGCAATTTCGTCTAAATGCTGATCCCATTTTGTATGTTTTTCACCTATGTACGCCCTAATCGCTGCTATTACGGACCGATTAACTCGCTCTGCTGCGTTCGACTGTGGCGAGTAGATCGCAGTTTTCGAATCGATAATACCAAATTCATTCAAAAGATTTTTATATTCATTACTTTTAAATTCAGCACCGTTATCGCTATGTATGACTTCGGGAACATTAAAAAGACAAAAAACTTCATTGCGGAGATATTCAATTATTTGTTTAGCTGTCCCCTTGCTAAGTGCTTTCAACAGAACAAATTTACTAAAATGATCGAGAACGATTAATATGAGAGTGTTACCCCTAGTAGATCTTGGATAAGGTCCTAATAAATCCACATATATTCTTTGCCATGGACGATCAACTTTATGTTGTAATCCCATAGGTGGAGTCATATTGGAATTTGGACTCTTTGTGGTACTGCATACAATGCAGTTCATAATATACGTTTTGACGTCCTTTGTCATCGCTGGCCAGAAGTATAATCTGCGTATTTTTTCAAGGGTTTTCATAATACCTCCATGCGATGAGAGTGGTTCATCATGTTCCTTTTTTATGATGTGATTTCGTAAGCCAGTGGGGATCCATAACTTCCATAATGACGAGTCAGCTAGTGACTGGTGTTTACGTAGTTCCAGACGAATAAAAATATGGTTACCATCTACTTTAAATGCTGGATAGCTCTCAGGTGAGTTCAAGATTTTGGTTTTAAAATCGGTATACTCCTCGTCATCAAAGTGCGTTGGATCGAAAAGATCGTGTTGTATGACTTTAGGTATGCTATCCGAGAATTCTGCAATCTCATCACAGTGTACACGTGAGAGCATATCAGGAACTACATTTTCTTTACCTTTCACGTGTCTTATTTGAAATTTGTAACCCTGGAGTTTTAAGCTCCAACGAGCAAGCCGACCACTTAAATCACGTTGGTCCATCAGCCATTTTAGTGAGGCGTGGTCTGTGATAAGTGTAAACTCATGCCCTTCCACGTAGGGTCGATATTTTTTAATAGCGAGGATGGCTGCAAGACATTCAAGTTCCGTTATAGTATAATTTTTCTGTGCACCATTCAGTTTTTGTGACATGAATGCCAAAGGGCGTTCGTATCCTTCGCCGTCCATTTGGTATAACACTGCTCCAACTCCTTCAGTGCTTGCATCACATCGAATATAAAAAGGCTGATCATAGTTTGGGTTGCAAAGCACTGGCGCAGAAGATAATCTTGACTTCAGAAGTTCAAACGATTGCTGAGCTTCAGCTGTCCACTTAAATTTTCCCTTCTTTAAGCAATCCGTAATCGGTGCGGTTAGAGCAGCAAAATTTTCAATGAAGCACCGATACCATCCAGCCATACCTAGAAGACGGCGAGTTTGTTTAACTGTGGTAGGAGGCTTTAAATCTATAATTGCTGATATTTTTGCTGGATCCGGCTTCAGACCACTCTCTCCCACCAAATATCCCAAATATTTGATCTCTTTCATAACGAAACTGCTTTTCTCGATATTTAAGGTAAGTCCAGCATTTCGAAGATGATTGGCGACCACTATTAACAATTCCAGGTGCTCCTTCAATGTGCCACCTGTGACCAGTAGATCGTCCAGATAAACAAAAACTTTATCGTGCAATTCATGGGGTATTACTTTGTGCATCAGGCGGCACATTGATTGGGCTGCGTTACACAGCCCAAACGGCATCACCTTGAATTGGTAAAGTGGCCGCCCGGGAACTGTAAATGCAGTTTTTTCCTTAGCAGACTCAGTTAAAGGAACCTGGCAAAAGGCATCCTTCAAATCGAGCGCAGAAATATATTTGGTGTCGGATAGTCTTCCCAGCAAGCCATCTATAATAGGAAGAGGGTACGCATCATTTTTTGTAACCCTATTTAATTTTCGCGCATCCAAACAGATGCGAGATTTTCCATTTGATCTCGTTACCACAGTTACTGGAGAGCTCCAAGGACTCTTGCTCACTTCTATGACACCTAAACTAATCATCCGATCAATCTCTGTGTATAGCTCTTTTTGTTTTGCGGGGGACAACGGATAGTACCTTTGTTTAATGGGCTTACATCCTTCAATAATCTCGATATCATGGCTATGTATATTTGTTCGTCCTAGGCCTTCCTTTGAAAATGAAGGAAACAGGTTTATTATTCTGTTGAGCTCTTGCCGCTGATCACTGTTTAAAATATGTTTGTTTGATGGGATTGTCTCATCGTCTTCATAAAACTCACAGATGTCTTGAGATAGTTTTGAAGGAAATTGGATTTGGGGTATCAAATTAAATTTTCGCCAAAAGTCAATTCCCAAATATACAGGTGCTTGTAAACGCGGAACAATACAAAATTTAATGTCTTCGATTTTGTTTCCAAATACGACAGGTAACCAGATGTAACCCTCTATAGTATTTTTAGTACCATCCGCTGTTGTAATGCTTGATTGCATCTTTTTGTAATCTACACCTAGTTCTTTTAATAACTCCATAGCTGCTTTTCCCAAAACACTGACTGTGGCACCACTATCCAAAAGGCCTGATAGGGATTTCGAGTGAATTTTTATTAAGGCGTACGGACGTGGGTCATTATCCATGGAGCACTTTATTAATGACGCAATACAATTTTTAATAAATTGTTTCTTACATCTAAAATATTTTATGGCACGTTTAATTTTATTTTTAACATTGTTGCATGATACATATAATTTACTATCAGATTGTATGTTAGGTATGTCAGATGACTTGGATTTTTTAAACTGTAATACGGTAGGTGTTTCTTGCCTAGACATCTCGGATACATTTGAATTGTAGTTCGAATCGGAGAAATCATTTTCGTGTAGAATAGGTACTTGTGATGACTTAGATATTATCTCGCTGGTTGGTTGGAATCCGACGAAAGATTTTGATTTGTTGAAGTCTGATTCGTTTTGTTCGGTTCTGGGTGTGAAATCCTCGTGATATTCTCACCCATGTTCGAGTTTCCCGACCGGTTGGTCTTGCAATAATGACAGTTTATTTGCTTGATTTTTGGTGCTCCACAACCTAGACAATATAATTTTTGCCAAGGAGCAGGACACATCTCATGTTTGTGATTTGGTTGCCAACAATTCCAACACCTATCTGAAGGACCTGGTTTTATATTCTGTTGGTGGTGATAATTATTGGTATATCTATTATTATTGAACGCTTCAATCTGTGCAGAGGTGTTAATCTCATTCACGTCAGGTTCGTATTCTATATCAAAATAGGGTGTAGTTAACGAAGGATCTGGTAGAGACCTTTGTTGAAATGAGTTAGTATGTATATTCCTGTCACCATAATCAAATTGAATTTCATTCACTGTAGATCGTTTCCTGTTCATTTCATATAGTTTTCTAGGATCATGTCCTGTTTGATCCCACATACGTTCATACCGTTGACAAAGTATCCTTAATTCGTCAACACTTCTAATCGAATTCTGACATGAAAATGTAACGTTCTTTAAGGCTGGGCTCATATTTTGAAAAAGTCGATATAATAATTCATTCTCTGAAAGACGACGATGAAGGCGTGAATTTAATTTTTGTACACCAAGAGCAAATTCTGCAAATGTTTCTCTTGGTGCCTGATGTTTTCTAATAATTTGTTCTAAGATTTCGTTTTCAAAGTCTGCGCTACTGAAATATGAAAGCATTGCAGCCTTAAGAACATTCCACGATACATTTTGGTGATCTTTCTTGTATATCCAAAACCAATCATCTGCTCGCTTTGAAATAAATAAATGAAGGATGCGGGGTAAATTATCTTCCTGGTATCCATCATTATGAGCCATTTGCTCAAGCCTATATATAAAATCGTGGATATTACTTGATTCAGTTCCATCGAATGAGAGATTCCAGTTTTGTTTCAATTTGTAAGCACCGCCTGATCGAAGGTGGGGGTGCCTCTGTGGAAATTCATTACTAATTTGATTTGATCTATCATTAAACGAATTATTTTGATTGAGAAATGGTTCTTCCATATTTCTCATAGCGTTAGCAAAATTGCTAGTAAATCGAGGCTCAATAAAAGACAAATCTTGAAGTTGAGGAGGTTCCTCTCTGGAGTTATTGGTTTGTACCCTAGCATTGGCAAAGAAAGTATCGACAGAGTTTTGTTGTAATTTAGGTTCTACAAATGAGGTTTGTTTACGAATTGCACCTTTGAAACTTTCTGATGTAGGAAGAAAGTTAGTAAAAACATTATTCGACAATCGAACATTTGTTTCTGTATTTGGACCTGAAATATTAACACTCGTCGTTGGTATTGAGGTTGGTTGTGTTTGATTGGCTGCAACATAAGAGGGATTGATATTTGAACTAGTAGCTGTAACAGTTGATGTGACAGCGGCTCCAGCTTCTGATGTTATTATCACCTCTTTGTTGTCTTTATATAGTTTAACAACCCAATTAAAAGTTCTCCTCCAATTAGACAGAAGGTTAGATACACCTGAATCTTGACCAAAACTATTTGCCATTCTTTCAACTCGTTCCTTATAGTGGATACATTGCACTAGTATAGGGATTATTAATTCAACTGAAGGTGAAACTCCAGCAGCTGATAAAGTTTTTCCTAACTCGTCTACTTTATACCGACAAACATTAAACTCATCTAATGGGCTTTCAATAACATGAGATTTTTGTGGTTTACAACTTTTGTCTTTATTTTCCGTCATCAGTGCATCTAATAACAAATCTTTAGCATTTGGAGCATCCATTGTTATACCTCTTACCAGACATTCAACTTCACACTCAGGAAGTGACAAATTCTGAATATATACTTTTGGATCCATTTTTTTTTTTTTTTTTTTTACAAATCTAATATATTTATAAAATTCGCAATAATAAAAGAAATAAATAGACTATAAATAAAGACGTTACAAATAAATTAAGTGTATTTGTATAACACAAAAAATAAATAAATAAATTTGTATAAGATGATTTTATCATTTAGTACGGTGATGAATCTTCAGACTAAGTTACTGTTATACAGTGAGTATACATATAATACGGCATATGTGAAATAAAATTCAATAATCTCTACAAAGGCTCGATTATTCTAAATGTGATGTCATACTAAATTTCAGAGCGATACCTAGTAAATTCTTCACTGTGTCAACCTTGACAAGTAGAATGAACTCAAACATTATTTAACTTGCCGGTATTTAAAAATAAATTATTTGCCATCTGCTGAGCTCCTATGTAGACAACATTAATGAAAACCAACAAGAATCATGAAATCATCATGTATCAATTGTTAGTTAAGCACCATGGATCAATACATAGTTCCATCAGTTGGTTAATCTATGGATATCAAAAACTACAACCACCCGCTTGATAAAAAAAAATCAATAACGTGAAAACGGAAAAATTTGAATCAATATTGTTGCCAAGCGGTTCTACTAGTTGAGTTTGTTAAACAGTTATGCTGCTTGGATGTCTTTTTAAGACGACCTTAATCGATAAAAATGTGCAAACTAGTTTTTATATTAAGTTATCTCACATACGGACATGAAAACATATAAACATTTGTATAAATACTCACTAGCATATATCTTATATTATTCTGGACAAATTGTTAGACCAAAATATGTTATGATATTTTGGTCCCTGTTTCGGCGCCATTTTGTTACAGTTACTATTTGGAGCCATTACACGATTTAGGTTCGGGTAGCTTTCAGTTGGAAATGGGAGGTTCATTTTGCTCCAATTTAAGTTTAACTGTGAACTATAACACATCTACGTGTAATGTTAATTTTTTTTTTTTTTTTGTAAACAGCACTTGTCCGAGAACATCATCACCGAAATAAGAAAATTAATTAGAACATATTTCTTTTATCCTATTAATGAAAAGACCAATTTTTCTTTAAAAAAAAACTAAGACTAAATTTATTATAAATATTATGCATAGGTTATCCCATTAAACAACCAAAAATTTAGAGTTAGATATATATACAATAAAAAATCTTAAGTAAGCAAAGAAGTTATTATTATGTGTTTAACTTATTGATATTTATTATTCCTACTTAAACAAATTAATTATTTGATACCAATTTATTCTTATAACGATTTCAACGTGAAAATTCAAATGGTATGGTTGATGTTGTTATTTTTTTTTTTTATCAACACAAAATATATATATAAAATAAGTATGACTTACCCCACAATCCGCCTGAAGCGCTTCACTAAGATTGGTGGTGGCGTGGCTGAAATTCGGGTTTTTTTACCCAATAAAAATGTTAACTTATACTAAGTGATTTTTCACGTTCCAATAGTTTCAATATTTAAAGATCACTGATAGATTATCTTATCACAACAAAAAAAATCAAATAATTAATCTGTTTGAAACAATTACAGATAAAATACTTATTAATCACGATATAAATTAATTAATTCCTTTTTTCTTTTATTATATAAAAAAAAGAACCGCAAGCGAAACCGTCTGCACTTTCGGAGATTTTCCGCCAGAAAAATAACGTATATAGAGGTTTTGTTTTTATCTATGGATCCTTTATTCTATAAAATAAGAAACAAACAAAGGTTAGAACACGATTTCGAACCAGACAACAGTATATACAATTACCATTTACATGTCTTTATCGTGCTATGTATTATAAGACGCCTTATAAGGTATCCAACAATTTTTTTTTTATAGCATTCCGGCCATCTCCAGAGGTCGTATACAGAAACACACACTATTATTCACAATGAAAAGTTGTATATTTCTTATCACTTGGCACTTTCAATATAGTATAGAACAATTATCTTTTTAGAAAAATAGAATACAGCACGGTTTATATAGACTTGTTTATCGTTCGGTTTCGCCTTGCTATCTGTCCATCATCGATAATTTATTCTTCTTGATCGCTTACGCAAATATATCATATTGAAGGTCAGTTATGTACTTAATATTTAACACAAATGCAGAATTTCTGTTACCATACTAATGTTTAACCAGAGGTACATAGGAAAACAAATATATATCCGCAGTAGTACATATACATATATAAATAAATAAAGATCATATGATCTGGTATATAACAATACAAAAACCGAATACCTTATACATAGTTCAAGCAATAAGTGTTGTTGTTTTATGGACGTCACTTAAATAGAAAGTTTAATTCAAATCTACAAATACATTGGGCCACACAAGTATTATTTAGAATCATTCCCTGTTTGTTCCGTCCAATACAGCTTCCAGTAAAACTGCCTGTTACAATTTCGGAATATTCTAAATAAATAAAAAAATAGAGGCCGATAGTAATAGAATATACACGTTTTGTGTCACTTTTGGAATGTTCGTAATATGTAGTCAGAATGAATAAAATAAAATATTATCTGAAAGCTTAGTTATTTATTTATTTTCAAAATTAAATTAAATGATGAATTCAACTTCGAAGTATTTATCGCTGTAAACGGATTGTTCATACATACTGTAACATTTGAAAAACAACAATACTGAACAATTATAGTAAAATAATAATGCGTGTACAATAGATTAATTTCTAATTTATATTGCTTCCAGCTTTACGACCAACAAACAATCCTGATTAAACTATAAATCCATATCTATGTATGTACATATGTATGTATATAGCATATCGTAAATTAAAATTCCTATCACACTGGTTGTTGAAATATTTGTATTACAACGAAAACAGAATTTTATTTAAGCCAAAGTACATTTTCATTTTAATCGGCTTTCACCATAAAATCATTTATTCAATGTTCTGTAATCCATCAATCAATATCAGGTTTTGATTTGATTTTTTTTTTTTTGTTAATTAATTTTTTTTATGCTCTGTAATCAACAGAATCTATAGATATACATAAATAATTATACAAAAAACATGTTAACAACATATTGTTCATACATTTTGCAAATTATTTCTTTTGATACTGGCACACGGATGATGTGGTAATTTGCTCAAAAACGCATCAAATTTCCATTAATATTGTGTGTGCGTGTGTGTGTGTGTCCGTTCATCTACTTGTTTTAAAAATTTTAAATTAATGATTTTGGCCTGTTATCTACATAATCGAGTTTTTTTATTTTTTATAAATATATATATGTACATACATATATACAATATCATTAATTATTAACAAAACTGACCATGATTTGTATATATTCTAATTTAGATGTAGAGTAGTAGACGAATAATTAATTAATCTTTCCCGCTTAACTAATCCTTTTGGCAAAAACATTAACCCTTTGCTTTAAATATTTAACCAAAATAAAATAAATACGTTTAATTAGCCAAATTATGAAATCCGTTGTTAGTGTGATAATTTGACAGTATTTATTTTATTTTTAAAATACATTGTCATTGGGAATTAAATAACAACTTTTTGGACATGTATAAATATAATATAATTAATTAAATAACATTAATAATAATATATATACATACATACGTATATATATATATATATATATATATATATATATATATATATATATATATATATATATATATATATATATATACATATATATATATATATATATATATATATATATATATATATATATATATATATATATATACATATATATATACATATATATATATATATATATATATATATATATATATATATATATATATATATATATACATATATATATATATATATATATATATATATATATATATACATATATATTTATCTATATATATAAAGGGTTTTCCAATAAGAGGTTTCATTTTGAATAACCTGGTATTTGGACAGCTGACATTTTTGAAGCTATCATCATTTGATATTTGACAAGTAAAAACTAATTACTTAAAATGGTACGATGAAAACTAAAGCACTTTTTGGTGGTGATGAAGCACCTTCTCGGCCGGCAATAGTGAAACTCTGCAATAGTGAAACGTCAATCTTTGGAATTAGACAGTCCATAAACGACATTACACCGTATTTTGTATAAAGACTTAGGTCTGTATCTGAGTTGAAATCCTTAACAAAGGCTGTGAGCCTACCTTTATTAATTCAGTAAGGCGGGAAGTGATTGACATTAGTTTGTGCTCCATGTCGATTATCGATTTGATCTGTAATTGGAGGGTAACCAATGCCATTCTCACTTCCGACCATAGGTGCATCTCGTTTAATTTCGTTTATGTGGTTTCGTTGGGTGAGATATGTTCGACTGAGGATATTGAATTGCTAGCCTCATCTTTGACGCATGCAGTCCCTTCAGCATTCGAAAATTCTTGTTCTCTTATTACCAAGCAAAAACCTCAGAATAATCCTTTTTGGTGTTCTGATCTCAAAAAACTGAGGAAAACTGCTAGGAGACTCAAAATTAAAGCCAAAAGATCTGACCTTCAGGTTGATTGGGATAACTTTCTGGCAGCTCAAAAAGAATATAAGAAAATGCTGAGATCCAATCGTAGGACTTCTTGGATTAGCTTCTGCGAAGAAATTAATAGTATATCTGGGATCGCCAGGCTTAATAGGTCCTGGGTTAGAAATGATTCCTGCCGACTAGATGTGCTGCGACTTCCTGATGGCAGATTAACCTCTTCCAGGAAGGAAATTGTCGAACTACTACTTTCTGTTCATGTCCCTGGGTGCAATGTTATCAATCATGACTATGTTGCTGACGCCCATCCTAATGGTACTGATTATTCACCTGACTGGGACTTAGCCTGCAGGCTAGTCACTCTCAACACCTTGCGCTGGAGCGTTTTCTCCTTCTTACCTTATAAATCAGGTGGTCCATATGGAGTTTTTCCTGCTGAGTTACAGCATGGATTTCCCCTAATTCAGGAACATTTACTTCGACTCTGCCAAGCGTACTTTGCGTTTGGATATGTTCCACAGTCCTGGAGCAGGAGTAGAGTTGTGTTCATCCCGAATGCTGAAAAGACGGATTATACCGATCCCAAGGCATTTCGCCCTATTTCTTCAACTTTTCTCGAAACTCTGAAAAGAATTGTTGACAGATATATTAGGGATCATGACTTATCTGTCATCCCACTCAGTAGCACTCAACATGCTTACAGAGTTGGGAGATCATGTGAAACTGCGCTGCATGAACTTGTTACGAGTATTGCAAGATCGGTTAGTATTAAGGAGTTTATTGTGGGCACTTTCCTGGATATTGCGGGTGCCTTTGATAGTACTTCTTTCGCTCCCATCACTGAAGCCTGCTCAAACTTTGGAATTGACCAAACCATTGTTACATGGTTTGGATCTTTGCTGCGGTCTCCAAGTTGTAGAAATGTGGTGTCTAGAGAAGGGGTTGTACGTTAATGCATCGAACTAGTCTGATAGTCTTCACCAGACGTAGGAATACTGGAGAGCTGTCTGCTCCTTCTCTTTTTGGAGAAACGATCGCTAGATCCGACACAGTAAAGCATCTAGGTGTCATTCTGAACAGTAAACTCTCCTGGAAATCTCATATTGAAATAAAACTGCAAAAGGTCACTTCCATTTTCTGGCAGTGTAAAAGAGCATTTGGGAAGTCCTGGTGTCTGACCCCCAAAATGCTGATGTTTATTTACAAATCTCTAGCTTTACCTATGCTATCTTACGCATCTGTTGTTTGGTGGCCTGTGGTTCAGTCAGTTTCTGTCATTGCGAAGCTTAATAGCATACAAGGTATGGCTTGTCGAGCTATTACGGGTGCTATGTCCTCTTCTTCCATACTTGCTTTGCAGGCAATTTTATTTCTGCCCCCACTGCAGTTGGTCATCATAGGCACAGTATGCTCTGCTACCTTTCGCCTAGGGTGTATTGGTGCGTGGAACGCTCCCGACCTAATCACAGGGCATAGACTAATCTACAATTTATTCAGCTCATATACATCAGAAATTAATATGGCTAATGACAAATTGTTGCCAGAATTCTGCTTTGATATCTCTTTCTCGGTGGTTTATCCAACGAGGAACTCGTGGTTGTCTCAAGAAATCAAGGGCTGGGTGGCTCAGTCGCCCGTGTTTTTCGCTGACGGGTCTCACTCTAATTTTGGTGCAGGTTTTGGAACCTATTGTCCTGACCATAACCTACAATCATGTGGGAGTTTATTCCGGAACTGCACTGTATTCCAAGCGGAGCTGATTGCACTCACACGTTGTGCGATTGACGCTTCTAACCTCGCTTTTTCCAGAAAAGGTATTATTCTATGCAGTGATAGTAAACCTATGCTCAATTCATTACGAAATCCTATGATCACTTCCAAACTGGTCAAAGACTGTAAACATTTTATTAACGTACTTTGCTTTAATAATTGTGTCAGAGTTATGTGGGTTCCGGCTCATTGTGGCATTGAAGGTAATCAGATAGCTGATGTTTTAGCTAAAACAGGCTCAAGGATGGGATTCATTGGATCTGAACCGGCAGTGCCTTTAATTGTGGTAAGGAAGCTGTTAAGAAATACATGTTTTTGCAGGCTAAGCGTAATTGGCTAGCTTCTACTACATTCCGAGTGGCTAAGTACTTCATTTGTGAACCTAATCTGAGGCTCACAAAGTTTGCTCTATCTTTGAAGAAAGACCAACTGAGAGTTCTGGTCGCTATTCTGACCGGCCATAGTCGCTTTAAACTCTATTTAAAAAGAATGGGACTTGTCCAAGATTCCTTGTGTGACAACTGTCTTGAAGATGACGATGACAGCATTCAGTTTGTCTGTGGCTGTCACGCCTTCGAGGTAGTTAGGTCCCGATTTCTTAATTAGAGATCTTTAAATGTAGGTCAATCGTCATCCCTACCCTGGTTAAAGCTGTTACAGTTTGCCAGAGCAGCCGAGCGCATTTGCGAATTATGAAAGGTCCAGAGTGGCATTGAGTGCGGAACCTGCTTGGATTCCAGCCAACTTTAATAATAGGTCTTAAGGCTTATAAAGTTCAGTTAACACAAGAAGTCAAACCGGTCGATCGCCATAAACGTTGTATCTTCGCTGATTGGATCCTTCAAATGCATCAAAATGATCCGAATTTTCATCGAAAAATGATCTTTAGTGATGAGGCCCATTTTCACCTCGGAGGCGACATTAATAAGCAGAATTGTCGCATTTGGGGCTCAGAAAATTCAAGTATGATTGTTGAAAAGCCTCTCCATCCTCAACTTTTTCGAAAATAAGGCTGGTACAACTGTTACAGTGAATGGATTGCGCTACCGAGCTATGATTAATGATTTTTTATGGCCGGAATGTGCCACACAAGCAACGAAACAATCGCAATTTTGCAAGACAAGTTTCTTGATCGTGTTATTTCTCGAAGAGGTGATCACAATTGGTCACCGATATCTTGTGATTTAACACCTTTAGACTCGTGAAGTTATCGAGGACATACAAGTGGCCACGGTCATTTGGCTGATATCGTTTGCAAATGTTATTGGCATAAATTCCTCTTTACAATGAAATAATCATTCATTGATTTTTCTTCAAATTTTCTTCAATCTCGTTTTTTTTTAAATATCAAAATTCAAACTCTTATTGGAAAACCCTTTAAAATATAAAATAAATACGCATTCTGGACTCATTAATTTTATTTGCGAGTCGCTTTTCCCGATTGTAAATTGGGAAACTTTTTTAATTTTTTGTCGTTAAAAAATTATTATGATTGAGGAAAAATAGCTGTCATTTTTATATTTTATACTCTATACTAAAATGAGTTGTGTCAAAAGTATTAACGCGAATAAAGAATAAATTTGGCGAAGACATCATCTGTCAAATTAATCCATTGCGAAGAACACGCGATAAAACGAGCATTGAAAGTTGGTGACTTGTTTCGACTGTTATTTGATTTTAAGTGTAGTTGTTTTATTGGTGGTGGCTGTGTCAAAATTGCTCGTTTAGTTCCCTAATTCGATACTGTAATCAACCGAGCTCTATAAATAATTGAAACCATGTAAGCAATATTTTTTGTTCGTATTCCAACATTTCAAGCTCGTGTGTGAAGAGACAATATCATATGACATTCGATTAAATGTTGGACATTTTTATGACATAATGTCACATTTGAGAATTCAGTTTCATAGAAATCTTTAAATAGATATTATATTTGTGTCATTTTGATTGACATTTTTATTTGTAAGCGTAAACTATATTATTCAATTGGTCCAAGGGTATAAATAAAACGAGAAAGTAACAACCAATTATTATTAAGAACACGGTTAGTACAATAACAATTCTCAAAAAAAAAAAAAATTAAAGCGAACCATTCTAAAACTATAAAGAATATGTTAACATTTATTGTTTGGGGAGCCATAAAAATTTATGTTTTTCAATTATTTGATATTTTTAATTACCCAACAAAAAATGTAATTATATATTTTTTTTTTATGTAATTAGATAATTTTATTTTTCTCTCCCCGACTAAAATTATTTTAAATAAAAGAACAAACACAATATAAATAGAAATAAAATGAACATAAATTAATTTTTCAAATTACATAAAAATAAAAATAGCAACAAAACGAAATAAATTTTTTAATAAGATTAATTAAACAAAATTTATCACCATAAAAAAAAAAATAAAAAATAAAAATATCCCCTGGTTTTATAAGTATTCTTATTTTTTTTGGAAGTCTGTGAATTTAATTATTAAAAATAAAATTAATTAATTATTATTTGATGTACATATTTTTCTTTATATAAATTATATAGGTACATTTCTTTTATAGATATAAAGATAAAATTAAGAATTATTAATTTGTTTGCGTTTTCTCTAATCTAAACGTTTATTAAAAGTTGAATAAGATGTCTGCCATTTTATAATGACGTCAGTAATTTAATAGCGAAATCGGCATGGAATGGTACTCAATATTATAAAGAGAGAGGTTTTTCAGTTTTAATGAATAAATAGTTAATATCAAAATACTGAATTTGTAATTATTGGACCAAAATACTTAAAATTTAATGTTTGATGAGTGAACTTTTAACAAATTTATTAAATTTGTATAATTTTAAAGCTAATATATTCATCTTTAAGATTTCAAAGCTGTATTAATTATTAAAGTTTTTATTTGATTTGTCCATTTTAGTGAATTATTTGTGGATAATTTGAAGATAAAAAAATATATTGAATTTGAAAGGGTCCAATATATTTTCTTGTGGAGTATTTTTATAGTCTTATCATGTACTGAATATATGTATTTTTTCTAGCTTGTGGCTTGATTGGATTTTTTATACCACATATTTATAAAATAGTCGACAAGAAGATTGTGTTTGCGTAATTAATCTCCGAGAGTGCCTTGTTAATTAGTGTAAATCATAATAAATTTTTAGAAATAACTCAAACTATAAGAAAACAAATGCTGGAAAACTCATCTCAAATCCTCCGTTTAGAAAAATTCTTATCCTATGAAATATTCCCTAATGATAGGCGTATTAGACCTATATAGCGGAATCTTGCCCAAATCTCTGAGAGTGCCTTGTTAATTAGTGTAAATGATAACAAATTTTTAGAAATAACTCAAACTGTAAGTAAAAAAATGCTGCAAAACTCATCTCAAATCCCCGTTTGGAAAAATCTTCTTCTATATTAGACCTATATAGCGGTGTTTTGCCCAAATCTCCGAGAGTGTCTTGTAATTGGATTTGTTAACATCTATAAAGTTGCTAGCAAAAAATTGTAAATTTTCGTATTCGAAGCCAGTTAGTGAAAATGTTTTCGTTTCGTTTTATCGTTTTTTTTTATAATTTTTATGTTGCCATAATTATTGAAAAAATCACTTTATGAAATAATTTACTTTCTTGAAATTCTCATTTTAAATGGCGGAATTTACCAACACATATTCATTTCAATTGGATTCCATGGGATTTTCGTTCCGTAATTTTTTTCTAATTGGAACCGTATACGTATACGTGTTATTTTTCGTTAGAAACTTCACAGGCTCAAAGAATTTCGTTTTTGTGTTATGTTTTAATTACTTTATTTAAACCACGAAGGAAGAATATTCGAAATGAGGTCTTTCGAAAAAAAATTTTTTAAATTTATATCGCAAAAAGAAAGCTTCCTAAAAGGTGTCCACTATGTGTAAAATAAATTGCTGATATCTTATATCGGGAATGTTATGTTTGAGTATAATGTATGTTAATTTTCGCATTAATAATTTTTTGTTGCAGAAATGACGCATGTCAGTCAGTTTTACAATCATGTTAATTATTGTCATGATGAAATTTGGAAACGAAATGTTAAATGTCAATAAATTATTTTTATGCACTATACAAATATATAGATCACAAAATTCCAATGATACTTCATTTTTAATTTTAATACGAATAACATTCAAAATTGACATAATAAATAAATTTACAACTCTCATTAAAATGATACCTAAGTAGCTTTAGGCACACTTCTTCCACACTTGGTACTCTATTACATTTGCTGGCATGTTAGAAAAAAGATTGCTCTTCAGTATTGTAATGTAATGAAACTCAAACGTCTTAAAGTTGAATTGAACCGCTGTGTAGTAACACATATATTCCATTTTACGTATCTCTTAATGGGTTTTGGTTTTAGCTTTTCATGGTTTCGTACCCTAATTCCAATTAACCTTCGGAACCAGCGAAGATTATTGTAAAGAGAAATCGCCAAACCATAATTATAGTTTATTTTCTACATAAATTATTTATTTTCTATGTTTATTTTCTTTTTGTTACATTTGTATTAATTAGATTGCAAAATATAATTATAAAAAATTGTAATTAACATATGTATATAAATTCATTCATTATCAACTTAGTACACTAATTATCAAGAATAAATTTAAAAATTAACAACTCAACTTTCTGATATTTTTACGAAACTTATCTGTCTAATTATAAATAGTACTAAAAGTTATCTTTTAAATTATTGATTAATTCTAAAAATTAGTAACGTGTGCTACCTCCTCTTGCATTTATAACACATTTTACCCTCTCTGGCATTGAATTTATCGAATTGGCCACAGTATCTTGAGGGATTTGTTCCCAAGCTTGAATTACCGCGTTGATCAGTTCTTGTGGCGAAGAAAATGATACATTAACTTCATAAATTCATCTCCCGATTATGTCCCACATATGCTCGATGGGATTAAGGTCTGGGCTGCAAGCGGGCCACCGCATTACTGGAACATCCACAGCCTCAAGGTATTCCTTTACTACATTTGCGACGTGTAGACGAGCATTATCATACATAAACATGAATTCATCTCCGATAAATGGTGCAAATGGCATCACATGAGGTTCCAAACACTTGTCGATGTATCTAATTGCAGTCATGGTACCGGTATAAATCGGTACCAACTCTGTTCTTGCAGTAAGTGATATTTCACCCCAAACCATAATAGAACCTCCGCCGAAAGCACGTTTAGAAATAATGCATGCCGGTGCAAAACGCTCACCTGGCCGACGATAAACTCTTATCCGACGGTCTGATGATCCAAGGCAAAATCTAGACTCGTCGGAGAACAAAACATTGGCCCATTGTTCGGTTGTCCAGTTTTCATGTTCGAGAGCAAATGTTAAACGAGCTCTGCGGTGTGCTGTAGACAACTCTGGTGTATTAGATCTGATTTGATGCTACGTCCAGTTACGAACCGTTTTCTCAAACAAATTAATTTAATATACATACCTATCCTCAGCGAGTGTTGTACATCGATTTCTCCCACTACCAGCACGACGATGATACTGTCCATTCTCCTGGAATCGTTTAATCACTCTTGATATTGTGGATTGGTCAACTATTAACAGTTGTGCAACGTAAGACTGAGTTCTTCCTTCTTTATCTAATGTAATGGCAAATGATTTCTTCCGGCCGACAAGTTATTCATTTTTATTTGTATTTAATGAAAAACCTTACTTTTACACTTAATTGTATAATTTAAATAACATTTTATTGCAAATAAACATTTCGACTGAACAGCCAAAGTGGTCAAATTTCTGCTAAACTCGAATTCAACAAAACAAATGATAGTATTTTTTTTAATGCATGTGTATTTCAGTGAGAACTAGATACTATATAGATTTTATCATGATAATTATACATAAAAACAATTATTAAGCTACTCGTAATTTCAAAAATACAGATTATGCGTTTTTTTGCCCATAAGTGTATTAACAATATATATGAATAATTCGTTTGGAATTATCCGCTGTGTGCCGTGTTATGTGGTCCTTCAAGCCCTGACTTGCGTGGAGATTAATTCTTAGAGTAAACATTAAATTATAGGAAAAACCTGCGGTCCAGCTGTTTCACGATACATGCATGTGGTGTCGTTTTGTTGCAACTGCACATGTTGTTAATAACCTTTATTTGAAAATATAGCCACAAAAAGTTGATTTTCATGCCACGGTAGCGTTCATCGTTTTTAAAAAGTAATGGCCGGACCCAAAACAGCACACAAACAGTGACTTACTTAGAAATATGTGCCTCATCGCTAAACTTTTTGGATAAGTTTATCCATTAACAGTTATCAATTACATCGGTTCTACATAAGTTGTTATCTGTATGTTACCAAAACCAATGTTACCCAGCCAAAAAGTAAATAAGTTATTTGGGAACAAACTATTATATTTGGGTTAAATTACGCAAGATACGAAATTGGTTGTCATATCAGTATATGTATAACTTTGATTCGGTTGCCTGAAAAGGATAGAAAAACAATAATAATATATTATGCAAGAAATGGAATTCGGTCGATTTATCGAAAAACAATCTGCTGAATCACTCGTGTCTAGTTATAGACATGCGTACTATACTTGTTAATTGTTAAAACCTCTAACAAATTTAATTGGATTGTTAATTACTTACTAGATGGTTTAACCGGTTGTTTAAAATAAAAAAAACAAATATGTTTGTTTAATATGAAATTTTATGTTAATTTCGGTTGTACCAACATTTATAAAAAAATCATATAATCATCATTATAAAATAAGAAATGAATTTATCTAATAAGTTATTTGTGTCATATGTCAATTAAGGTTTGTTGGACTATGCAGCAATAGATGAGTTGAATCGTCAGATGAATTCTTTTTGTTTAACGCTTTAAGTCGTGATCTAGTGTTTGATTGAACTCGTTCTATTATAAAGCATGTGAAGTTATCCCAGTTTTTCATCCCAGAAAAAAACAAAATATTCATCAGGCAATACAATTTCATCCCATCCCAGTTTTTTTCTTTTATTTATAATAAATAACATAAAATAATTTTTTTCATTTATTCTATCCCATCCCAGTTTTTTAATAATTTTTTTGATTTTCTTTTACAATTTTTAATACATACGAGTATGTATGGTATAAAATAAATGTATATGAAATATTGTACTACACTACAATCTCCTAAAAACTTGAAGGGCCAAAAACGTTGAGAATTGTTTTGGGATGGTTAAGGTTAGGACTAATTTTTGGCGTAGAGAACAGATCAAGTCTATGCACCAAATTTTGGCAAATGACCAATTTCTAATGGGCCCATATAAAAAATGTACTACACTATTATCTCCTAAATACTTAGAGAGCCAACAACTTTGAAAATTGTTTTGAGATGGTTAAGGTTAGGGCTAATTTTTGGCGTAGAGAACAGATCAAGTCTGTGCACCAAATTTTGGCAAATGGCCAATTTCTAATGGGCCCATATAAAAAATGTACTACACTACTATCTCCTAAAAACTTAGAGGGCCAAAAACTTTGAGAATTGTTTTGAGATGGTTAAGGTTAGGACTAATTTAATAATACACAATTTTATTTGTAACCAATACAATTAATTTCTGTTATTTACGTACATTTTTGAATTTTACAAAATCTTTTGTACAACGTACTATTAACAAACGGTTATTTTGTGTTTCTTACAAATATTTGTATAGATCCCACGTACATTTGCAAACTTTACAAGTGATTTGGTTTCTTTACAACAAAATACTCATAAATTATCCGTGTTGCGATAAATCTGAAAAATTAAAATCATTTAAATTGTGATCTAGCTACCATAAAGTTGATTTAAGAGCTAAAAATTGAAATTAATTAAAAATAGTGGAAGAAAGTTTTTACAAAGATTAACTTGAATAAGATTAGTAAGTGAATAGTGAGTGTGATAAAACTGACCAGTGAAAATTATTAAAATGTACTGTGAATTATAGGAACTCCAGTAGTACATATGTATATATATATATATACATATATATATATATATATATATATATATATATATATATATATATATATATATATATATATATATATATATATATATATATATATATATATATATATATAATATATATATATATATATATATATATATATACATATATATATATATATTTATACATTCTTATTATAAAATAATTTAGTTTCAGAATCAACGCAACAGACCATTTAAGTTAGCTAGGACGCTCTTAAGGTTAATAATTGTAGTTGAGCGGAGATGGGTTTAGCGTTTTTAAAACAATTAACTTTAGGAGTTGTCTCCTTTTATATAGTTTTATTTATTTTTTTATAACATATATTTTTATTTATTTGTATATATATATTTTATTTATAATTTTAATTCGTATTTATTTATTTATATAATTTTTGTTTATAATTTACTTTAATTAAAATTCACCACCACGTTATTCTGATTTCGCACTTGTTGTTAACTTGACACTCCAAAATTCAATATCGCAATGGACGACCATATTGTGTTGTTTTTTGAGTTGTGTTGTTGTAAAATGACGTCGCCTTCGTGTTCGTTTTGTGTTGAAGGAACACATGCGCCGGCGACGGTCAACATTGCACTTATGTAGTGCAGTGGGTTTTTATTGCATCACCGAACATTGTTAGTTCGTGGTGATGTTGGTTGGATGGCGATTGTTTTACTATAAATGTTTTATAGTAATGGTTCGGTTACTGGATAGTGTTGGTTGGATAGATTGATATGTGATGGGGTTAGTGAACGCTTAATTCAAATAAGTTGGATTATATTTGAATTTCACTAATTGTTTTGTTTGTGGCAGAATCGAATATCGGTGAGTCGAATATTCGAGCTGCTACAGTACCCCCTCTCCAGATGAGAAACCATTGGTTTTGAGACGTTATACTGTGAACCGGACGGTTTTATATCGTTTGCTGGCTGATATTTGATCAGCCGTGTTGAGAATACCGTACGCCGGTTTCAATCTGTCGATTGAGATTGAGTGGTGTTTGTCTTTGATTGAGACAATGAATTGCTTGCGTAAGCGGCGTATAACTTTGTATGGCCCATCGTATGGAGATTGTAATCCAGTTCGAACCTTATCAACCCGGACAAAGACGTAATCGCAATTGTTGAGCGATTTTGGAACGAATATGTTGTTTTCGTTCGTTGGTCTTGTTGCCGTGGGGATAATATTTTGCATGGTGGTGCGGAGTTGGTCGATGACTGTGTCGGTTGTGGATGGAGACGGTAGAGGATGTTCGATGAAGAACTCACCGGGTAGCTTGATGGTTTGACCGTAAACCATTTCAGCTGGTGAGCACTTCAGATCTTCTTTGACCGTTGCTCGAATACCAAGTAGAACGATTGGTACTTCGGAGCTCCAGTGAATTGTGTTGCCTCGGGCCTTGAGAGCAGCTTTGAGCTGGCGGTGGAAACGTTCGACCATGCCATTGGCTTGCGGATGGTAAGCCGTTGTACGTATCCGATGCGAGCCGAGGAGTTTCGTTAACTCCGAGAAAAGCTTCGACTCGAATTGGGTTCCTTGATCAGTGGTGATGTCAAGTGGAACGCCAAATCGTGATACGTAGTTTTGAATGAATGTGGTGGCAATGGTTGCTGCAGACATGTCGCTCATGCAGTACGCTTCTGGCCATCGAGTGAAACGATCGACACAGGTGAGTAGATATGAGTATCCATTGGATGGAGGAAGTGGTCCTACGACATCTAAATGAATGTGCTCAAATCGACCAGGTGGAATTGCGAATTGTCCAAGAGGCGATTTTGTGTGTCGCTGGACTTTTGATTTTTGGCAGGATAAACAGGATTGTGCCCAATGGGTCACGTCATTGTTTATGCTGGGCCAAAAGTATCGAGCAGTAATCAATTTACGAGTTGCGCGGACACCAGGATGTGAGATACCGTGTAGTGTGTCGAAGATGGTTCAATTCAGCCTTGAGTGACGTGAATGCGTGTTGACATTCGTCAGGCCAAGAGAAGTTCTTAGCGGTTTTGGGCTTACGTAGTAGTACTGCCAGGTGGCTGTGAATTGGGTTGAGTATTTCAGCGAGCTTTGGTATAAATCGGTGGTAGTAGTTGACCATGCCGATGAATCGCTGAATACTTTTGATTGAGGTTGGAGCTGGGAATTCTTTAATGGCATTGATTCGGTCTTGTGACGGAAGGATGCCATTAGCGGTAATCTTGTGGCTGAGGAAATCAAGAGTGGATGCGCCGAAGACGCATTTTGAGCTCTTGATGTGAACATCAAACTCGACAAGTCGTTGGAAAAGTGTTTCCAGATGGAGTTTGTGTTGCTCCTCAGTTTGAGATGCCACAAGAATGTCGTCTATGTAGACGAAAACGAAGTCGAGATCTCGAACGACTTCGTTCATGAAGCGCTGAAACGTTTGTGCGGCATTGCGTAATCCAAATGGCATTCGGGTGTATTCGAAGAGGCCAAATGGTGTGGTGATTGCCGTTTTGAAAACGTCTTCAGGTGCCACGGGAATGTGGTGATAACCTCTGATGAGATCAAGTTTGGAGAAAACTTTGCAGCCATGCAAGTGCATGGTGAAGTTTTGAATGTGGGGTATCGGGTAGCGATCCGGTATCGTAACCGTGTTTAAACGCCGATAGTCCCCACATGGCCTCCAGTCTTGATCTTTCTTCTTGACCATGTGTAATGGACAAGAGACGGAAGATGTCGATGTTCGACAAATCCCTAATTCCACCATGTGTTGAAATTCTGCTTGTGCAGCTTTGTGTCGCACCTGATCTAGTCTGCGTGGTCTCGACACGGGAAGATGGCCTTCTGTGACGATGTGATGTACCACGTTGTGTCGGACTGGCATTTTGTAGTTCGGCTCTGCTGTAAGTAGTGGGTACTTTTTGAGCAGAGTGCCGTAGCCGTTGTCGATGTTAAAATGGATCGGTGTTGGTGTGTTAACACGAACCATTGTGGCGTTTATTGACAGCTTTGTAGCTGGATCAATCAGCCGCTTGTGTTTGACATCGACAAGAAGTCCGAATTTGCTTAGAAAATCCGCGCCAATGATCGGACGATTCACTGCAGCTAGTATGAAAGCGTGCGTGAAGGTTCGTTTGAGTCCGATATCCACGTTAAGCAATTTTGTGCCGTACGTGTGGATGATTGAACCATTGGCAGCCGATAAGACTAGATTTGAATTTCGATTTGACAATGTGTAATTCATTTTGAAATTCATTGCTGGAATTACCGAAAGGTCAGCGCCAGTGTCGACTAAGTAGGTGAGTTTGTTGTGTTTATCGTACACAAACAAACGTGACGTATATGGTGTGTTTGTGGTCAGGGGAGGCATGTTGCTCTCAACCCGTGACTCTAACAGTTTTTTTGGTGGTCAATGTCCATCTTTACGGCGGCCGCGTACGTCGATGGTTGCGACGTGGTGAAATTGCACGGTGGCGTGCATTTTCTGGCGGCTCTACCAAACTTTGTGTGGAACCAGCATTTACCATGTTGGTACGTGTTGTTGCTGGGACTGCGGGTTCGATTGCGTGAGGGAGCTCGTCGTCCACGCGAACGGCTTCGACCTCTGAGTAACCCGTCGAGTCTGGACTCGATTCTCGACAGTCTTTGTTCGAGTGTGTTTGGTGGTTGTGTTGAACGGGGAGTTCTGTCTCCACTGCGTTCACGTGATTGCCGGTATGGATTATTGATTTGACTGACGCTTTGAGATGTGATGTTTATGACATCATACATCTTGTCGGCTATCTTGGCTAACGTTTGTGTGGTGGAGGATTCGGGCTGTGCTACCAGCGCTATGCGAATCAACTCCGGCATTTTACGTATCCACAAAGATTTAATGATATTTTCATTAAAACTGTTGTTAGCTAGTGTGTGTATGTGCCGTAAAGCGTCAGATGGTTTTTGGTCGCCTAATTGCTGGCCTGAAAGCAATTGTTCCAACTGACGTTCGCCCGATGGTGCTAGTCGTTCTAGCAGCGTTTGCTTTAATGTGTTGTATTGGTTGGTTGTCGGCGGATTGAGGAGGAGATCCGAAATCACATCGCACGTTTCTGGTTGCAAGGCTGATAATGTTTGCAGGTACTTTGTTTTATCAGCTGTTATACCTTGCAGACCGAATTGTATTTCGGCGAGCTGAAACCATGTGTTTGCTCTTTGTGGCCAGAAAGGTTGTATTGTTATTCGCTGATGTGATGCCGCGATCTCTATTTTTGGACCTTGTTGATCTTGTTCATCGTCCGACATTTTTGCACAAACCAATAAAACAAATCAAAATACAACAATACAATATTTTAAAGCGGAATGGTTACCGTGTAAAAAAAAATAGTTGACCAAAAATGAAAAATTAAGCGGAATGGTTACCGTGTAGTGAATGGTTTGAAGGCCGGGATGCTCCTTCTTTTTAACGCCCGATGCGAGATACCCCCGAATATGGAGTTCCTTGCGTCCTACCTTATATTGGGGGGGGGCTCGTTGAAATTTAAAAAAATAAATGTAAAAATAGCGAGAAAACGACCAGGGTGTGAGACTATGGATGGGTGTGCACGTGGTGGTGAAAAAATATATATAAAATGTACAGTAATAATGATTCTACGTTAATGTTTTTTAATTAAAAGTGATTCTACGTTAAAAAATTTTAATTAAAAGTGATTCTACGTTAATGTTTTTGAAATATTGTTAATGAAAAAAAATAAAAAAGGAAAAAAATTTTTGATAGAGAAAAAATATTTACTAATAATAAAAATAAAAAAAAACTCTTATCTGGGTTTTGTACAATGCTGATGATGCTGCTGCTGTTGTTGTTGGTCGTTGCGGTGAGGGTGGATCGCTTCACCGTTTGAATTGTCCCGCCGTTGCGGTGAGGGTGGATCGCTTCACCGTTTTAGTTGTCCCGTCGTTGCGGTGAGGGTGGATCGCTTCACCGTTTATCCCGCGTTGCGTGTGTGGGTCGTCCCCTACACCACGTTTTTTAATTTTTTTGTTTTTGTAATTTGTTCCCGCGTTGCGTGGGTGGTTCGTCCCCTACCCCACGTTTTTACTGCTTTCCTACGCGGATGCGTGTTTTTTGTTGCGGTAAAAACCGCTATCGGAGGTCACCACTTTAGCGTTTTTAAAACAATTAACTTTAGGAGTTGTCTCCTTTTATATAATTTTATTTATTTTTTTATAACATATATTTTTATTTATTTGTATATATATATTTTATTTATAATTTTAATTCGTATTTATTTATTTATATAATTTTTGTTTATAATTTACTTTAATTAAAATTCACCACCACGTTATTCTGATTTCGCACTTGTTGTTAACTTGACACTCCAAAATTCAATATCGCAATGGACGACCATATTGTGTTGTTTTTTGAGTTGTGTTGTTGTAAAATGACGTCGCCTTCGTGTTCGTTTTGTGTTGAAGGAACACATGCGCCGGCGACGGTCAACATTGCACTTATGTAGTGCAGTGGGTTTTTATTGCATCACCGAACATTGTTAGTTCGTGGTGATGTTGGTTGGATGGCGATGGTTTTACTATAAATGTTTTATAGTAATGGTTCGGTTACTGGATAGTGTTGGTTGGATAGATTGATATGTGATGGGGTTAGTGAACGCTTAATTCAAATAAGTTGGATTATATTTGAATTTCACTAATTGTTTTGTTTGTGGCAGAATCGAATATCGGTGAGTCGAATATTCGAGCTGCTACAGTACCCCCTCTCCAGATGAGAAACCATTGGTTTTGAGACGTTATACTGTGAACCGGACGGTTTTATATCGTTTGCTGGCTGATATTTGATCAGCCGTGTTGAGAATACCGTACGCCGGTTTCAATCTGTCGATTGAGATTGAGTGGTGTTTGTCTTTGATTGAGACAATGAATTGCTTGCGTAAGCGGCGTATAACTTTGTATGGCCCATCGTATGGAGATTGTAATCCAGTTCGAACCTTATCAACCCGGACAAAGACGTAATCGCAATTGTTGAGCGATTTTGGAACGAATATGTTGTTTTCGTTCGTTGGTCTTGTTGCCGTGGGGATAATATTTTGCATGGTGGTGCGGAGTTGGTCGATGACTGTGTCGGTTGTGGATGGAGACGGTAGAGGATGTTCGATGAAGAACTCACCGGGTAGCTTGATGGTTTGACCGTAAACCATTTCAGCTGGTGAGCACTTCAGATCTTCTTTGACCGTTGCTCGAATACCAAGTAGAACGATTGGTACTTCGGAGCTCCAGTGAATTGTGTTGCCTCGGGCCTTGAGAGCAGCTTTGAGCTGGCGGTGGAAACGTTCGACCATGCCATTGGCTTGCGGATGGTAAGCCGTTGTACGTATCCGATGCGAGCCGAGGAGTTTCGTTAACTCCGAGAAAAGCTTCGACTCGAATTGGGTTCCTTGATCAGTGGTGATGTCAAGTGGAACGCCAAATCGTGATACGTAGTTTTGAATGAATGTGGTGGCAATGGTTGCTGCAGACATGTCGCTCATGCAGTACGCTTCTGGCCATCGAGTGAAACGATCGACACAGGTGAGTAGATATGAGTATCCATTGGATGGAGGAAGTGGTCCTACGACATCTAAATGAATGTGCTCAAATCGACCAGGTGGAATTGCGAATTGTCCAAGAGGCGATTTTGTGTGTCGCTGGACTTTTGATTTTTGGCAGGATAAACAGGATTGTGCCCAATGGGTCACGTCATTGTTTATGCTGGGCCAAAAGTATCGAGCAGTAATCAATTTACGAGTTGCGCGGACACCAGGATGTGAGATACCGTGTAGTGTGTCGAAGATGGTTCAATTCAGCCTTGAGTGACGTGAATGCGTGTTGACATTCGTCAGGCCAAGAGAAGTTCTTAGCGGTTTTGGGCTTACGTAGTAGTACTGCCAGGTGGCTGTGAATTGGGTTGAGTATTTCAGCGAGCTTTGGTATAAATCGGTGGTAGTAGTTGACCATGCCGATGAATCGCTGAATACTTTTGATTGAGGTTGGAGCTGGGAATTCTTTAATGGCATTGATTCGGTCTTGTGACGGAAGGATGCCATTAGCGGTAATCTTGTGGCTGAGGAAATCAAGAGTGGATGCGCCGAAGACGCATTTTGAGCTCTTGATGTGAACATCAAACTCGACAAGTCGTTGGAAAAGTGTTTCCAGATGGAGTTTGTGTTGCTCCTCAGTTTGAGATGCCACAAGAATGTCGTCTATGTAGACGAAAACGAAGTCGAGATCTCGAACGACTTCGTTCATGAAGCGCTGAAACGTTTGTGCGGCATTGCGTAATCCAAATGGCATTCGGGTGTATTCGAAGAGGCCAAATGGTGTGGTGATTGCCGTTTTGAAAACGTCTTCAGGTGCCACGGGAATGTGGTGATAACCTCTGATGAGATCAAGTTTGGAGAAAACTTTGCAGCCATGCAAGTGCATGGTGAAGTTTTGAATGTGGGGTATCGGGTAGCGATCCGGTATCGTAACCGTGTTTAAACGCCGATAGTCCCCACATGGCCTCCAGTCTTGATCTTTCTTCTTGACCATGTGTAATGGACAAGAGACGGAAGATGTCGATGTTCGACAAATCCCTAATTCCACCATGTGTTGAAATTCTGCTTGTGCAGCTTTGTGTCGCACCTGATCTAGTCTGCGTGGTCTCGACACGGGAAGATGGCCTTCTGTGACGATGTGATGTACCACGTTGTGTCGGACTGGCATTTTGTAGTTCGGCTCTGCTGTAAGTAGTGGGTACTTTTTGAGCAGAGTGCCGTAGCCGTTGTCGATGTTAAAATGGATCGGTGTTGGTGTGTTAACACGAACCATTGTGGCGTTTATTGACAGCTTTGTAGCTGGATCAATCAGCCGCTTGTGTTTGACATCGACAAGAAGTCCGAATTTGCTTAGAAAATCCGCGCCAATGATCGGACGATTCACTGCAGCTAGTATGAAAGCGTGCGTGAAGGTTCGTTTGAGTCCGATATCCACGTTAAGCAATTTTGTGCCGTACGTGTGGATGATTGAACCATTGGCAGCCGATAAGACTAGATTTGAATTTCGATTTGACAATGTGTAATTCATTTTGAAATTCATTGCTGGAATTACCGAAAGGTCAGCGCCAGTGTCGACTAAGTAGGTGAGTTTGTTGTGTTTATCGTACACAAACAAACGTGACGTATATGGTGTGTTTGTGGTCAGGGGAGGCATGTTGCTCTCAACCCGTGACTCTAACAGTTTTTTTGGTGGTCAATGTCCATCTTTACGGCGGCCGCGTACGTCGATGGTTGCGACGTGGTGAAATTGCACGGTGGCGTGCATTTTCTGGCGGCTCTACCAAACTTTGTGTGGAACCAGCATTTACCATGTTGGTACGTGTTGTTGCTGGGACTGTGGGTTCGATTGCGTGAGGGAGCTCGTCGTCCACGCGAACGGCTTCGACCTCTGAGTAACCCGTCGAGTCTGGACTCGATTCTCGACAGTCTTTGTTCGAGTGTGTTTGGTGGTTGTGTTGAACGGGGAGTTCTGTCTCCACTGCGTTCACGTGATTGCCGGTATGGATTATTGATTTGACTGACGCTTTGAGATGTGATGTTTATGACATCATACATCTTGTCGGCTATCTTGGCTAACGTTTGTGTGGTGGAGGATTCGGGCTGTGCTACCAGCGCTATGCGAATCAACTCCGGCATTTTACGTATCCACAAAGATTTAATGATATTTTCATTAAAACTGTTGTTAGCTAGTGTGTGTATGTGCCGTAAAGCGTCAGATGGTTTTTGGTCGCCTAATTGCTGGCCTGAAAGCAATTGTTCCAACTGACGTTCGCCCGATGGTGCTAGTCGTTCTAGCAGCGTTTGCTTTAATGTGTTGTATTGGTTGGTTGTCGGCGGATTGAGGAGGAGATCCGAAATCACATCGCACGTTTCTGGTTGCAAGGCTGATAATGTTTGCAGGTACTTTGTTTTATCAGCTGTTATACCTTGCAGTCCGAATTGTATTTCGGCGAGCTGAAACCATGTGTTTGCTCTTTGTGGCCAGAAAGGTTGTATTGTTATTCGCTGATGTGATGCCGCGATCTCTATTTTTGGACCTTGTTGATCTTGTTCATCGTCCGACATTTTTGCACAAACCAATAAAACAAATCAAAATACAACAATACAATATTTTAAAGCGGAATGGTTACCGTGTAAAAAAAAATAGTTGACCAAAAATGAAAAATTAAGCGGAATGGTTACCGTGTAGTGAATGGTTTGAAGGCCGGGATGCTCCTTCTTTTTAACGCCCGATGCGAGATACCCCCGAATATGGAGTTCCTTGCGTCCTACCTTATATTGGGGGGGGGCTCGTTGAAATTTAAAAAAATAAATGTAAAAATAGCGAGAAAACGACCAGGGTGTGAGACTATGGATGGGTGTGCACGTGGTGGTGAAAAAATATATATAAAATGTACAGTAATAATGATTCTACGTTAATGTTTTTTAATTAAAAGTGATTCTACGTTAAAAAATTTTAATTAAAAGTGATTCTACGTTAATGTTTTTGAAATATTGTTAATGAAAAAAAATAAAAAAGGAAAAAAATTTTTGATAGAGAAAAAATATTTACTAATAATAAAAATAAAAAAAAACTCTTATCTGGGTTTTGTACAATGCTGATGATGCTGCTGCTGTTGTTGTTGGTCGTTGCGGTGAGGGTGGATCGCTTCACCGTTTGAATTGTCCCGCCGTTGCGGTGAGGGTGGATCGCTTCACCGTTTTAGTTGTCCCGTCGTTGCGGTGAGGGTGGATCGCTTCACCGTTTATCCCGCGTTGCGTGTGTGGGTCGTCCCCTACACCACGTTTTTTAATTTTTTTGTTTTTGTAATTTGTTCCCGCGTTGCGTGGGTGGTTCGTCCCCTACCCCACGTTTTTACTGCTTTCCTACGCGGATGCGTGTTTTTTGTTGCGGTAAAAACCGCTATCGGAGGTCACCACTTTAGCGTTTTTAAAACAATTAACTTTAGGAGTTGTCTCCTTTTATATAATTTTATTTATTTTTTTATAACATATATTTTTATTTATTTGTATATATATATTTTATTTATAATTTTAATTCGTATTTATTTATTTATATAATTTTTGTTTATAATTTACTTTAATTAAAATTCACCACCACGTTATTCTGATTTCGCACTTGTTGTTAACTTGACACTCCAAAATTCAATATCGCAATGGACGACCATATTGTGTTGTTTTTTGAGTTGTGTTGTTGTAAAATGACGTCGCCTTCGTGTTCGTTTTGTGTTGAAGGAACACATGCGCCGGCGACGGTCAACATTGCACTTATGTAGTGCAGTGGGTTTTTATTGCATCACCGAACATTGTTAGTTCGTGGTGATGTTGGTTGGATGGCGATGGTTTTACTATAAATGTTTTATAGTAATGGTTCGGTTACTGGATAGTGTTGGTTGGATAGATTGATATGTGATGGGGTTAGTGAACGCTTAATTCAAATAAGTTGGATTATATTTGAATTTCACTAATTGTTTTGTTTGTGGCAGAATCGAATATCGGTGAGTCGAATATTCGAGCTGCTACATGGGAATCCATTGGCAAATAACCAGGGCGCACAGAACAGATGAAATAAGAAACTACAGAAATGTTGACAGTGGAATGAATATAAAAGCCACTAGGTTACAAATTGGTAAACATGGAAAGTTTTATTATTATTTGATATTAATATTAGAATATTGTTTATTTAAAAAATTATGTATTTTCAGATTGAAATAGATTTTAAAACTATTTTTAATAATACAACTTCCATAGAAAACGGATTTGAAAATTTTTCGTTAAAAATTATAGCAATTTTTCAAGAGAAAATGAAAGAATTTGAAGACAAGCATCTTTTAACTATGATTCGCGAGAAAGAAAAAATCATTGATAGTGAGTAAAATTATTAATCTTATCTTTAAATTATTAAATTTCATAATATTCACAGTATATATAAAGTTTATCTATATTTACGTTTCTGCAGATGGTTATAAAGGAATAATTCTCCTTTTGTTGCATCACGTAATGCCACCAACAGCTAAAGAGGTAAAAATATCAATAATTGAAAGATGATTATAAAATACGGCATACAGGACTCTCAAAGAAGCTTCATGCTGATTGGAGCAACTGCCAAGGAATTTGAGGAGAAACTGCAAATCCAAATATTAAAAAATACCTCGATTCAACCATTGCTACTAATCACGGGTTATTATTTTAATTTAATGCAATTTTTATTAAAATGAACAAAACAATTTATTAAATTTACAAAGCCTTTTTTGAAATATATAATGTTTTCTGACTCCCACAAATATTTAGGTTGTTTTACACAAACTTATGTAGTAATAACAAAAATTCCTTGTAGAAATCACATATTTTTTGTAAGGCATCCAATTTTTTTTGTAGTTTCTGAGAATTGTACAAATAATTTTGTAAGTTTTGTAATATAATTGTTCACATTTACACGAAACATTTGTTAAATTAACAACAATTTGTTTAGTTCAAACAAAAGTTTTAGTTCATATAATTTATTTATTTGTAACAATACCAAAATAAAATTCAAATTTACCATGTATGTGTTCATTTAACAAATTTTGAAAATGTTGTGGAAGATACAAGTCTTTCTAAAATCCATTTTTATGAATTATTCTAATCCATTTTTATTATTATTCAATATATATTTGTTAGTTTTACTCATGTGTTTTGTAATTTTGTACATTTAACCGGTAATCGTGGTTGGACGTATAGGAACAAAAAAATTGTCAGTAAAACTCGGAAATTGTTTAAATTACTAGGTTTTTTATTGAGTGTGTGTTTCTTTTGTTGTACGGTAGATTAAGACTAGTGCAAAGCAGGCGGATGAGCACTGTCCCTTCTCTTCATCTCCGTAGCTACGGCAAAAATCGTAGGCGGGGACATCTAGATTACCCACATGTTCGGGTTTACTGAATCGATTCAAAGTCATTAAAAACTGACCATTTCTGCATGATTATAATAAATTAAATAGTAAATTAAATAATTACAAAATAAATAGTTATTTAACCTTATAAATATTAAAACTAGCATGAACTATCAATTGAGTCAGTATTACAAAAAATACTCGTGTATATGTATGTCAATAAGTAGTTATATATAAATAGTATACATACCTATAAAATAAAACTAATATTCAAATTGATTATATTTAAATACTTAATCAAGGTTGATTGGAAAACCAATAATAGTATGTTTATATTTAAACATTTTCGTGTATATAGGTTATATACAACTCTATATGTATATCGTTATAATATTATGCTACATTCATTAAATGCTTTATTATATTTTCGATTTTTTGATGAGCTTTTATTACCCTAAATTGAATAAAATTATGTTGAATTTCTATTCGGTCTTGTCTATCTATATAACCACCACCCCTCCCATTTTATTCATAATTTCTTGTTTTTTTTATAATATAGCTGTGTATGTACATATATATATATATATATTGTTTTGATTTAACCCCAACAACAACATTCAGCAAACGAAGTACAAAAAGAAAATCATGCACACGGAAAAATCGGTTAAACCCTTAAATGTTGTAGATACTATATATGTATATGTACATCTGTATATCGTAGGATAGTTTAGATTTCTTATTTATTTCTTAATTTCTTCTTTTACTGTATAGTTGTGGCATAAATAGATTCACATAAATATTTTGTTTTGTTGTTAAACTTCCTCATTTCGGGCTTAATTGGTTTATTTAATTTTTTTTTTTTCTACGAGTATAATGTAGCACAGTGATAGCATTTTGATGTAGTTACGAATAGCGATGAACATTTGTATTAAATTACAGTGACATTTATTTATTTTATTTACGCGAAGAAAATGAATTTCCATTAAAATCCATAATGTTAATGAGCGAAATTAGTGTAATTCAAAATGTTATAGTAATCTTACGGGCACGCTCGCTATTCCCTCTTCCCACTAAATTAGACCAACCCATAAAATTTCCGGTGTATACATACTGCGAATATAAAAAAAGTTTTCCACTTTTCTTGCTTGTTATTCTTATTGTTGTATACATAAAATAACGAAACAAAATCACAGGATACAATTGTGAAAATCAAAAAAAAAAAACGAGAAGTAGAATTAAATAACTTTTCCCTGTGAATAATATATAAACTGTACTATACAGTACAATGTATTATGTATATCTATATACATAATTTTCCACCCCTCGCGCATAAATAATTTCATGCCACCTAATTTTAGAAAATATTCGCAGATGTATTTGAGCGGAAAATTTATTTTTAGCGAAAACAATTTTCTTTTTTTTTGTTGTTTTTGTTTGGTACAATTTTTAAGGGATAAGATGAATGAAGTATATATACACACATACAAACATAGGTATCTGTTATATATATATGTATGTACATAATCTAATATATAAGCTCAAAAAATTTTTGTTTTATAGTAAATAGAGTACTTACCGCATGGCATAGCCCAAATTAGTGTAAGCAGTATTAAAATAAATCCATTGTAATAAATAATACACCACATAACATTTTTGATAAACAATTTAGGTTAATGATAGATATATTCTCGCTGCGGAAGAAAATTTTCGTTGGTGCGTTGTGCTGAAATGAAACAAGATAGATTTTGTATTTTTAGTTTTTTGATCAATCATTGTTTTTGATTGTAGGTCATATAATTTATTTTTAGTTTTGTACGTGTTGTTCGTGTGGGCATTTCATAATAATGTGTGTATATGTGTGTATGTGTAATGGGCCTGTTATGTAATTATTTGTAATGATTCATGAGAAACATATAGCATAAAAAAACACTTAGTTTCCTTAAATATATATTTACACTGACATTATAAGCGTAAGAGTCGTTTGCTTTTTATTATACATTGGCAAAAACAAATTATATTAGCTTCCTGCAACTAATAAAGTAGAAATATTATCAATGAACCACACGCTTAAGGAGGAGAACCATTCGAAAATGCGGTGGTTTAGCGAAATGGAAGAAAACAAACAATATGTGCGAGTGATTCCGGATGAAATGAAAGTTTCACCAAGATACTCGATAAAAATGCAAATTGTGTTGATCGATGAGACGCCAATATATTGATTGAGATGGAGAAAAAGACTGTAAGGCAACAAACCGGACGAATGGATTCATAACGGAATAATCTAAGCTATTCATAAAAAAGTCATAATCAAATACCGATCTCCTATGCCGCTTACCAATGATAAAATTAATCATCTATGTAGCAATCCGAATATCACGACTCACCGATATGCGAAACTGCCGCACACAAACAAATTAGTTTAAAAATTCAAATACAAATCAATACGTATTTGAATTAAGCATTCACTACATATTCGATTACTATAAGCACTGCACTTAATATGTCCAACTGCAACCGCCACCGACGCATGTGTTCATTCGTCAAGATGCTACACGTATTTTGGACACATCACAAACACACAGGCGCGGTGTTATAAATGAAAGTTTAATTAATAATATTTTAAGGTTTTTTTTTTGGTAGCTAGATGAATTTATTGTGTTATTAAATTGATAAAGGCCGCGATGGTCAATGTTAACCTGTATCTCCATCATAACAATCCAAACGTAGGTTTTTAATTGAATACAAATTTTATTTGCGATCTTTTAAAGTCGAGATGTGTTAGTGTTTTTTTTTGTAATGATATTTACGCTAGTTTCCGACAGGTGGCATGAATCGAAACGGTTGGAGTTCAGTCCGAGTTCTTAACCAGTAAATTTATTTTTTTTTTTTGACAATAATTGGAAGCAACCCTGAAAAATAAAGCATAGAAATTACAATTAAGCTTCAGTGGTTAGCCGACGCCATGGCTCAGATTTTTGGAGATGGAGATTGGAAGACAACCGGCATTTTCGTTTTTGGATGGGTATATAAACGAAAACCGCATTTATTTCGGGACCTTTTTTTGGATAGAATTTTGGGGAACGGACAACGGATCGTTCCCATTTGAATTATTTTATTTTATTTATTTAAATTAATTTAAGTTTATTTAATTAATTTTATTTATATTTATTTGGTACGGAAATCAGTACTTTGATTCCAAGTGGAATTATAATTATAACTTTTTTTATATTTGTGTATGCTGAGGCTAAGTCAAAGACTTTATTCCAAGAGGGAATGTAATAAGTGGATTTAATCCTACGTGCTGATGCTGAAATAATACATTAGTTCCGCGAGGAAATATACATATAGTATATATGTATATATTTTTTGGATGCTGAAATCACGTGTGATTCCGAGAGAATTTTTGTGGCTAAAATCCAATACGAAAAGCAGAAACAACTACACATTGATCCGTGGAATCGAATCGCGGCAATCGCGTTCCTTTGAGAGGCGAGTATTACATGTCTGTGATTAATGATTGGATTTGTCTATGTGGTATTTTTCTTATTAGTGTCGCGATTACTTTAATTTATATTTTCTTCTCTAATTGTTCTATTTTATATCTATACACATGCATGTTGAAATAAATATATGCATGTGCCTAGATTTTTTTGATATTTTAATTTTAATAATTTTGATTTCGAGAAAGTCAGATTTTTTTTAAATAAATTTAAATTTTAAGCCGAGTTTTTCGGGATGGAAAAAATTAATTGTATATTTTTTTTTTATATACTTACATGCAAATATATATATGTTAAGCATCTATAAGTGCGTGTATGTATGTGTATGTGTATTTAAGTAAAAATTGAATTGTTTGGATTGGAGTGGTAAGAGGTGATAATTTTTTTTCTTCTTTTTTTTTTTCATTTATAAGGTTTAAAGCGGATTGTTCAGTGGATGGCCAGGCAACCGCAAATAAAATGAATTCTAATACTTATCGATCAATTATAAATAAATTGTTTTTTTTATTAAAAATTTAGTAATTATTTAATTTAGCAATTGTGTATTTTTATTTATCAAATTATTATAATAAATGGAAATTTTATTTGTGAAAAATATATTTATTTTTTTTGTTTAATTTCTTAATTTTTGGCACGCTACAATATTAACTAAATTAATTAATTCATAAAATAAATAATCAAAAATAAATAAGATGAATAAAAGCTTATGTTAAATAAATAAATAATTGTTTAAAAATAAAGTGGACGTGTATTTTGTTGACATCAACCACCAAACGTCCATAACTATATGGATCTAAGAACCAACACTTTTGAGAGCAATTTTTAATTAAGCTGTTAAGAATAAATACATGTTGTTTATAAAAATGTCTTCGTTAAGAGCACAGACAACTATACCAGATAAATAACTCTCATATTACCGTGATGTATATATGTATGTGAAGTTAGCCCGAAAATCATCCCGAAAAAAGATTTTTCATAAAATATTTGTGTCCTCACTAAATACATAAAAAGCCTCTCAGCACGAAAAACACCGTAAAATTGACGATTGAAGCATCATGGATTCCACGTAGCAGATTTTTTCTAAAATAAAACTATCTATCCATTGCCGTTTAAAACCACACAGCCACCTAATTTCGAATACAAAAACAACAACACAAACTTCAAATGGATCGTTCTTTTTAATAATTAGTTTTTCCGCGAGATAGTCATCCCGAAAAATGAAAAAAAAAAGATCTCTTTTGCTGTAACTCGATAATCTTCTTTCACAGAGACTGAGGCGTGCTTGCTACACCTATTGGAAATTTAATTTTATTTACCCCATGTCTATATCAGGTCGAACTAAAAGTTTATGAATTTTTGATTGGAAACTATTTCTAATTTTTATTGAAATTCGGCAATCTTCTTCCGGATATAGCGCTTTAGGTAGTAGGTTTAGAATGTGACCTTTCGATAATGAATGGTTTTTTATTTTATATGCGATATAAGCTTAAACATGTATGTACATACTTACATATATGCGCATCTTCTTATAAAATAATATACAAATTTTTGTAAATAAGCTACCAAAAAATGCTATAATTTATAACTAATAAACTATTAATCAAATATTTATGTATGTTGATTTATTTTTCTTCTAATTTTTAATTATAATTTAAATAAAATACTTCACTGTAATCCAAAATTGGGATCTTATAAAATTATATTTGTCTTAACACATTTGTGACACAACGCTAGTCGAGAGCGTTCGAAAATTTAATTTTTTATTACATAATTAATAAATAAATAATGTGTTGAGAAGATAGACAATAACATAAAAAATTCCGACATTACGTAAAGCGTCTTTATGGTTTAATAAGCGATACAAAAAATTAAAATAGGCATTACCAAAAGTAAATCATTACAAAAATACATTTGTTAATGAATTTTATACCTGTAAAAAACAATTGATATTTTACAGTAACACATTTTTAAATAATTTTAAGAAAACAAAGGAACCCAAAAGTAAAAATTACTACCCTTAGGTTTTCACTGCAATCATAATAAAAAACTACAGTAGCTCACAAGACATAAACTTTTAGCGCCACCTTAAATAGTACTAGTAATCAGATCAGTGTCATGCGCCAACCTTCCACCAATTGGCGGAAGAAGATTACCGAATTTCAATAAAAATTAGAAATAGTTTCCATTTTGGTGAATAATATGCTTATAATAATTTACATATTATGTATATATGTTTTTCTAATTTTGCTTGAACGGCTCTGAAAACGCAAGCATCTATTTTTGAAAAATATTTGAATAATGATGCTATTCCAACAGCAAATATATTCGAGCAGCTCAATAATATCTTCGATTCCCTAAACTGTAGAAGTTATTCTTCGAAATATATTTACCAGCAACCACCTCGCAGCAATAACCATATATATGTTTATTTGAAAGCCTTATATTTTTAAAAAGCCTAAAAATAATTTCAGTAAATAAAAAATATTTTAAATTCATAAAAGGGTTCGGGCTAATAATAAATGCACAGCCAAGGTTAATTGATCATCTCAATGCATTTTTCGGAACCGAATATATTCTAACGGGGAAGACTAACCAAGACGCCCTGGAAAATTTCTTTTCCGCGCTCCGAGGTAAAGGAGGTTATAATTATACTCCAAACTGTCATTAAATTAGAGTTCATTATGCAAATATTATCGTAATGAAAATTTTATTTAAATCAATGTATTCTAATTGTTTGCACAACGACTCCGAGAGTTTACATCTAAATTGAAAAAATTTCATAATAGAATATAAAACTAATTTAAAACATCCAGATGAAGACAAGCACATACCTCATGAAATTGATATAGTGATCAACAATACAGAAAATAACAAGTTAACTGCAAATGCCATAGCTTATTATGCCGGCCATATTGTTGAGAGATGATGAAATCGTTACGGAAAACGATATGAAAAAGAGAAATTTTTAAAAGAATCTTCTGAAATGTTTTTTAAAATTTCAGATATCATCGTAAAAGTGTTTAAATTACATTTCGATCGAAATGGTCACATGAACAACATTGTCGAAACAATATCAAATATTACATTGGAAAAAATCTTTTCAACTTTTATAAATACTGAAAAGGAACCCTGCCATACTCACCTTAAGGATGTAATTGCATTTTTTATATTGGTGCTACTAAGAAAGAATTGCAGTTTCCCTAATTTCAACGCAGAAAATTTAAAAATCACCTTTAACAACACAAGCGTAAAAACCCCATCCGAGACTTTTTTTAAATATTATATAGTTGAGCCAACTTTAAGACTTTTTTGTTATATACAAATAAATGATAAGGTCAATAAAAGAGAAAATGATTTTGACCAGACTAGAAATTTTCACCGCGATATTGTTTGGCTACTCTATAGGCTACCTTTGACTCAGCTTTTAGTTGAGTAGAAAAAATGTATTCTGCCCAAAATTTGAGCGGCCCGGAAATATTTCATCTTGAGATTATTACATATACATAATTATTTTCTTAAAGTAATTTTTGACATTTTACTACTTAATAAAATTTTGCGATATTAAGGCTGACACTAAAAACAAATAAATTTTTCTCGCGTTTTAAGATGGGAACATTTTATTTAAAAAGTCAAAAATTACGCTAAGAAAATAATTACGATAGATACACGTATCAGAGATAGAAACACGTATAATATGTACAATATTATAAGCATATTATTCATCAAAATCTTTTCTAGTTGGTCAGCACTATATAGACAATATGTTGGTAAACGTGCCGAACAATTCAAAAAAAAAAAATATTTAGATTGCAACGCAAAGCTGTCACTAAGACTTGTGTTCGAAACCTGTAATAAATATTTTTTTGTACAGAATTTTAAACATTCTTTGAGAATTATTCCCCAACATTCACAATTTTTTATATGCCGTCCGAAATGTGTAATAAATCTCCCCACCTCAACGTTATATGTTTTTTTTTTTTGAAACGTCAAATTGAAAATTGCGTAAAGACCGTGGTTGTATGCTGTGTGTTTCACAATATATGTATTATTGTATTACCGCAAACAATAACATCACCATAGATTGGTTAATTCTGAAAGAACCGGAACCAGAAATTCATCAACATCTAAACGAAGTTATTGAGGAAAATTCCTGTTCCCTTAGGCAGAGAATGGGATAGTTTATGAAAAGTTAAATAAAAAATTGGATTTAAGTATAAATTCGGACTTTTAATTATTTTTATTTATTTTTTAACTATTTCATTTTACATTAATTCAGTGTGTGTCATTCATGTGTGTTCATTTAAATACATAATTATGTATATATAGTATCATCCCGCCAAAAACATCATAAAATTCCGATCCATCCGCCATTTTATATGTATACACATTTTTTCTATTGCTCGGCCCACAATACAATGATATAATTTATTTGCACGGATCTGTCAAAAATTATGATAGCGATAGACTATAATAATTTGGGTCTATGAGGTTTTTGCATATAAATGTCAAAATTCTGTACTAAAAAATATTTATTACAGGTTTCGGACACAGTCTAAATCAAACAAAGGTAAATATATTATAAAATTCGATTTGGAAAACAATATTTTATTTGGGTATCTCTACTATAACCTCGATCAAAGGATATTTTTAAATTTTCATTGTTTTGCACTTAACAATGCACCTAGCTGTTGTATAAATCATGTGTATTAATATTAGAATGAAGATGAAATTATATTTGCCTCAAATTTAAAAATAAACAATCACTAATATACTTTGTTATTCTTTTTACTATGGAATATGACAAACGGCAACGTTGCATAGCAATAGGCATATCTATTTCAATAAAATATAGCAACCAACACTAATACATTTAAAAAGTTAACGATTTTCTTTCATATTTTGACTTTTTTGTTGTACACAAGTAGATAAAAAAAAATTATAATAAAACACAACATTGCCGTCTATTGCACCAACCCTAACATCGAAAAAAATCGGTTTTTGGCAATAGTCTGTGCGTGCCTATGTGCATAGTTGGACTTGTTAATATAGAAGATTTTGCAACAACTGATTTGTACTTATCGATCCAAATAAAATAAAAAATTGATCGAATTAATTATGCATTCTCACTCTCAACTAAATTTCAAGAAACCCATTGATATCCGGATGTAAATATTATTACTTATTTAAGTTATATACATCACGGTAATATGAAAGTTCTTTATCTGGTATAGTTGTCTGTGGCACGAGCAAAAATTGATACGCAGTACAGGAAAATAATTTTCTCTAAGATCTACACTGTTTCGTTGTGACTAGGGAATCCAATACCTGTTTTCGGTAAACCGGGTTTACCGTAAATTTTTAATTACCGAAAAACCGGTAAATTTTCAAAATTTTACCGAAAAAGTCTACATGATATATATACTTATATACAAAATAACAATTTACGACCAATTTTCTTGCTACCAAAAATACATAAAAATGGCGAGAGTACCGCTATTCGAAACGTGCTCATATTATATTTGTGCAATCCATCGCTACATCATCATCCGTATGGCATATTCACATAATAAAATAGTAACACACAATGTACCAATTTACCACACATATCAATAAATAACGCACTGAATTATATTTTTATTTACACTTTTTCATTCAAGTCATCAGTATTCAGTGATCAGTTAGTACGAACGCGTTTGATCGGTTTTAGTTAGATATAGTTTAAATTCAATCAATAAGAAAATAACATATTACCTTTTTATATAAGTATTTAAAAAAAACAATTTTTTTTCTTCAAAGGTATGTTTTATTTAATTTAACAATAATTTAATGAACGTTTAGCTACCCCGTAAATTTTATTTAAGTGTTATGGATGTACAAAAAGAATCAAACAAAAACATCTGGAGTTATTTTAAAAAATTAAATAAAGATGAGGCAAGCTGTTTGAAATGCCCAAAAATTTTAAAAACTGGAGGTGGTTCAACAAGCGGGCTACATTCGCACTTGAAGTCGCAACATGACATAAATTTGTTAAAAAGAGCTACAAGAGAGTTTGCTTCGAATCCATCAGAAAATAAGAATATACCGTGTACTAGTAGTGGAACCATAACAAAATTTTTCAAACCAAAGATTGATGATACACTACCTGCCATTATTTCCAGAATGGTTGCTTTGTATGGAATACCATTTGTAAAATTTTGCTCGTCCTACGATTTAAGAAAACTATTGATAAACAAAGGATTATACGTTCCTTCATCCGCAACTACAATCAAAGAAATTGTAATGAACTACGGTGCCAGCATTAAAAGAGAGGTGAAACTCAATATCCTAGAATATTTAGATAATAAAAATGCAAGATTGAGCCTTAGCTTTGATGAATATGGACGTCATTACGAAATCGAAAGTATATAAATATTAATGTTCATGGCTCAACTAAATTTTGGAATTTAGGGCTCGCTCGTATCAAAGACTCATTTGCTGCTAAGAATTGTTTTGAGACAGTTGAAACCAAACTCAATGAGTTTCACCTGGAAATCAACAAAATAATTGGAATGTCTACTGACGGAGCAGCAGTATTGATACGAGTTGGAAAAGACATGAATCTTATTCATCAATTGTGTCTCGCACATGGAATTCATTTGGCGGTGATTAAAGTCTTGTACAACAAAAACGGATTTGCTGACGTTCAAACAAATGCGGATGAGCTGCTTATTCAAACGAGGATGATAATGGTGAAGGCGAAACTGAAAGTGATTGCGAAAATGGAGATTACATAGAAATATTTCCAGGATCAAATGAACATGAAGAAAATTTCGAAACAATTCAACAATTATATCCGATAATAGCAAAAATCAGAAAAACTGTGAAAATATTTCGTTGTTCGACAAAAAATAATGATTTGTTACAGAAATACGTCGTTACAGATTTTAATAAAGAGCTTTGTTTGATTTTAGATACCAAAACCAGGTGGAATAGCTTGCTATTGTCTAATTGATTTGCAAATGTTGATGAAATTATAACTTCTTTACTCCCAATAACAATGTCGTTGGAATCAATGTGTTCCAGTAATAGTACGCTACTCAGTGCAGATGCATCAGTAAAATTCATGTTGGATGAATTATCAATTCAAAATAGCTTTTATAGCAATGAATTGAAAAATGCATTAATATTTCAAATTGATAAGAGACGCACTCAAAATTCTGACGTACTACAATATTTGCATAATTTAGATGACAATATTTCTGATCATGAATACTTTGTTTTCAATCGTACAAACAAGTCTACGATAGCAAAACTGATTGTAAATTTAATTGAACGTTTGAATATGATAACTTCACTGAGATCGGATGATGGTCTGGTTGTAGCCTCTTCATCGGAAGATGAAGAACAAAGTGAAAAAGAGTTAACCTTAACTATGAAAGAACATTTAATTTCTGCTATTAAAAAGAAAACTAAGCCACATGAATTGAAATTAAAACCTATAGCTAAACAACAAAAACATAACAACAATAATGCGAAGAGAAATTGCATTGTATGAACAAACTAAAGAACGTGGTGTCTGGCTTAATCGAGTCTATCAATATCTCTTGACAATAAAACCAACATCAGTAGATGCAGAGCGATCATTTTCTTCGGCGGGACAAATTTGCAATAAAATAAGATCTCGTCTGAATGATGATACATTGGATATGTTATGTTTTCTACGAGCTTATTTTAACCAACAAAACGATATTTATAAATAAAATTTATAAAATAGATTGTTTTTATTTATTATATTATTGTTATTTTTTTCTATAAGAAAATCAATGAGACTGAACTCTATAAATTTGAATTAACTGTATTGTTACCGAGCAAATAGCGCAGTGGTTAAAGCTGCGACGTTTGGATCGGGAGGTACCGGGTTCGAATCCCAACAGAGGCGGGATGAAAAATGGATTTTTCATCTCCCGATTACGATCGGTGATTAAATTGAAAACATCTATGACCCTCTGTTGGAATGTAGAACTCATGGGCCGACCCATCTTCCATATCACTGGTTGTCTCAGGATTACACCCCAAAAAATCGTACGTCAAAACTTTTACGAAGGCAGGAGTTATTTCATGACGATTGAATTTGTCTTGACTTTTATTCGAATTTAATTTTCTGAAAAGTTTGCAAGAGCGATTCATTTATACAGCCACATTTCTAACGGTCAAAAAATTATCAACACTGGCACAGTGATGGCGAACAGTTTCCTTAATTTAATCGTTATAGAAAAGATATCCTTTTAACGAATTTTTTTTAAACCAGGTAAATTTTACATATTAAAAAAATCTGGGATATTTTTTTAATTAACAAAAATGTTATAGTAAAGTAGTGAATAAGTAAAGTATTTATAAATGTAAAAAATTCTGGGGTAGAATTTTTACGTTTGTATTGTCAGAGGTATTTTTAAAAAATGATGGGAAAAAATTCTGGAATAACTTCCAAGGGATAAATTCGAATTTTGAATAACTTGCGCGAACTATACAATTTAAACGTTAAGTAAAGAACGTTAAGTAAAACACGAAATTTTCAAAACTAGGACTAAAATAGTCCTACCTACGGTATTTGACTGTGTCAAGTATTCATTCATGTTTGTTTATAAGACCATTTACAAATGTAGTACTCATGGTTGTTTAAATATTTATTTGAAATTAATTTATTCTGTTTGATTTGAAATGCGGACAGGTAGAAAATTTTAACTGTACAAAATTTCAAAAATAATTAATGAATTATTATTCAAAATTTGCTACATACACAGTTACGAAACTCCAAATACAAAATGTAAGAACTGTCAAGTATGCAAATTTATTTGATTTTTTTTTGTGATGTAAACAAAAATGTTCGTAATTTTTATTTTTTTTTTAAATGAATTGTAATGGTAGAGTCTTACGTTATTATACATAATTTTATAATTTTTAAATATGTAATTACGGTATTACCCGAGTATGAGATGAATTAAAGTATTAAGAATAAAATAATTTTTTTTGGAAGATTGACAGTCGGTGTTGAGATGAGATGGGCAAATGATTCGATTTGTGATTGTTGCTCAGTTAAGAATAAATAAAAATATAAAATCTTTCTATAAAATAGAGTAATGTTAAACAAATTTTAAATTAATTAAAAGATCTAAATAAATTATACAATAATTTAACTATAATGATAAAAAAAGTTTAAAAAAATAAAAATTAAACTAAGATGGTGTGAAAAATGGGATAGACTGTAAAATAAAATCCGCATGAAAGATCATCCTGATTGATCAAATATAATGTTAAAACTTAAACAAGCTAAAAATATTCCGAAAAAGTGTTAATCTTAAATATTAAATAAAATAATAAAAAATAGAAAAACTTAAAATAAATAGTATGAATATATATATATATATATATATATATATATATATATATATATATATATATATTTATATATATATATGTACATATATATATTTATATATATATATATATATATATATATATATATATATATATATATATATACATATATATATATATATATATATATATATATATATATATATATATATATATATATATATATATATATATATATATACATATATATATATATATATATGTGTACTATAAAAATTAAATTAAATTTGAATTTTATCTATTAAAACATGGAGTAGTAATTGAGTGCCGAATGAGGAGATGTAACGAAGGTAAGTGGGAGTGTCTAGTGTGCGGCGGTCTGACAAGATCAAAGTGAAGTTTCTGCAAACCTCACTCCCTATTACCCTGAGCTTAGCCGACCAGAGAAGACCGCGCTGAGATGTCCTTCGATAAATTTAAATTCGGAAGCAATGGTATTAATGAACTTAGTTTGTTTTTACTCACACCCAAAAAAAATTCTTACAACATTTAATTCAAGTTCTAAGGAAATTAAGAAAATTCAAGCAATCCATATCCTTTTTTGGGAAACTTTCTTAAAAGTAGTTTTGTTTATATCAAAATTAAAGATAGACACAAAAATATTTGAATTAGAGATTGCTTGTGTTCTGCGCAATTGTATTATTAAAAATTAATTATTTACAATTAATTCAATTGTAAAAGTGTAATAAAATTACAAAAAAAAAAATTGAATGTTATCGTTTATTATACACAGTTTTGGTGTTCATAAAGTTAAATAATAAATTATAGATTACATTAAACGTAATATTATCATTTAAGTAGTGTACAGACGGACTATTATCTAAAAAATTATATAAAAAATTTGTAATAAATTTAAAAACAGAAAATAAACAACTAAAAATTTTATTTGGTGGTACGGTGACCCGGAGAATTGGTGTTAATTTTCAGCCAGAAGAAGTTGAGCCAATTTTGAAAATTCACTCAACAACAAGAATAAGACAATGGGAAAGACACGTTATCACATGGACTAAGGAAGTTTAGTATTTACTTATTTTGTAGGTTTTCTACTTTTTTTCAAATTTTATTAAATTAATACGTAGTAATTAGTAGTAAGATCAAGGAATACTTGATAGTAAAAATTTGTATACATTTTATTGTATGTAATGTCTACACAGTCCTGCAACTTTTTGAAAAAATTGTATTGACAGTTCACAATAATTATCCCAACCAGCATTTTCAAGATAAAACAAACAAAACTCGTTAATTAGAAACTAGCACGGTAATTAATTTATATCAGTAAATAATATTGAATTACAATTACGATGTACCTGAACTGTTCCTTAAAAGCTATCTTTCATTCTACAAATGAATAATGATTAATTAAACTAATACACAACAAACAAACTAAAATAAATGACAATCGTATGATAAAAATAAAGAAAAATTATATGCGTAGGTTTAATTGACTCAATTATTTACAAAAAGACAACATCGAGAGTATTTATTTATAACATGAAGTTAATAAGATTAATTTAATTAATGGGAATTCAATCAATTTATATTTGTGCTATATCATTACATGCTTATCGATCAAATACTAAAAACGAATGGTTATATTGAAAATAGGTAATGTTGATGTTTACGTAGGATTTCTACGGGAATTTTGCAGAAGGTAAAAAATTAAATTGTGTTACGCAATTTATATAGGAGGTAGAAACAATTTAAAAATAAATTGGTATGGGCATAGAAGGCATCGTTGCTGATTTGTAGGAAGCGATTATTTATTTTAAACTATTATGGTTGTTATGGAGGTATGTTAAATTTAAGTGGAATGCATTATATTTTGATTTCATATTTTAAGTTTATTTTAACTCGAAATCAATTGAACAATGAAAACATAAATAAATAAAATGCAATTTAAAAAATAAACTATTATTTGTTATAATTATGTGCTAACAAAATATATATTATAATAAAAGCACGCATAATTCTTTTCGATGTGACACGCAAAAGAAAATATTTTAACTGTTATGGTATGTACAATTTTAATAATAAATTTATTGTATGTAATTGTTAATTTCAATATTTTAAATTAATGTATAAAAATTTAATTGATGTAATTTGAAAAAAAAATAATTTTAAAAAAATTATATAAAAATAACGCACAATAATATATATATATATATATATATATATATATATATACTTCATTATAAGTGTTGAATTATAAGTTGCGCAATATTTTGTGGGCGGACTCGAGTAATTTTGGGTGGGAGGAATATGCACATAAAATACGAGTTGCAAGTGCAATTTATGGGGACGGCATTGAATGTTTTCGGGCTCTTCTACACTGAAAAAAATATGCCACATAAATTTAATAAGATAACCATATGGATATAAAAATATGATTTAATATTATAGATTCTTAGAATTAAATAAAAACTCCTCTTAATTTTACATTTCAATCTTATTATTTTAAATAGAAAAAACTACTTATTATTAATAGTTTTCCTTTTTAAAAAAAATGATTTCTGATTAACCATTTATCCAAATATGGTTTTCTTATTATATTAATTCAGAAATCCTATTAATAATTTGAGTCCTGCGCAATATTTTCATAGTCAATAGATTTCCTTATAAATTTAAATGGACTTGCATATAATAAATGTGTATAAATGTGCATTGGTGGATAATCAGAATATGATCGTACAACAAAAAAAAATCATAAATCATTCATAACAGACATTTTTCTAAAGTGGTCTGAACGTGTTAAATTGTGTATTCAAGTGAATGTGTTTAAAAAATTTGTAACTTAATAATAATTTAAAAAAATACAAGGGTACAATTAATATACGTTTATTTTATTGTAATAACGATTGACGATGATAATTCCACTCATTCATTTTTATTAATGGTGCCGAAATCGACCCCGATTTAAAAGAGTTGCTGGAACAATGGGAAATCATAGAAGGGTTATGTATGATTTTTAAATCTTTGGGTATAACTAAATTAAATCATTTACGAGCAATGGAGTTATCAGTTATCGATAATCTTTTTGGAAAATAAATAATGATTGTTTTGACGAGAAATTAATTTTTAAATCAAAATTACGGAAATGGCGGAGAGAACAGGTACAAATATATATATATATATATATATATATATATATATATATATATATATATATATATATATATATATATATAATACATACACACAAAAAAATATGCGGTGTTAATAGGTTTTTTATCCTAATGATTAACTTATTTTTATCCATTCGGATAATAATTAAAACTAACACCGGATCATCGGATAAAAATTTTCGTATATCCGATGGGATAAATATTTTTAAAATCAAAATTTGTTTACATTGTTTGGTGTTAAAGATTTTTTAACCGTTGTTTTTGAATACTTTTTTATATTATTTATATGTATTTAAATGTTTAATATTAAATGGGAAACCCCCAAATTATCAGAAAAACTCCGTTTGTTTAATTTTGAATACATATATATTATATATTTCTTAGAATCATACAAAGACAGTTCCACACAAACTGATTATGAAGCCACTCCAGTTATTAGGCAAGAATGTTTTATTGGTTCGTTGCCAAAAAAAATGAAAATGGAAAAATTCATGTTAAAAGAGGTAATACTTTCGAATTCAGTTTAGACATTTTTTTGCATACTGTGCAATAAGAGTTGATACATAAGATTTCTCACGAGTTTTATAATTCTATTTTTCTAAAACATTTTAAAGCTTTTGCCACAGTGTCATGTATTAACAAACAATTTAATATACAAACTAAACATTTTATTGATTTTAATTAATTAAAATCTGTTGTTAAAATGTTTTATCTTTTAGTTATATGTGTTTTCATTTTTATTTTATTAACAAATAACATTAAGGCTTTTGACTAACAGTATAAATAATTACGGGAGCTTGAAACTTTTTTATTAAGTCATCCTGAAGCATAAATCGTCGAAAAATATAATTCAGCAATCCTCTAAAAAAAATTACGTGTAAAATTAGTGAATATAATAGTTAACCATTTGATAAAGTTCACGGAACCTATCCAAATTCATAAAATAAAACTTTGTGGGCGCAAGCTACAGCTCTTATTTTTCCTAAATTATGCGAGAACCATAATCCGGAACAATATAAATGTGCGTTCAAATATGATTATCAAGGGTAATTGGTCTTTGTATTTATTTAGTTGTTTAGATGATGAATAAGTTTAGCATGACGTTAAAAAAATATTGTCATAATGATTATTTCGATAATGTGGATAATTTTAAAATTAATTCAAACAGTTATCTTGGAACAAATCAGCAACAATTGAAAACTCTACAAATTAATATTCGTGGAATGAATGATATTAATAAATTTGATAATGTGTTAGAGTTCATTGATAGTCTACAATCAGATGTACATATTTTAGTTATTTCTGAAATTTTTATTCAGAGCCACAATACAATGGGGTATACTATTAATAATTACAGTAGTATATTTTCGTGTAGAGATGATAGATCTGGTGGTGGTGTTGCATTATATATCAGAAATGATATTGAATTTAGTTTACTAACTAAAGATGACGGTTTACACCCTTTTCAATTTATTCAAATAAAACTTTCTCGATTTCTTGGGACCAACATTTGTGCTATTTATCGGCCTCCGAGCTCTGATATTGAATGTTTTTTTAATTGGCTGGATTCCTTGCTATCTGAAAGTTGTTTATCTGACAATATATTACTTGGCGACTTGAATATTCCTGTTAACAAAACAGATGACATTGTTGTAACTGACTATATTAATCAGTTAATGAGTCATGGTTTGATTACTACCAACACAAATGTTACTCGGTCTGCTAGTGGAAATATTTTAGATCATGTCGCATGTAGTTTTTTAAATATCAAGAAAGTTTTTAATTCTACTATATTTTCGAACATTAGTGATCACAATTTTATTTATTCCAATTTTTGCTATGCGTCCAAACATATTAAGAAAAAGCTGATAAAAAAAATTGTTAATTTTGATAAGGTAAATGAAAAGTTTAATAAGTTTCTACTTTCAACTCAATTTAATATCCGCGATCCAAACAGCACTATTGTAACTTTCGTAAAATACTATAATGAATTAATTGATAAGTTTTCTACATCAATAAGTGTTGAAGCTAAGATTAAAAATACAATGTGTCCTTGGATCACTTATGATATATGGCAAATAATTCGTAAGAAAAATAATATCTTAAAAAAATATAAACAGAATTCAAGTAATATTGCCCTTAAAACTGAATTAGAACGCTTATCAAAACTATTAATTTCAAAAAAATATTTCGCTAAGAAACAGTACTTTAACAAAATGTTTGTTGATTTAAATCAAAGAGATTTATGGAAAAATGTTAATTTATTCCTTAATAAAAATCACAAATCAGTTCAAATTGATTCGATTTTCTTTAATGGCAGGCATTTAAGCAATATTGGTGATATAGTCAATATTTTCAATGAATATTTTGTTAATGTAGGTAGTCTGATAGGGCAATCAATCAATTCGGACAGAGATATTCATAAGTTTGGAACCATTCACAGTAGCTCTGATTCCATGTATTTTTCGTCAGTCACACCAGCTGAAGTTTATAATGTTATAAGTTCACTTGGTGACTGTAAGGGTGGAGGTCCTGATAATATTAATAATGCTGTGTTGAAATGTAGAGCTGATTTTTTCTCAAATATTTTATCTGATATTTTTAATGAATGTTTAATAAGTGGTATTTATCCGGATTCCTTAAAGGTTGCTAAAGTTATTCCAATTTTCAAGAATGGTGACAGTTCATCAATTAACAATTACAGACCAATTTCTACCTTATCTGTAATCGATAAAATTTTTGAAAAGTTAATCTCATCCCGTTTGGTAGATTTTCTTAATCGTAATAACTTTTTTTACTCATACCAGTATGGTTTTAGGAAAGGCGCAGGTACGGAGCTAGCCCTTGTTGAAATTTCAAATATGTTTTATACAGCTTTTGACAACAAGAAGTATGTTGGAGCACTTTTCTTAGATTTACAGAAAGCTTTTGATAGTATTGATCATGAGTTGCTCCTTAGCAAATTATATTGTTATGGTATACGTGGAGTTGCTTTTAATTTGATGGAAAGCTATTTATCAAATAGAAAACAGTATGTCATGGTCAATGGAATTATAAGTGAAACTTTGGACATAAAATGTGGTGTTCCACAAGGCAGTGTTTTGGGGCCACTTTTATTTTTAATTTTTTTTAATGATGTATCTAACTTACCATTAAATGGTCATATTAGAAAATTTGCAGATGATACGGCTTTGTTTTATGAAACTGTAAATCCGGATACCATATTGACCAATATGGAATATGACCTTGGTATATTATTGGAGTATCTTAAATCTAATCTAATTTCGCTAAATATTTCCAAAACTAAATATATGATATTCCACTCTCCTTATAAATCAATGATTACGTTATCTCCATTCAAAATGAATAACATTAATATTGAAAGAGTTAATTCATTTAAGTATTTAGGTGTAACTTTTGATGTTAATATGTTATGGCAGGATCATATTAATATCATTTGTAATAAAGTTGCTCCGCTTGTTGGGTTACTTAGGAAATTATCATTTTTTGTTCCTACTCGGGTTTTACTAATGATTTATTTCTCATTTATTCATTCACGAGTTACCTATGGTCTTCTTATATACGGAACAGCCACTGCAACTATAGTTAGCCTATAGGCTAAGAAAACTCCAAGTAATGCAAAATAAAAGTTTAAAAGCTGTATATAGATTACCAGTGTTATTTTCTACCAAAGAATTATATTGCAAAGAAAATAATTTAGTGTTCCCTATTAACATATTACACAAATTCCAATTAACCCTCTATATGTATAAAACATTAAATGTATCTTCAGTTTTATCTAACATCAAATTTAATTGTATTCATCAAAACTATGCAACTAGAAATTGTAACAGAATAAATTACCATCACATTAAAACAGAATTTGGAAGAAAATCGATTACGTTTCTAGGCCCATATATATACAATCAAATACCTGAATATGTTAAAAAATCTGAAACATTTATTAAGTTTAAGAGAAATGTTAAGAATTACTATAAGTCTAATATTGAAATTTATTTATAAGTTGTATTTCTGTGATTATTATTTTATGTTCATATCTATTTAAATATTTTATTTTAAAATTGATAATTATTTTACACACACATATATACATATTTATATATATATTTATATATATATATATATATATATATATATACACAATACAACACAGATTATCCTTCAAGGGACAATCAATCCACTGGATAATCTGTTGTTGTTCATTGTAAATATTAATAAATGAATAAATGAATAAATGAAAAAAAAAAAAAAAAAATATGTAAGTCATAATACTCATATCAGGAGAATAATGCGCTATATATTAATAATTTTCACCATTAAAGGAAATATTTTACAATCCCTTTAGTAGAAGTGAATTTTTTGCGTTCCGATTAAGAACTATTAATAGGTCGCTTAACAATTCGTCGCGCATCAAAATAGATTCTACAAATGTAAATTTGACTGAAGATTCCGAAGATGAATTTGATGATTTTAGAGATGATATAGAATGGTTGAAACAAGCTTGCCCCAAAAATAATACAAAAGAAATTTTTGCAAGAATGGCTAAAAGTATTAAATGCAGACCTACTATATTCACTTTAGAAGAATTTCCAAGATTTCTCGATACTCCAGGATTGGTATTTTTTTTATATCTACATAGTTCATTAATTTAAAGAATCTATTTGTATTTGTGTTAATGTTTTTCTTATATTTTCTTGGCTAACATGTACTTTTTTATTTTAGTATTATATGTATTGTACCTTGAGTAAAGCTTGGTTTAGTAGCTATCTAATTAATTTTAATGATCGTTTCAGATTGATTTAGATTTTGATACAGTTCATGGAGAAGCAACATTTCTGAAAGAAAACTGGCCAACAATAAAAACAACTATTCGCGAAAAAGGAACTATTCGAAAAATTCAAATATATTAAGAACATACTCAAGAATAAGAAAGTAAACTAAATTTAAATATTTTTTACAAACATAAAATAATCAATTTTCATTATGTTTCTTTTAATTTATTTAGAGTTTGATGATAATATCAGTATGCTGCTTACACTAAAACATCTTTGCCGACTTTAAGGAACAAAAAAAAATGAACCATTCTCATCGTCGGAACAGCCATATTCATTTATCGTATTTGAAAAAGGTACGCTTCTTTCCGGAATTCATTATTATTTCTATAAATTAAAGCTTTCTTTTTAATAAAAATAATTGCATATATTTTCAGACTGGGACAATAATATCAGACCTAATTAAGCAGTCACATCTAATTCTACGAGATCCGTCAAAAAACCAAATTTTGCTGATAAAACAAATGTTATTAACATAAATGATTTAAAATACAAAGATCCATTTGAATTTTGTTATAATGAAAAATTCAATAATCCTTTTATAATTTCAAAATTTGAATTAGTATAAAAAATATAAATATAGCTCAGGAAATATTACAAACTATTTTTTTTAATCAACTAAAAAGTAGATAATTTAACAATTTGAAACTATAAAATAATGAAATATTAAAAACAAAGTTGTACTATGCAAAAAAACAAAAGTAAAAATTGTCTTTGCTAAGAATCACTGAATTAAAATGCATGGGAACTATGAGCGAGATTTTAGCTGATTGGCCCTTTTATAAACATCATGATGGCCACCATTTGGTAAGATAATAGTAAATAATAATGAATAAAGAAAAAAATTTTTTTTCTAATTGGTTTTATTAGATCGATATTGATTTAGAAACACTTTTTCCGAAAAAGTAACTTCTGTCGCTAAATGGCTTTGATGCATTAAACCCAAAGATTTTAAAATGTCATGCAGAAGAAATAAAGTACAAAAAAGCACTTGAGCATCTTGATGCTATTCATGCCAATAAATTAAATTCAGGTAAAAATTATAAATGAACTTTAAACACATTTTATACAAAACAATTTAATTTCAGAATCACGGAACTGTATTGATAATTCTTCTGCTTCATCCCGTTCTTCAACCGTTGAGAATTAATAAAAAACATAAACTTACAATTTTAGATGCGCAAGAATATTTATTAATTCATATCATAATAATTAATGATTTAATACGGACGATTGAACTACTAACAGGAAATATTCAACACAAAATTATTGCTGTTGGTTCTGATATGCAAAGCTTAACTGAATTTTATATTTACTGCGAAGGAGTACGATACAAAATATTAGGTATCATTGGTTGTATTGATATAATAATTAATTAAGCTATATTTTTAACATATAATATTTGAAAAAAAGTAAATTAGCATACATTTTTTTAGAACAATACTTTTTCGATCTAAATTCCGACGAATTTTCTACTTCGAGAGTTAACATTCATCTTACATTAGCGACTAAAGCATCTCTCAAATTTTCAAATCAAATATTAAATAACAATTTTTTTCAAAATGAATTTGAAGTCATTAGTCCAGCTGAAAATTTTGAAGTTAATCAGTGCTATCATGTTGATAAATTATAAAACAATGATTTAGCCACAACAAATAATTTTCCAAAACTACGAACTAAGATAATTTCTTTTAGAGGAACTGGATGTAAAATTGGCCAAATTTTTACTATTACAAACAATTTTCAAATTACTGAAATATTTGAACTTATTGATATAATTTTATTAGAAGATAAAATGCCAATAGCTGTTTGCGTTGAATGGCAAATATATATATAAATATTAAATTATTTATTAATTATTATTTATTTATATATTTAATTTATATTATTATAAATAATTTAATATAATGTTTAATACTTTACTATTTCTATTAAAGAATTAATAATCTCTTCTTTTTTTAAGTGAATTTATAAAAATGATTGCAAATAATAAAAATTTCTTATAAATTAATTCTAATTTCAGTTATTTATACGATTAATAAATGTTTAATTTGTATATATAGATATTGTTAAACATTTAAAAATAATATTATATAACGATTTTGTTAAATATTATATCCCATAAGATATTAATACTTCCATTTAAAAATATTGCCTATTTATATAAATATTCTACCTAAATAAATTATATATATATATATATATATATTAAAATATTTATATTTATATATATCCATATTAAATTAATACATATAAATATTAAAAATTTAATATTAGATTTTCTGAACACTTTCAATCGTTTGTAGTTGGAAATGTAACAGACAAATGTAAATTATTGAAGTTTGAAAATGTTGATGGACCTCCTGTACATTTTAACTTAATAAATAATGGCCTTAAGCTATTACGATTAAAATTATATTGGTAAATGTTGAATTAATGTATATAATGATTTTAAATTTTAGTTTTTAAGAAATTTATGTATAAATATCATAAATATATAATAAAAATGTGAATTCTAAATAAATAATAATAAATATTATTGATTTGTCTCGATATTACGATTTTTTTATTTTTACCTCAGAACATCGATGAAAAAAAGAAGAGAACGCAACTAAAAATAAACAGATAGGTACAATCAATCTATTAAGATATCCTTTTCATTTGAATAGTTCATCGTTTCAAAATAATAAGAATTCCATTTATTTAGAATATATATAAATAAATGCAATTTTTATTATTTTAAAACGATGTCAAATGAAATTATCAAAAAGTAATCATTTTGCTTTAATGTGGATTTCATATTAAATATTTAAATAGATTTTCCTTTTTGTTTTTTATAAGGATTTTATGTTTTCACACATAAATACAACGTATAATGGGATAGTGTATCTTTCTTTATTTAAAAAATGTACACGCTCCACTCTATTAAATATTGCCTGTGTCCGTAATTTTTTACTATTAATTAGAGCGCAACCATGTTTTCAATTAAATTAAATTATTTTATGGGCCAGAAAAACTTCAAAATAAGAAAAAATTGAAAATCACGACTAAGTTTAAAATTCAAACATTATATATGCTTGATTTTTAATTTTTTCTGATTTTAAAATATTCTTGGGCTATGCGCAAGACGCATAATAAATCTATATCCAACAAGTGCAAATTTTAGTGAAAAAAATCAGTATGCAACCAAAACTGCTAAACTTATTGCTTCGTTATTTCAAAATTGCGAAAAATTTCTATAGATAAATAATTTTTGGAGGTAAGATACCGATAAAACGAGTAGATGTATGCAAATGTGTATGTTTATCTAGCAAATTAGAACAAAAAATTTAAAGCTTAGTTCCTTTACTGATTACTGTATACGTATAGGAACCAGGCGCAAATTTTAACGAAAAAAAACACACCAATGGTAAGCGGATATCAATATAAATCAACCTACTAGCAATTTGGTACCATCAATATGAGTTCTGTTGAAAGTTTTCACAGACGAGGAAACAGCAAGTGCCTTAAGCGCCGTTTTCATTTTTTTCCAACAATGTCTTATTGACTAAATACACATACTAACATTAACTTTAACATTACTCTAAATTTACAACCACCCTGTAGACATCCCGTTTGAGTCCCCATAATAAATTATGGTGACGTTTCTGTCTAACACAATCACAAGAGTGCCTTCGTTAGTATGGTGGTTAGAATCGCAGCTACAGAGTATGGTTTGGTAACGATCAATGGTGCGAAGCTCACCAGGGCAATTGTAGATCTTTGTGAACAAAAACCATAGAGGGAAAAAGAGCAAAGGCGCGTCGAGAGAGAAAATGCAATTAATGTACAAATTGCATTGATTACTCGACACAGATTGCTCTCGAATAAATACACGCATACTTGAATCATTTTCATGTAATATGGAACGTTCGATAGTTGCCTTGAACGAGTATATAGACGCAACCAGGTTGAAGAGTAAGATCAGTTTAAATTCAACCAGTGATTAGTGCACTGAAAAAATTTATTTAATGAACACGATTCATTGAATTCTTCTTCAGATTAATTCTACGGATCAACGAATAAATTTATCGTATCAAGGAATTCTGCAATTAACATGTTTATAATGATATGATACATGTTTTTATTGATAGTCGAGTCATCAATACAATTAATGAGCATTTATTAAAGGATTTGTCATTATTTTAGGTGTATGTTGGGAATCAACGAACATAATTAAAATGTTTAATTAATTAATAAAGTTAGTTATTAAAAATAAAGCGATGTATATGTACATATTTTTATTATAAATTTACATATATTTATATTCATGTGTATACTTATTTATCGTTTCTAATATTCTAAATAGCCTAAATTAAATTATTTGAATATTAAATTAGCATCACTTCGACCAATTGTGCACATGTAAATTGAATAAATCCTTGTCAAGTTAAGTATTGTACTATGCAGATTATATTCCCGGATAGATGCCAAATAATGGAATTTAATTAATCTTTTAAAATGTATAAGTTTTTATTCCAGATACATGGTGGAAAGTAGAATAAACTTGATTATTAAATTGATTTTCGTTAACTAAATTAAACAAATGTGCACATTATGTTAATACTGCTTATTTTTACAATAGTAATACTTATACAATTTTCTTCAATCGTTTATTTAAATCAGAGGTGAGCAGTGCAGTTAATTTGTCAAGCTTTGTGATAATAAATTACAACTCATTTTATAAAAATACAGTGTTGCAGCTAGTTATTTTTCTAAATGTAGTAAGGTGAGTAAGAACATAAAAAGAATGGTTAATAAAATGATTAGTCAAAATTATTAAATCATGTATTTTTTCACGTCAAAACTCAATTTAGTAAATAACAAAAATGATTGAAGCTATACGGATTCTATTAAGATAGAACTAATGTACATCAAATGAAAACATAATTGTAATCAAATGCTAATGAAAAATTGATCGATATTTACAATATCCGCTTTCCTCCTAGAAATTGGATGATTTTTTAGGTAAATATATTACGTTAATTTTACTAAAGTAGTATTTTTATTTATTTAATATAATCTTGTGATTGTACTTTTTTCCAGCTGAAGTAATTAATGTTGAAAATAATGAAATATTGTCGGGTTAATCGTTAGACGAAGAAATGTTCGTGCGGGATATAAATGCTGTTTGAAAACCCACTTGAAGACTTCGAGGAATATATTTGTACCATTGGCGGACACTTTGGGCTGTACCATACAGAAGAAGAAATCCTTATAATAAGTTATGGTTTAATTGGCTAGTAATTGGTTTTAACTGAATTTTTATAGATATTATATTTTGGCGGCAAATCTGGTGAGCTGTATAATAAATTTTAACCTGAAAATAAGTTTCAACCCAAGAACTTGCCATGAAGAAAAACCCATAGGTATGTATTTCTACTTACTTTAATAGATAGTTTCTTTTTATCATAATCAATTTTAGCAACTTTAAAGTAAAATTTAATAATTCCTTTATTTTAATCCTAAAATAATTTGTAAAATTGATATCTAAATTTAAATGTACATAAGTACAGTAAAACCTCGATTTAACGGACTAATTGGGGATTGGGCAGTCCGGTATTGCCGATTGTCCGATAAATCCGAATGATTATAAATTTAAGCGTCTATTAATTGGTTAGACCCTCCATGTACTATTGCACATACAGATTCCAAAATTCTCGAAGAATTTAGTGAAATTAAACGATAAGTTTATTTTACGAGATAAATGTTATATTTAATAAATAAAAAAAAACAGGTAAAATTGTACAGATTTCATTATGTACATATGTATTACAAAAACGAAAAACAAACAGACTTCAATTCACATTTCACACTAAATTAACAACAAAACAAAAAATTAAGAATAAACAAAAACCAAGTTATAAACAAAAAATTAATTTTCGTCTGAGGATGATGATATTTCTTCAATAAATTCTGTAGTACGGCAACCGATGTGCAGAATATGTGCTAGGTGTTGGATTTACCGATTTAAAAAAATCATTTATTTTAAGCTGCTTCTTGCAATTTTGCTGTTTGTTAATAATAATTTCTCTAAAAGCTCGAAAATGCGAATAATATGGAAAATAAAAAAAATAATAATTTGGTGCGTTAAATCTAAATTCCGTTGAATCGACGTCCGTTAAATCGAGGTTTTACTGTATATACATATAATAACTATAATTTTATTTTAATCACACTAGAAATTTAGTATGCTGCACACGCTAAGCTTATTGGTAGAAGAATTCTATCGTACCTGGCAGGCATGCAAAAACTAGTGGACGTACAAAAAAAATTAACTTAGGAACCAAATGTTTTGCAGCGACCAAATGATGATTGCTGCTATACGTATTTAGATGCTCACCGATAAGCTTTCACATACTGAGACACAATTTGAGAAGAGAAATTTCTTCAAACGACCACCTGGATTTCATTTGGTATGTATGTTTAAGTTGAATCCTGATGTATTTTAAAATAAATCTGATGTATTTATGAAATAATGTTTTATATTTTTATTTTAAGATTGACATGGATTTTAGAGAATAATTTCTTGCTTGCATATTAGTTACTCGTACACTCTAAACACTCCCCAGTTACTCGTACACTCTAAAAAGTGATTGTAAAATATCACAAAACATGGATATTTTAATAAAAATTACGTAAACTACTCAAATATTGCAGTTTACATTTTTAGATGCGTAACATACTAAAAAATTATGTGAATACCCGACAATTTATTTATATTTTACACTGTGTAAGTAATTTACAATTTATCTGTGCATTTTCATTCAAAAATTTATTTTCACACTATTTTTGTTTTAAATAATGCTTTTGTGTAAAAAATATTAATACGCAAAACGCATATTAGAAAAATTATTTCAGTCCCGAACATAACAGGAACAAAGGTGAAATAAAATTTATTGCAAGTGCAAATAAAAAAAATTAAATAATTGAAATAAAATAATAATTTTTTAATAAACTAACAATAAATTTAAAAACTATAGTGAAAATTATTTGTTGTGAAAATTAATTGGTAGGTTTATATCCATTTATACCATCTTGGGACGTAATGATTCCGTTTTGTGTTTAGAAAAATAATACGAAATTGCATAAAATATACATCACATTGAGAATTTTCTAGTGGCGGTACACATACCTAAATTTTTTTTACAACGTTATAAAATAATCAATAAAATAATTATCTATACCGATTTGTTAATGTTGATATATGTATGTATATGCCTTAAAATTCTGGAAACTCACTTAAATAGCTATTTTAGATATTAGCCAAAATGCAACATGCACAGATTATATATTAGCCAAAATGCAACATGCACAGAATTAAAACACCACTGAAACTGAATACGGCTTCATACTTCTAATTTTAGTTTATTTTTTAAACTTTATGCCTTATAGTATATATATGTAGTTACATTTTTTTTGTACTTTAAACAATTAATAATCCATAAATAACATTAAAGAAAAATTAATTAATTCATAAGATTAGAACAGTTAGCACGATTTATCTGTTATGAAAATCAAAAGTTTATATGTACAAATTTATTTTTGCTTTAAAGCCAAATATTTTAATAAATATAAAATTAATTCTAATTACAGATAGCTTTGATCCAGCAGACAACAAAATTGTTTATATATTTGTTGAGAAACAACAAGTGATGCACGAATCCATGAATCTTGTAGAAATTTTACAAAATATAATATGTTTGAATTATACTCGTACAATGAACATTACGAGTATGTATCCAAACCAAATTTCTCAACTAATGGAATTTTTAGTTAGAATTTGCCATTATTTAAAAGAAATTTAATGTATTTTTAATTATTACCCCGATCATTGTTTATTTCCTCAATTTCGACCGTCTTTCACTCTGAAACTACATACATTTTACAATAACTAAATTATTAATTTATACTTGTGAAGTTGGTTTTCTCATTTTATTGAAATAAATTATTGATGAAAAAGAAGACAATTTCAATTTTTTTTAAATTTAATTCACGTGCCATTTGTAGTAACTCATTTAATAAAACGATATTTCACAGCAATCTTTGAAGTTACCCCCAAGTATTATTATAATAACTATTTCACACTCACAATGGGCGATTTTTCATCTTTGAAATGTAAACCACATCGAAAAATTGACACAGTTTCAGTGTGATTTTTTTTTTAAATCACACTACGATCGAAATTTACTACAAAAATTGAAGGCAACAGATAACCTCCAATAATCGTAGTGAATTACAACAGAAATTTCTTAGAGTGTAGTTGGGATTTAAATTAGATTTAATAATGAGAATTTATTGTATATAGATAATTGCAGACATTATTATATGGTCTCTTCATGGGTGTCTATTGCCCACTCAGAAAACAGTAATAAATTTAATGCTGGACAGAAACTGGTAACAACTATCTATATAAGGTTTTTGCAAAAAAACAGAAATTTCAGCCATAATAAGTCAGTGAAAAATTATTTCTATATTTAAGCACATACTTTTATATAAATTATGCAATAAATAAATAATAAATTCAATTAAAAAAGCATTTTAAATTATATATTTTTACACACACACGAATAAATAAAGTGTTAGGGTTGTATTAATTAGTTCATTAAATTATAAACATTTCGCCAATTTTATTAAATCCTTGCATATTGATGAAGAAATAATTCATTGTATCAATAATTTCCATTCGTAAATTTTAAGAAATCAATCAACTAATTCATGGTTGTTATTAAAGAGTACATTAATTTTTGATCTAATTTTAATTTATTCATACGTTTATCCAATAAAAAGTGCATAGACTGAAAACTTGTTACAAGATGATAATTTTCATTCCTTATAACAATTAATTAATTTATTAGTCTGTTTTTATATTTTATTACACATTTTTATAAATATTTACGTTAAATCAATGAATTTTTCATTATTTAATAACTGCTTTTATAAACTAATAATAGCAAGTTTATTTAACCAATAAACAATTGTATATGCGTATCTTTTTTTTTTGAGTGTGAACAAGTGAGATAATGTGAAATAGTGTTAAGTGCTCTAAAGTGAACCAGTGAGATTGTAAATAACTGAAAGTGCTGAAAATAAGTGTTGTAATTTATTCCCAAATAAATTGTGCAGTTTTACGAATCCTTCTAAGATCCCGAAATTCGTAACATTATTATAAAATTGGACTCATCAATTTTTAACCAATATTATAACAACATAAAACAATACCCCCATATTTGAATTTGAAAAAAGTTGAATTTTATTTGATTTAATACTTCAACATTTTTGTGGTCTTAAAAGGACTAAATAAAACCATTTTATATATAATCTAATTATGTAACGAAATATTTTATAGTCATTTATATAATTTAGTATTATATTTTTAAACCACATAAATAGATGATTTATATTATAACATTGCGCTGGAATCTAATCTAAAAAACAATAACAAATTTATTTTGTTTCGAAATGTCAAGTTAAATAAAACGAAACTTGTACAAACTACCAACATTTATATAGAGTTTATCTTCGTTAAAATTTGCGTTTTATTTCAAAGATCGTACGTAGCCAATATATACTTCAACCGCTCGAACAAATCAATCTATTTGTTTTCCCACCATTTCAATCCAATTTTTAGTGTAAAGATTAGCTACATTGTAAATATTTTATGTGAACAAATAAAAATAAAAAGAATTGATTATAAAACCATAATGTAAATAAAAAGCCGGTATCAGCCAACTAAAATCGAAAAGATTCAACATAATATAATTTAAATATGGAATTAACAATTTTATTGTTAAACGATAATTTTGAGATGTAGACACACACGCAAACCCCAATTTTATGTAATGAGAGCATGGTATTTTTAAACTTACTTCAAAAGAGATAAATCACAACAATTATTAAAACATTATATGAACCAATTTGCGTAATAGCTTATCGCCTTATTGATCATTATTAAAACTATTCTAAGTAGCGTGGTCGTATCGCCTTGAAGTTATCCCACTCTTACATTCTAGGAAAATTTAAAATTACCTCTAACAACTCTTGAGGAGTTTGTGTTCATGTGCAGTTGTGCTGTGTTATTAAACTAAAACTTGCCTAAATAAATAATTGTCTACTTAATATAATAGTTTAGTTAGTGACTTAGTGATAATTATAATTCGCATTTTCATATGCAATTTGTAAAATAAATTTTGTATTATACTCGTACATAAATATTTACAAAATCATTTTCAAGCATATCCAAGAATACACATTATAGCATCTGTAAGTAATATATAATATGAGTATATATAGTATGAACATTACATTTTAATATATTGATACGATATTTTATTGTTTTTTTTTTATATTTTGAATTAATATTCAGCTTTAATTTAGCTGATGATACTTCTGCTGGCATTGCTGTTAGTAATTTTGAAAGTGATGATGAAATTTCTAGTAGTTCATCAATGGTAACGATTTTATCGTGCCAAGACGAAAATAATTCATGTGAGGAACCAAATGATGACGATAACTGGTTAAGTCTCATTAAACCTATAAAAACTTATTGCCGTTCCGAAGCCACATTACAATCCGATATTAATTTTATACAAAGCCAAGATAATTCGTTTGGTTCTGCACGAATAAGACCAATTAATCGATCAATTTTTAATAATGAAGAGAAGTGTGGAAATTGTATTAAAAATATAAAAAATGAAGCGTTTTATCGTCTGAAATATTTTAAAGTATTAAATATATTAGAGTGTAAAAATAAAAAAATTTTAGTATTAAAACAAAAATGCAGAAATTATGAACAAAAACTGAAGCGTAATATAAAAAAATGTTTAACGGGTCATAAACCATTCGTAAATATTAAAAATCATATCGATATGTTAAACATTAATGAAAATACAAAACAATTAAGAAAAATTTTACTTACTAGTAGGTCAAAAACAAAAAAGTGGCCTGATGAACAACGAGCTATTGCTCAAAATATATATTACCGGTCTTCCGGAATGTACAAATATTTAAGGGAGCGTTTAAAATTGAATTTACCTTCCAAATCCTCACTCATCAGATGGCAACCGATTAAATATCTTTCACCTGGATTTAATGAAAACATGTTGCTAAAAGTTTTACAAAAAGTGAGTGATTTACCAAAAGAGTCGAGAGAAGCCGTATTATTGTTTGATGAAATACATATCAAATCGGATTTAAAGTACAATACTTATTCCGACGAAATAGATGGTTTTGTAGATTTTGGTCTGGAACGTGAAGGAGAAGTTAGAAAAATGATCGCTTGTTTCATGATCAGAGGTATTTCATCCAACTGGAAATTTGTGCTTAGTTATTTTGTTTCTCAGAATGGTATTCCTTCTGAAAAGCTGAATGGATTAATAACAGACAATTTGAACAAAAGCGAAAAATTGGGAATTCGCATTCATTCGCCAAGGCTCAAATAATAGAAAATCTTTTAGGATATTTGGAGTATCAACAGATAGACCATTTTTTTAATTATAACAACGAAAATATTTATTGTATTTATGATGCTCCTCATCTTATAAAGTCCGTAAGAAATGTCTTACTAAAATCAAATTTAATATCTCCAGATGGTGTGGTAAGCTGGAAAATAATCGAGCATTTGTATAATTTGGAAAAAAATTCTGTACAAAATGCTGTCCGAAGATTATATACAAGCATGTATTTCCAAATCAATTTGAAAAAATGCGTGTAAAATATGCCACACAAATTTTTAGCAGATCTGTGGTGGCCGGTATTAAAACGGCTATTCAATTAAACAAAATTCCAGAGGAATGTATGGAAATAGCCATTACCACATATAAATTCATTGACAAGTTCGACAAGCTTTTCGACTGTCTTAATTCTAAAACAAAATACAACAAAAATAATTATCGAAGTGCTTTTATGCCTGGCAATGAAGTTTCAAAGTTTTTAAGGTACATGGTGGACTATATTACCGAAATTTCTGTAATCAATAAAACTACAGTATATTGTTTCAATGGTATTAAACAAACTATAAATTCTGTGACCAAACTTTCAGAAGACATAATAAATCAAGGACCCGTTAGAAAATTTATTTTCACAAATCAGGGGAGCTAATGGTCATAACCGTAATCCATCTGTAAGCGAATTCAGTCACAATATTGCGAAAATTATGACTATTAAAATCATTAGTCCATTTTCTAATTTTACCAATTGTGAAGAAGATTCGGATGAATGCTTGGTAGATCTTTCTTCTACCAACAACAATGAAAGTGGCGATAGTGAACTCAACGAGCTTATATTTGATGATGAGCTTTCGTTAGATGATGGATTAACTGAAACTGATATTTCTGATATATCTGATAACTTTTTTAATTTCGATGCCAATTTAGAAGAAGCATCTATGAAATATTTTGTTGGTTACGTTGCATTTAAGATGTCAACAAAATTGTCATGTAAGCAATGTACTGAAACGTGGATTAGAATGGACCAAACACTGGAAGCACCATCAGAATATTTAATACATTATAAAAATTATAATAATGAAAAGATTCTGGTAAGCTTAAAGCACCAACCGAATCGTTCTTCAACATTTGTAAAGAACAGATCCATTTGTTTGCTAGATTGTTTAAAAACCACCCTGAGAAACGTAAACTGAAAGATACTATTTCTAAGCACTGTATTCAGTTAAATAAATATAACAATTTTTATAATGAATCTAACACATGCGCATGCAAATATAATAATTAAAATTAAAAATGTTAAAAAATTGATTAATATTATTAATCAAGTATAGAATTATAAGACTTATTTATACTTCAAGAAAATTTAAGTTGCTTTGAAATTTAAAATTTGGAATCACTGCAATACGCTTTTTTTATTGCGAACTCAGCATAATAGAATAAATTTGTACGGTATCTTTGTGTATAGAAATAGAATCGAGCAGGCAATAGAAATTGTGGAATTGAATATGAAATAAACACAAATGTCTATCGAGTATCGACAATGGTGATGTCGAAGTAGTTATGTTTCCAAAATAAAAATTAATTGCAATGGAGCGATTATTTTTGATTAATTTTATGCTCCATAAATCGGTACTGAAAATCTGGTTGGTATTAAACTAGAAAGAACTTGGAATAGTTCACAAACAAATGTCGCAGGCAAAATTAGCGATGCTAAAAAGTACGTCCATTTATCTCCTATACAATTTATGCGGATAAAAAATCCACACATTTTATCCATACTCGTGTTATCCGTACTTACCAACTTATACACATTTCAGCCTTTTTACAAAATTGTAAACCTCCACGTTTAATAGAAAAGTTGGGCAGGACATACATGTTTCGGTACATTTTCTTAAAAATCACTCTCAAAAATGCATCAAAACAATTATTTAAAAATATTTTTAGAATCGTTAGTGAGCCCTTTAAAGTTTAAAATGACATATCACATGCCATATAAATAAACTAAACATTTGTTGTATCTGTATTCTGCATTTAATTATTAATTTATTAATTTTTTTTTTTTAATACAATAAATGAATTATCTGTGGATTAAATAAATTAATGTACATGGAATCATGTACGGAACACAAAAATGAAAAATACCAAACCACAAAACGATGAAGAAAACAAGTTTTTTATAACTTGAATGTGTACAGCGAAATGAACAAATATGCCATTTAAAATACATAGTTTCGTATATAACACAATTTACGTAGCTTAATGTGTCTTATTTGAGTTATTTTTTGTTTTCATTATTTTACGGTAGGCAGAAAGTTAGTACAGATTTATACTCCTATATACCTTAGCAAAGACATGGGGTAACATGCCAACACTTTTTATTTTACTCATACGATTGTCGCTTTTATCATTGATTTTATAAAATTTCATTTTTTTGTGAATCTCATCTGTATATTTTAATTTGTGATATTACCTAACATTTTTATCGATCTGATTTTATTACCGGTCGGTAATTCAAGCGACCTTTGTCATTACTGGTAAATGTCAAATATTTTTTATGAAAAAACCCATTTGGTTTATTTATTTTGTAATTTCATCAAAAATGTAAAGTTTAACTCACAATCCACTGAGTCAACAAAATACTAATATCCACCACCATTTTATAATAGAAAAGGATAAAAGTAAAAGTAAATGCAAAATATGGGAAAATGATTCTTGGAATTCACAGTCAGAAAAATGGTGAACATTTTGGGAAGAACGTGAACACAATCACAATGAATGTATTTTTGTTAACTGCATTGGAAACTGTAACTGTTAAAACATATTTTTGGCCCAATTTGCCCATAATTTATGGATAACTAATAATCAAATCGATTTGGGCCTAAATCACTATAAAGTTTGTTAAATATAATTATTATTTACTTTTGCGGTATTTGTTTATAATTAATTGCAAAATGATGTATTCATAACCAAATTGAATCACATATTTGTACATTTTGCTTAACTTAATTCTAAAATCAAATTTTAATTCATAACATAAAATTTATGAATTAATTGCAGAAGAACTATAGTGAAACCGTACTTGTTAATAACAAATGGTTTTATTTGTAATAATAGTTAATAATGGATTTAATAATATTTTGATCATAGTTTCATAAATAAACAAAATGTGAATTTTAAACTTCCGCGATTTTCATAAACTACATAAGTAGTCACCTCACATTACTTTTGCTCTTCTGTCAGTCGAATGTCGCAAATAATTTGAGTATATGCTTTATTTATTATAACAACTCCTGGACAGGAGTAACACTAGAAGAATTACGAATATATTTAATTGTCTGGAGGATAATTGCAGATTTTAATGTTCCGTAAACATAAAATGTAAAAGTTCCGGTTGTCCGTCTGCGTCTACCTGTCTATCAGAGGTTTAGAATAATTTTTGAACTATCTTTCGTAACAAATGCAAATTTTTGATGATTTAATCCACAGATATTTCAAGATATGCTGTTTTAGAAAATTATTTTAATTAATTTCTTGCTAATGGTACCAAAAATTTAATTTTTTTTATTTATATGACTTGTGCATGTAAACAATTTGGAAAAATAAAAACGAATGTTGAACATTTTATTTCGCTTTAATTGTCCTGCTATTTTTACCACTCTATCTCCACATGCCATCAAAAATGTGTTAAATAAATTAGAGGTTTGACAACAGTCATCTCTTTGGACACGACATATGGCATAAGATTCTATTCTATTTGAAACCGTGGTTGGGATAATCGACATATCGCTGCAAAATTAAGAATTTTGAATTTAACTTATAACTTAAAATTATTGTTCCTTAATTAATTAAGTATAGTTTTAGGTACAAAATGATTGTAAAAGAATTTCAGAGAGAAATTTCAGATATTTGAGGTACATCATATAATTTCGTACTACTGAAAATAAAGTACTAACAAGTGGTTTATTATAAGTATGTACTATGTTCCTAATGATGTATAATATATAACTAAGCAAAATATTAAAATTTACGAGTAGAGGTAGGTATTATTTTTAATATGAGTGAATTATTTTAATCTGATTACAAATTAAAAATAAATTTATTTTCTTAGAAGTTATAATATAAAAAATAATTTTTACTTATATATTTGAAATTTAAATACGTAATAATTAGTTTCAGGAATTATACAATTTTAGAAAACTTATATTACATATTATAAGAATTCCATTTTAAAATATTCATATTCTTCAAATAATGAGGATTACTACATTTTAAATATTTATCGTCTAGTTTTGTAATTTATGAACAAATCTTATAACTAAATATACTGCCAATAGTAATATACTTTCATAAATATCAAGCATCGGTCATTTTTTTTTATTTCATTCTCACGTATAAAAGCTATGCTGATTAGCCAGTGGATAAGGTATCCTTTGAAGGCTAATCAGCAATGCAATATACAATTATTATAGCAAAAGATAAATTAAATTACATTAACATTACAATTTATAAATATTATTTATCAATTTTTCCTTGTTTTTTAATTTTTTTGTATTAGAAGTACAATTTAATTATAGATTTAAAATGTTTTTGGGTTGTTCTTGAATTTAAAAACGATTCCGATTTTTTAATTTCATCTGGTATTTTGTTTTAAATTAATGGTGCTGAGAATGTAATAGATTTTCTCCCAAATTCAGTTTTAATTTGATGTTTAGCTAAATTATTGGAAGTTCTAGTTGAATAATAATGATCAACGTTACTTAGTTTGAAATTGGATAAAAACAATCTATTTAAAGTTTTGTACATGTATATAGCAATGTGGAATTAATATAAAACGTGTATGGGCAAAATTAAATGTTCATCTTTAGCATATAATTCATAGGTTGGAAACAATAAAGATAATTTAAATATTTATTTCACAATTTTAGCATGATTATCAGAACTAACCCTTTCAATAGCAACATCACAGACTTGAAGTGAAGGTAAGCTACTTACTAATTTATGTGGAGAATGAAACACTAAAAATTTAGTTTTTGACACATTAATGCAATCATATTGGATTTAAAGTATTCCAAAAGCACTTCAAAATCATGTTCGATACTACCACCATATATGGTACCAGGATTCAGTTTCGTAAAAAATAGCAGTGTCGTCTGCAAAAATTCTAACTTGACCGATCAGTGGTAAATTTGATATATCATAAATGAATATAAGAAATAAAAGTGGCCTCAGAACACTTCCCTGCGGAACACCACATTTGATTTCTAACGCTTCATTGCATACTCCATTAAACATAACATATTGTTTTCTGTTGGTTAAATAGTTCTTCAGTAGATCAAATGTGAAACCCGAATTCCACAGTCCTTAATTTCATCTAAAAGCAGATCATAGTCAATGCAGTCAAAGGCCTTTTGCAGATCCAAAAATAATGCTCCAACAACTCTTTGTTTATCAAGGGCAGTATAAATCATGCTACAAACTTCCACTAATGCTAATTCAGTACTCATCCCCTTCCTGAAACCATATTGAAAATTGAACAAAAAATTGTTACTGTTGTAAGAAGTCCACCAAATACAGACAATGTTGAGATCGGTCTGTAATTATTAATATTTTCGCGATCACCACTTTTGAAAACTGGAACAACTTTCGCAACCTTTAAACAGCTCGGATAAACTCCAGTTCTCAGTATTTCATTAAATATATCCGACAAAACATCCGAAAAACAGAAAGCTCTATTTTTAATTACACTACTACCTACATTGTCAAGCCCACCACCATTACTGTTATCTAATGAGCAGATAATATTAAATACTTCAGTTGATGTTATTGACGAAAAGTGCAGATTTAGAGATCTTGTGTCAGAATTGATTGAGTCACCAATTGAACTACCAAACCAGATTTGCTAATATGATTTTTATTAAAAAACATATTAATGTTTTTCCACAAATCTATTTGATTTGAGCCAATGAACTTTTTATCAAAATAATGTTTCTTTGCCAAATATTTTTTCAATTTTAATTGTTTGCTAATTTTACAGCATCATCAGATCTGTTCAATTTATATTTTTTCAAAATTTTATTTTTACGGATGAGTTGCCATATATCATACTTAATCCATGGGCACAGTGCATTTTTAATTTTGGCTTCAACACTAATAGTTCTAGTAAACTTATCAATTAACTCATTATGTTTTCCAATGATCATTGTAAAAATATGAGAACTACACTAATCGCTTTGTTAGATATGTGTAATGCTAAGCTAAATTGAAGCATTGCCAGAAGATTTGTATTCAACATTTCAATCCGTGGAAGTATTTAATTAGAAAATAATTTTGGATGTGGAGAAATCTGTATGACTTAGATTTAGCGGCAAAATTTTAAAATAAAATTAAAATTCCGTAAGAATGTCCAACACTAAGGAGCAAACTAATCCTATTTTATATTAAAATCAGAAACGTCATGTCGCAGAGGGCGAAATTGAAGAACAAATTCTATAATTTAAGCCACCATTAAAATTGATTGCATAAAATTATAGCAGATCTTTTGCTGATAATTCAACCAACAAGCAATTGGTAAATGGCTAATAATCCGAATAATTTAAATATTTTGCTAATTGAATCTTCTATTTATATTTATACAATAGGATGCCATAAAGAAAAAGCCGGCAAAGCTAAAGCAATTATAAAAAGCGTTGTGGCAGACTAATTACAGAATCTGAGCGAAAAACCACTTGCGACGTTTATTATAATTTAAACCAAGCAGGCAAATAAATTTTCATATCGATGACAATAAAATTTTCGTTTAATGGTTTTAGTATAAACGACAATCGGATATTTGGTTGCAAACAATTTCATTTAAACACATTAGCGATTTTTCAGTGTGGCGAAATTAAGAAATTTTAAAATTCTTCTTGGCCCCAATTTGAAAAAAAACATATCGTCTGTATTTTTTTTTTTTTAATCGTCTGTCTACTTGATGATACATATTCAAATTAATTCAGCGATGATACATATTCAAATTAATTCAGCATTTAATTAATTTAGCATTTTTACTTTATTACAATTAGGGGTGTTTCCTCGCACGAGGATTATCCGATTATTACCACCATGCATTGAATTTTAAACTATTTTTCAATTTACAATAATAAATAAAAACAGAGTTTCCGTTACTGCATCAATAATCTGGCTCCAACGGTTTCGATGGTGGGCTTGGCCTTGTCCTAGACAACCAGAAGAAGCCATGTCATTCTCTACACCGTGGAGCCATAGTCGCCTGCAACGACCTCTGCGCCTACCATATGATGGCTCTCCTTTCAGCGATTTGATCGAGGATGGGTATGCAAACAAGTATATTCATAAACCCTAATGTACTAATCATATTGAGCAATATTTCTAGGGCTAAATCTAGTACTAAAATTTGATTACTTTGAAAATTACGCGTCCACATTAAAATAGTATTTTCACCAGGCACCAATCATCTTGGCTTTGAAGCAGAATCGTATAATACTAAAAGTGTATAAGTAAAGTAAAGAATAAATAGTGATTGCTCCGGTGGCCACAATATTATGATATAGAGACAACGTGAGTTTAAACGTAGGTTAAACCATCATTTTGCTTCGTCCTGATTTATTTGTATATTTATAGTTTCCTTAATACGTATTCAAGTCATATTTAAAATCTTATTGCCTTATAAATGTATATTTAATGGAGAAAGTTATTACCTGTACGAATTCCAACATCAAGGAGTCATTTTAATTATCAAAATTAAACACTTATAACCTGACAGCACATTTATTGTCGACAAAAATAGGGGAATTATGTGATTATGGAATGAGGCCACATTGGGGTAACAAACTTGCATCGGCAAACTATAAATACAAATTATATTATAGTAAATATTTAAGTAAATATTATTTGTTTGCCCCGATAATTTTCGCAAAGTTACCTGTTGTCTATCTATTATAAAATCAGTAGTCGGAGATTAAAAAATTATTAATTAAACTAGAGAACTTATGCTGTGTGTCTGGTTCAAATGGTTGACTAAATTACAGACTTTTCATTTGCAGAGTTCATTATGCTAATCACTATTTAAGTGGTTAAGTTGATTAAAAAACCAACTTGAAATTTAAAATCATAAATAGCAAACCCAGTGTGTTTTATTGATACTAGTGTCATCTATGAATGATTGGTAGGAACTAATCAACAATTTAAAAAAGTCGGTGATCTAGACACCAAAATTTTCATCAAAACACGCAGTATTAGATATTAATAGCGTCATGAAAATAATTATTGCACAAGTGATGCATCACACAGTATATACAGAAGTAACTTCCAATCACGATGTTTTCGGTCTTTGAAAAAAACATCAATTCAAAGAGAGCTCTTAAAAGACACCAGGATATTTAAGATTTAGTCAAGCGAAAGATGTTACCGGAATCACATCATCAAAATTATTATTGGGTCTCGAACACCCTTATTACTGTATAAAAGCAGTCACTGGTATCTGGCAGTTTGTATTTCATTATGAAATATCTGGATGTATGTATATTATTCCATACATAATCGGATGGAAATCCAGGTAAAATGGCAGAACTTACTTTCTATTCTCTTATAAGGAGATAGATTATAAAATAAAAAATTTAAAAACAAAAAATAGACAACTACGTACAATTAGGAATGTAGAATTGAGAGCAGATAAAATTACTCGTAATTACTCTGGAATTTTATAAAGTACATTTAATGTATCTTGTATGAATCTTACCAATCTCACTTATAAGTGTCAGAGCTTCCAATTCTAAACATTTTTGAACTGATTAATACAAAAATTGTTGGATTCTGAAAAATGTTATAACTTTGAAATATGTGCTTGTCCACTATATAGTATATAGCGCTTGACAACTATTTTTTAAAGTTAAATCAAATTCAGTAAATTGGCCAGCAGCAAGTAACAAATTCTAGAAATAAATTCAAATGCTTGTCAGATACACAATGATGTAAGTTTGTTTCGAATTTTATAAATTTCGAAAATATTATGCGAAAATGACAATTATGTTTTTGAATTAAATTTAAAATAACAAAAACTATGAAATGTATCGTGTTCAATTGCTTTTCAAATTATTTAGTTTATGACCAGAACTTATTTTGATTTCGAACAAATTATGAAATTCGAAAAAATTATATTGAAATTGGTCGTACAATTCTGAAGATATTTTCTCTTTTGCAGTTAAATCCAAGCAACTTGACAAAATGATGAAAACGTATGTAAAAATTATAAAGCTCCATTTCCATCAACAAATTATTATTTTCTTCTAATTTTTGATATAAAGTTGTATAATAAGTGACCATAAAACTTTACGAATAAAAATCACATTCGTTCAACTTGTAATTCTATAGGGGCGACATAGAATTTTGTTATTCTTATTCAATTATAGTACTTCGTAGGATCGTTTTCCACAACAAAATATGGTTGCGAGACAAGCTTCTATTATAAAACTAAAAAGTTATTTTTTAAATGGAAATGTTTATATAAACTTTGATAAAAAGCTTTTCTTTAACTTGTACTTCATAAAAATCACATATTGTGGTAAATTTTTAAATCAACGATATCTCAAAACAGACATTTATTGTTAAGTCACATAATGTACACAATGTACCTACATGTGTATTTACAATTCGACCTAAAGACACCATTTTGGTATAGAGTACGTCGAAAAAACCATCTTAATAATAAATAAACCCTTCCAAAACAAACATATACATTTTGTGAATATCGAGCAGGTAAGACACTTTTCAAAATTGTGACAATGTTGCTGTTTATAGTATATAACGTATGATATGTATATGATATAGGCTGTTGCCGTACGTCCATGATGCGACAGGTGACTGTGAATACGATATGGACGTTAAAATTAAATTGTATGAGGTGAGAGAGCTTGAGCAGTTGCACAGAGTAAAAACAAGCAGTTTCTCTAAGTACCAACATTTCGTCAGTCTTATCATACTACTTGTGGTCTGAAAATTTCAATTATTTTTTTAATTTCAATTAACCTTTCAGTAATCTCTTCAATTGTTTAATTTAGCCAAAATTTATAAATAAAATTTAATTTACTCGTTTAAAATAACAAATGAATATTACTAATTCGAATTTCTATACATATAAGTAGGCTGTAAATTCAGATATTGTTTTACAGTTTGAAGTAAAAAAACAACATAATTTTTTGTATTTTTCTTGTTCTAATTCATATTTGTAAATTCGAGCAAAGAAGCTTGTGATTGAGACATGCATATTTACAGTCAGACATTTCGGCTTAGATTTAGGAGGTTTAGTTGTTTTAGCAGCAATAACAAAAGGAGGTTAGATTTAATTGTTTGCCCGATTTAATCAAACAATTGAATATCATAAGCATCAGACTCTCAACCAAATTTTCCGAATGGTTAGAAAATAGTAACCTTCACTTATATAACTTTTATTTCCTTAAAATGGAATACTATTAACAAATCTAAATAAGTAATCAAACAACAATGCCGAAAACAGCACAATCGTATTCTGAAAATAAGTAATATTTCTTAGAAATTGGCATACAAAGCAGAAAAATATGTTTGCATGAATGAATTCATAAATAATAAATTAATATTTATTTGCATCATATAATTATTAACTTCTATAAATTTGTTCCCAATTCATAGCACAAAAATAAATCTGAATTCCCAGAAAGAAAAGAAACAAACCCTTGAATGTGAAACTCATAGAACGTATTGAAAAAAGTCAATCGAAAAAAGTAAACGTATAAATGTAAATTTAATAAACTGGATTAAATTAATAATATGTTATTTACACATTATTTTTTATATATGTTTCAATACAATTTATACAATATTTATTTATTTAAATAACACCAAACATTTAATAACCTACTTTAGTCGTGTATTATATGCTTATATAAATGTTTATTACTACTCGTACTTAATATCCAAATTTTTAATTTTTTTAAATAAATAACAACATTTAATTTTATTATTTATAGTCCACAAATATATTTAAAATAATATTCACTCGGTTTTTTGTTTTAACGCAAAACACACTTTAAATAGAATATTTTTTTACAGCATTATATTTTTCTTAAGAGATTTTTTTTTTTTTTTGTACTGAAATATTGATTATTCCATAAACACAAATACACTTTGCTCTCACATAAATAAAATAAAAAATTTCACTTTGCACACAAACAAAAAAACTAAAACAAATTCCACCAACTCATTAAAATATTAGACCGCACAAATAAAAATAAATAATTCTACAACACTATTATGTATATAAATACAATATTTAAATTAATAATTAATTAATTAATTTTTTTTTTAATTAATCGATTAATTTTTTATTTATTTATTCTTCTCACACAAAATTTAGATTCAATTTTTTTTTTTGTTTTAATTAAATATATTTTTTTTTTGGTTGCGTTTGTTTTAAAAACAACACACTTTCCCGACCGTACTCGCCAATAATACTGAAACGAAACTAAGAGAAAATGTGTGAAGAATTTTTTTTTGGTGTCCTTTTGAACGAAAATTTCGTGTAGATTCGGATTTCCACAAAACGTTATACGTATTCATTTCAATAAAATGATTTAAATGTGTTAGTGTTAGTATGAATGTGAGCGTAATATATCCATGTATGATATAAAAGTCAATGATCATGATGATTATACAATGATGATGACGAAAATAATGATTTAACAGGCAACAACAGACGATTTAGTATATAAATTTTCGTCCTCGACTGGGGAAATCGATCCCCATGCGCTGTACTTTAGTTTGATAAAAATTGTAACTTTAATGTATATATAAATGAAATACGTAAAAACGATGACGTATTTATAAAAAATTCATCCATTCGATGAATTTTTTCAACTGAATTCATCCACAATTTGAATTAGGAATTGAATTTTATTCAACCTACGACGAGGTCGACAAGGAAAATAAAATTATTGTTTTTTAGTTGAATAAAAGGTCGACTGTCGATTAATTTTGGTATGAAATTTTTATTTTAAATGGTGTCGAATTGTGAAAAAAGGTGCTGACATGCATTTTAGCTTTAAGATTGGAAATAGACGATTTTAAGCATTATAAACATTTTTTCCGCACCACTAGTTTTTAGAGTGTGTTAGACTTAATTATATGTATGGTTTCATCCAAGGGTTGGCAACGCAGGATGTATGTTAAAATTAAACTAACTGGGGGATTAGCTTAAATTTATATAACGATATAAAAGAAAAATACTTTAAAGTGTAAATCGTGAATTATTTATATTTGAATTAAATACTATTACTGTTAGTCGGAGATCATGATGTTATTACCGGAAGTTAATCATCTTACTCTGCACTATAAACAGTTTTGATTTATACTATCCAAATAAGTTTTAATTCATAAACTAAATTGCATTAATTAAAACGACCGGTGATATAGTGTAGTCTTAAGGAGTAGCTCTCGCTTGTTTACTATTTAATATCTAAACAGATTTTACTGGAACCGTGACAGCTGGTTAATACATCATTTGGAGGACAAATACCAAATGTACTTCAAGAGATTTCGTTGCAAATATCACAAATATACACTAAATACAGCATAACCTGATACATGCCGAATTGAATCGGATGGCAGTTTATACTATCGGACAACAAGGATGTATACTGTTGGTATAGTGAGTTATGGATATGGTTGGGCTTCATCGATTAACACACGGGTTACTTCATACACTATACCTGGATTCAGAATAAAACGCCATTGTGCTAAATAATAGAGGATCTTTTTTTGGTGGTGGCCAAGTAAAACCGATCGACTCTGTTAAAAATTCTGTGTACGGGGACTTCAGAGATTTACAAATGAAGTGGAAAAAATCATAAGCATAAAGGGAAACATTTGAGTTTAGAAGATAAAGCCAAAATTCAATATTTTAATGAGGATGGTCATAGGATCCGCCGTAGTGCACAACCACCTCAGTAATATCCAAAGCACCAGGAATAAGAAAAGTAAAGGTCGTGTTAGCATGGTTACGACTTCCCAAAACAGACGGGAAATTGTAAGAGAAGTATAGAATTCTAGCCTACCGGTTAAGAAAATCAAGGTTAAAGTTGGTGTTTTAGCCAGCAGAGCAATGATCCATCGTGTAGTGCAGCGTGCCACACATTTAATGCATCGGAAAAATTGAAAACAAAACGCAATTAAATGAACCCTGTAAACATATGTTTTGGCTACATACATAAAACGGCACCAAATGATATTTCCAAAAGACAAAAAAATTAATTTAGATATACCCGACTAGGCTATAACTACTATTTTCTTGATCATAGAATAGAAAAATTATTTTGAGCAAACGGAACAGTAAAGAAGGAACGTGGCGTGATGGTGACTTAAACTGAATGCAAAACGTTTGGGGATGGCTCTCACGGAACGTCTAAAAAGAGGGAAAATAATACGACATAAGGATTAATTAAAAGAAGCCATTAAATCGTCCTGGGCAAACATTCCTTTCCGTTATATGGGCTCACTTTATAATTTATTTCTAGCTTTATAATAGTTTCAAGCAAAAAAAGATTAGTCATATTTCAGATGTTTGCAGAAACCTGCGCCCCAATTCCTGATTCGTATAAAAAATGTATGAGTTCGTACTATTGGTAATTTCGAATACGAATACAAATAATTTTAATATGGTACGAAAGTTTCCTTATTCGTCAACCCGAAGTGCAAGCCGGCAATTCCTTTAAAGAAATTACGCGAACTGCTGAGTTGTTATATTTCCAGAACCTTGGCCGTTCACCATTTTCGCTTCTTCCGTTTACAATTTCGCTTAACTGCCCTCCTAGAAAGATCAGTCTTGTTTTTCCTCGCAATTGTGAGACGTTGTTGCACTTCACTATGAACTATATTTTGTTACTCGACTGCAAGACGACCCTCACATCAAACCAATCAATCTTTAGTCTAACTTTCACTATACCTAAAGTCTGTTGAGCAGCACTGACAACCGAAGTTTTCCGTACCTCCCAGGCATAGTTCACACAGTCAGACGGGCAATTAGCGGCCTCAATGCTGTCGCTGACCAGTTCCTGATATCGTTTCTTTTGATCTACATTTAACAGACCTTCAAATTGGAAACGTTTCATTCGTTTCGGTGTGTTCCCAGACTTGGACGAAAACTTCCATCGTAGCTTTGCAGCGACCAACTGATGATATATATTGTATATTGTTTCTCACCGATAAGTTCTCACATTCTACGCAACCCGAGCTCGCCTTTAGAAGCTCACACGTGGTCAATTTGGCTGCGGGAAATTCCGCGAGGCTGGGTCCATGTCTCTAGATGTATCTGTTTATGAGGGAACAACGTGCTTGCTACCCTAAGATCGTGAGCAATTGCAAGTTACATCATTCTTTCACCATAATCGGTCACAGTTCGTGTCAGGAGTACGGACCAATGATTTCATACCAGTTGGTTTGATTTGTGCCAGGTCTAGCATTTAAGTCTCCAATTACGATTCTAACATCGTGGTCGGGTATAGATTCCACGATCAGTTCGTCCAAGTCATTGTAAAATTAATTTTTATCTTGTAGTTAGCTGACTTTTGTGATCGCGTGCACTCAAATAATCAACAGTTTGGCTCACTTCAAGCGCAAGCGATCCGCACACAATCGGTTTTTAACTGCTTGGCAATCCAAAACAGCGTTCTTTACCTACGGCCCAAGAAAAAACTCAGCTCCAAGATTTCCGAGGTCATCTCCACTGTAGAGCAACGTATAGCCCTGGGACACATGGTCTCCACATTTAGGCCAGCGAGCTTCTTGACGAGCAACGAGTTCCACCGGCGAACTTCTTCATGTAAGTGATTAACCCATCCAACGCTCCTGGTTTCCTAAATGACTGCACGTTCCACGAGCAGACCCTAAATCTCATGTCCTTGGGTACTTTTGGCGGTATCCGGTGTTTTTTCCATGCTGAACCAACCACTTAGTAGTCTACCTACGACAAGCAGTGAATACTGTGGTGGTATTCTTGTAAAACAAGTTCGTACAATTTAGGTTTACGAGACCGATGTGAGTACCCCCCAACCACAGGGGTAAAACATCATAATAAAAATATTTATATTTAAGTCGGTATCAATCAGTTAAATTTTATACTTTACAAATTTCAAAAAGATGATTTTGTACTGTGTTTTTCTTTATATTTTAGTTTAATGTGGCCATAAACTTAGTTAGTATCTTGTTAGTATATTGAATGAAAATTTCACGGAGACGAAATCAAACATCCAAGCTACCCCTAAATCATTTAGATTTGCGTGTTGGATATTCGAACTTCGTGCACGACTAGGGAGTGTTATAGACTTTGCATTTCAAATTAACAATGTTCCAAAACATTTGCAATTTTTTACAAGTTCTGTTAAGTTTTTGTAAAACAAGTTCATTTTTTTACAAAGCAAATTCACGTTTTTTAAAATTACTTTCCATTTTAACTAAAACAAATTTAAGATTTTTCAAAACAAGTTCACCTTTTTGTATTTCAAATTGGGATCTTTTTACAAATCAAATTTTTGCTTTCAAAAATCATATAAAAATTTTGCTTTTAAGGATATGAACTATATTTAGAAGATATAACAACTTTTCTAAATTATATTGGTAATATTTTATTTCAATTTATTCAGTAAAATACCTTACATATGTTTATACATATTTGTGTAATACAGGGCGCCAAAAACACGCAACAGGAAATTTTTTCGAAAAAGCACCTAAAACTTAGCTTGTATCTTAATGAAATGTCGCATTGATAAAAAAATATATGTATTGGTAAAATGAACGAAATTTTGTATACTTTCTGATGCTGTGATACATTTTAGTTTATTTTGATTTTATATAGTATTTTGAGTAGACTCAAAATTTGTGAGGAAAAAGAACTTTTAGACTTTTAACGAACTTTCCCAATTCATTTGCAAAGCCATATTAGCTTTGTTGTAGAAAATTTACACTGTGTAAATATCCTTATAACAACTGCTTGTTAAATTATTGCAATTTTAACGAATTCCTATTAACAAAGCGTATAAATTTTAACAAAGATATAATGTGTTTATCTTGTAAATGAAGCACTCTTCGAAATAAATTTTACACAGATGTATTTGTAAAACATGAACTATTTTTATGCGCAGTCATCATTGGCGTAGTAAAACACTTGACATAAAATATGAAGGGTAAAAACTAAAAGTATTAAATATTGCATATACTGGGTTACATACAATATTAAAAATGTTTATGATTTACGAAATTTATATCGCCTAGAGCTTAGAAACTCATTTCGATTATTTACAAATTCTGATGTGTGCATCACATGACTTTAAACCTGTCGACAAGCGGGTTAATTTTTCGTTGCTCAATAAATATATCAACATTTTTGAGAGATAATTACTCTCTGTCAAATACGAATTTATTAGAGGCAAAACTGGCAATTGAGAATAATTTTAATTTCGGAAAATCTATCTAGAGATAATTTAGAGAAAACTTTTTTATGTCTGGTTAAAATATGAAACATAGTTTAATTTTCAAATATAAAAACGCAATGCAAATTAATAGTTTTCACCATTGCTCAAAAATATGTACCATTAGATTGCTTATAGAAATACATTTTATTTGATATATCACATGAGATAATACAAATTAAAAATGTTAATACATCATCTCTGTTCCAGGTGATTTTTTACAAAACTTTCTATTCTCTAATCATTTTCTCCATGAATAGCGGTTAAGTTGGCCGCAAAGGCAATCGAAGCTCAGATCACCCCAACTACTAAATTCAATAGTCGAAGATTGGCAACCACCAATTTTATGAACACAATAATTGGGTTGATGGACCAAATAGCAATTGAAGACATGGACTACATAATACCACAAATAATGGATTTCGTAATGAAAGTTAGGCAGGAGCGACATTACTCGGTTCCCACTATCCAATATACGGGGTATCGTTCACACCGCAGCAAACATCCACGAACGATGAACATAATAGGAACAACTCAAGCAAAGATTATTGTGATAAATAATTTTAAAAATCGATGTGATACTGAATTAAAAGACTTATATGTTTAAGTTAAAATACTTCTATCAATACTGGTTCAATAGCCAGTTTTCAAATATTTTGAAAATCTATAAATGTTGATTAATTTTTCGATAATGTTTTATCAAAATATTTATATTATTATAAATTATTATTATTTGATAAAATTGAATTAAATTAATATAAATGAATTTATTTTAAAAACACATTAAATTAAGACTAAGATAGATTTTATAAACATGTTTAATAAGCCAAAGTGATTTAATTAGCAATTTAAAATGTGTTATTCCACAATGTAAATATTTATACTATTTTTATAATTATATTAAATTAATTAATGGAATGAATTAAAAAAATAATTAATTTATACTAAATAAAAAGATAATTTCTTGTTATAAATTACCTAATAATCTAATCCATCCAATCCAACATTCCTTCATTATTTACAAACGAGCAAAGCTGATCTCTCATTTCTAATACTGCCTTACCACCTAAGACGTGTAGATGTTGTGAAGGGACGTAAAGCTGTGAGCTTTCCTTGTTGTGACAGGGATAGTTGTGAAAAGCAACGCAACTGAATACATCCTTTTCTGCGTTCTCTGGCATTCTGTTTACAGTCGTTAATAAAATTTTCCATGGACTAACCAATATTCCGAATGAATTTTCATTAACTCTTTGGGCTCTTGATAATCTTTTATTGCAGTTTTTTTTAGCTATTGGTAAAGCTGTTCCAGGGTATGGCTTCATCAAATTTCTCATAAGAGTGAGCTGCATCGCCAACAAAAAAATGGGGTAATTTTGTATTAGTTTCCGGTAAATTTTTTGGTGGAGGTTCTTCTAATGTAATTGTGTATATTTTAATTGCAATTGTTAAAAATTTCTATAAAAACAAGAAATGTTAAAAATAAAAATATAAAACTTGTAACACTATTAGTCTTGAGCTTGTAACACTATATATAGCTAATTTTGAAAAATTAGCGCTTTGCTAATCTATCTGTTGTGCTGAAGTATTTTCTGCTTTTACAAAAAATAATTGGGAATGTTTTGCAACCAAGTTCGAAAAATTAGTCGCCGAATTATTATAGCTTATTTGTTCTAAATATCATCGGCTTTTATGTCATTAGTCATTATTTTATATAGGTATTCATTTTATCAAACCACGGCAATTTAAAAAAAAAGAATTTTAATAGAAGTACACGCAGGCTTTAAATAATGTTCGCCAATTTGCCACAGAATACGAAAATATTTGCTTTAATTTTGTGAATGGGATGAGACTTTTATTTCAATCAAAAAAATAAATAAAATGTATTTATGTATGGATATGCGTACAATATTTTGTGTAGGTGGTTATGAATTGCTAAAAAAATTGTTTACAGCTTGTAATTTAGAATTTTGCAATTTATTTCGTAATGCTTATAAAAATTCCAATTTATAAAAGCGAAAAATCAATAAATACCAGTCTAATGAGATATTATGTGAAATAATAATTATTTAGAGCTACTCGTACCAGAAATAATGGGGCCTGTTCAAATTCTTTACCAATTTTTATCTTATACGGCACACATTTAATTTTAATTTGTAAACCATTATTTATATGTATAATATGCTCGTATGTTCCATGTAAGTTTCCAATTTTCTTATATACATACATATATGTGTGCATATATACAAACAAATACATACCAAAAATTCAGTTGAAAGGTGTTAGATTTCAAATAAAACAGAATTTAATGAGATTGCGTGTATCACGAAATATAAACATTTCTATTTTTACTTTCTTTTCTTTTTTAATTTAAAAATGAAATTAATTTGAAATTTTGATTTAATTGAATTTTTTGTATTTTATATTTTCGTATATAATTAGAAATATATAATGTACATTATAAATATACACATAATGTAGATAAGAACTGAGACTTAAAGCTTACAATACTAAAAAATAAATAAATAAACTTCTCTGTGTATTGGAAATTTGAATAGATTTCTAAATTTATACATTTATACAAGATACGAGTCTGTATATAGATGAACATTTATATTCGGAAGGAAATAATTTCCCGTTCAGATTCACAACAAACATAAATGGGAACAGAATGTCTTAATTTAAATAAATTTTTGCACAAAGAAAGCATAAAATATGTTTTTTTTGTACTCGTATACATCGCGATTGAATAATATACATACATATAAACATATTATACACAAAGGCGAAGATGTTACATTTTTATATGTTTAACAAAAAAATTTGCTATCATTGAAAATGAAATATTTCTTCAGATCTATAGAATTGACATTCTATGGGTGTCATTCTGTTGATCTCAACCAAATATATTACTACTCGTATATGTATACAAACTTACATGGAATAAAAATGGAAACTAGTTATGTTGTGTTTTTTTTTGTGTCGCGGGACGAAGTGCAAGAGATAGAAAAGCATAAAAGTGAAAGTTCCGCGAAACAAGCATGAAAATAAATACAGTAAAACTGATGTGGAGATTGAGTACTGTCGCAAGAAGTCGCTGGCACTCCAATAACAATTGGTGGTCTTTAAAGATCCACAGCAAGAAACCGAAGTTACCAAAAGGCTCCAAATCAATTTTCGGTTGGTTCATGCTAATGAACGAATATGCCAGTCTTCCGCGTATCGAGAGGCCTAATCAGTTAAATGAATTCAAAAACAGTCAGTTAATTAAATCATCTCATAAATATGACTATTCGATTAATTCTACCAGGCAAATCTGAATTTAAAATAATTTTTAATCGAAATTTTATTTAGTTTTTGGAGTATTGTATAGTAAAAATCTTGAAAAGACAATTAATACTAAAGACCAAAAATTGAGCAACCCGCAACCCGCAAGTCGTTTGTATTTTCTTATAAATATTGTTATTTGCTAATCCGATCGAAGATATGCGGGCCTCTTAATCAACCGCAAAGAAAACCAGAAATTAGAAACGAGTTTAGTTTGAAAAAAACATTTACATGGTGAAATGGACAAGTACTCATTAAATATTTGCCCCATTGTGAAAGTAATATACACTACCGATCAATTGAAAGTTAAAATGTATATGGATTCATTATTTTTTGCAATAGTAAACATATTTGTGCCTTCTGACATTCTTTTCTTTATAGTTTGAAATAAGGGGAATCCCCAACTAATATTGAAAAAAAAATTTATTTAAAATTGTGCATCGACTAGATTAGTGTTAAGTGAATTGTCGGAAAGTGCTGTAACGGACCCACACATATTGTGGATCCCATTGGCGTGACCTGAGCATCGTTGTTCGAATAACTTCGTGCCTATTCATGACTATTGGTGGAACTAAACAAATAGAAAAATGGAAGGCAGATATTACTTCTACCCATTATCGGATTAGTAAACATTGGGGGATTGATGACACGTTGTCAGCAAAAAGGGAGACGATGCGTAAGCAATACTTTTTTCCGTCCCACGTGAGACATCGATAGACCCGTCACTAATTGGGCCTTTTGTGTTAGTAGGCTGAAATTTCTCGTACTTTATAAAGTTGCTTACCAATGTTCTATAGTAGTTGTAGGGCGACCTGGGTCGACCTCATTTGAAAAGGTCAAAGCACTTGGGTCGGCGCACTGACCTACTTAGCGTGACACTTAGGTCGGCCAATCACTTGGGTCGGCGCTCTGACCTACTCGAAGGGAAGAAAAAAACATGAAAATTGTATTTCATTTACCTGTGGTTTATATAAATTTTACAAACGTTGTAAGTAGTGTTTTTTCACTATTAATACAAATTTGTTGCGTGTGTGCGTATTTCCACAGTTAAATAGCACACTATTAATTTGTATTAACCGACATAATTTAAACAAAGGAGCGCAAATATTCTAAACAGTTAACCCTTTTTGCAATGCAGTAACATGAGTATTTGTTTACCGTTCTTAAATATGTCATTGAATATGTTTAGCGTTGTAATCATTGATGAAACATTGGAAGAAACTTATATCCCAGGTGGTTAAAATTATTCATTCAAATGCCGCTTTTTTATTGTGTGTTTTGGAGGGTAGTATACTACTACAAAATGTCGGGATCATCCTTCCAGGCGGATATTCGTTGCTTGAGTATATATTTCTTTAGTTAAAAGTGTTTTAAATTTCTTTTAAATAATACAGCAGTACCACCATTTGTTTTACCATACGGAAGCGTAGTATCATAACGACGGTGTAAAGGAAAAATGTCGTAACCCACAAAACCCAAATTTTACAGCAGCATCAAAAAACCATTCAAATCTGTATAACTTTTGAAAAATAAGATTACTATATTATGAAAGTTATAAAATAATTAACATATACTTTAAGAAATAATATTATGCACTTTAAAAGGTGAAATCGGCTTTTAAGATTAGTGAAAATGTAATTATTCGCTCAGTTTTGTGGGTTACGACATTTTACCGGTTATCATTCTGATGCCAATTGAGGGTTATAACAATGGATTAAGAAAAAGAAACATAGTACTATTTAAAAGAAATATTATTTTTCAAGTTTCAATTCGGTTTCCAAATTTAAAAAAACTAAAATTAGGATACATATATAATGTTTTTAATCAGTCTTCAACGTCTTCCAAACCTTCAGCTTCTTCAATGAAATCAGTTTTCTTTTTTGATGCTGGTATACATTTATACTCTTCATGATACTCACTTGGAATTACATTTTTTTTACATAACTGTAATAAATCAGCTTTTTTAGCAAAACTTATTGGAAACCTTTCCTTATAAACTTTTTTGGGTTTTTTGAAGTTACCATTTTTTCCTTGGCCCTTCATACCAAACATAACGGGAATTTTGGAGTGGTCATAGGAATGGTAGATGGTAATATCCTTTTTATTTTTTTTTATTAATGCCCTTTTAATATTTCTAATCCCTCCAATAACTTTCAAACATTCATTTTGAAATTCCTTCCAATCATAAAAATCAGGATATTTTCTCACGATGACTTCATACGAACTTGGCTCTAATCTACTATTTCTAATAATTGTTGGCCACTCACTAGGTGCCCAAATAATCCTCTTGCGGTAGTTTGAGTCAGCTGGCATGTAAGTATGACCCGGAACTAAATACGTAATCTGAATTTCTTTGATAGTTTTTGATTTTTGCAGAAAAAAAAATAGCATTGCAAGCATTGATCTATTTTTATTTTGCCCACCGTAGCTGTCACAAAAAAATGAAACAGTTTCAACAGCTGGGTTTTTCTCCTCTAAGTTTGTTAAATATGCAAATACGTTGGAACAAATCTCATTTGAACCTTTCTTTCCATCACCTTCTCCCCACAGATAGCAATAACCATTCCTGGTTCCACTTTCATATAAAGTGAAGTTGTACATGGAATATTTTCTGGAATAGCACAACAGCATGTTATCTCCGTGGGGGGTATTTAATGTCTTCTGCAAATCAAATGAGACACACAAAAATGTTGGATCTCTTTTTGATCTTATTTGCTGAGCCTTGAACATAGACATGGACATTTTTTTTTCATTTATATGTTGAAGATACTTTTCAGAGTTCTTGTCAACTGCATCCCCACCATTACAAATTGTGCATTTGTCTTTTTTTGGAACGTGAATTCCAACATCAGCATAATCTTTACTAAGTATAGCAAGAAAAACTTTCTTGCTCACTGGAACAGCAATGCCTTCGTCTGGGCAGAATTTATTTTTATAAATTCTGTATAGATTTGTTTTATTTCTTAACTCAGACGAAAGGTATACTTTATGTGAATCGCTTCTGCAATAATGCGAAGGCACGGCAGGCAACGAATCAACAAACTTTTTTACCAAAGTGATTGAAATGTTTGGAGTTTTATTAGGGGGAGAATTTTTACCCCGTTGATCCGGTTTGGATACTCCTAATTCTGTCTTGTTTTGGTAAGTATAGCTAAAAACCCTTTGAGATATATTTAACGTTTTCAAAATAAATTGCAAGCATACCTTAATTTTAGCATTTCCGTCTTTAGGTAAGTAATAAGAAAATGTATTTTTACGACGACTTTCAGATTCTTTGTTTTGTTTTTTTTTATTATTGGTAATGTATGATCTACGTTTTTCTGTTTGCTCCATGCAGGATAGAATAAAACATTTTTTTTCTGATTCATTAAGAGCCCAATAGTTTGTAAAGAATTTCAGTCTAGTTTCCTCATCAAATTTTATTTTACATTTATTTTGGCAATTATCCTTACAAGGATTTGGTTGCATTACTTTTGCATTCATCATCTTTTTAGTAACTTTACTTACGTGAGCCTCTCCTCTCTGCCTTTTTAAATTTTCCTGTTCTGTCTTGTTGACTCTTATTTTCCGTTTCATTCTATTTTTAACAGTACCTTCTTCCAGGTCAATTTCTTCCATAACAGCGTTGATATTTTCTGGAGATTTTGTTTCATCAGCCTCCACCAGCCTTCACCAGGAACAACAACAACGTCCATATTCTCAATATCAAAAACCTCAGATACAAAATAATTAATTGTTTTAAATTATAAATAAATTTTAAAACAAAAATTTAAAATAAAAAACAAACACGTGAAAGACAACAAAAACATAACAAAACCTACAAAAATGTAACCTACTGCATCGTTGAATAAATATCGATAGTGGCGGTATCGATCTTGAGTGTTCATTTTATTTTACAAAAATGTTCGGTTTATTATTTTCATCTGTAAAAATTAAATAAATTCAATTATTTTAAAATGCACCTACAACATCTATTGTTTACTATGAAAACGGCAATTGGGAATAGGACTTTTCTAGAATAATAATTAATTAAACTCGGAATATCTATCGATACTCAATTGTCGATATCTTACCACTTTTTGAAGTGCAGGAACTGAGTGGTAAATTGTTGTAACCCTCAATTCTGTTACACTGATTGGGAAATGTAAAATGTAGTAAACAATTTACAACAATTTACCATCTTCTCATACTTCTCATAGTAGGACGATGTAAGGGAAAGGTAAAATGTCGTAGGCTCCTTGCAACAGTTTACTTTTCCAGATAAAATAGCTTCTGTCGCTTACAACAATTTTAAAACTGATTTAAAACATATTTCAGTCACTTGTGGCTTACGACATTTTACAGGGACGTGCAGATGGTCCCAATCTATCACTTAGTGCAAAAATTTTTTTTTTGAAAAATTGAGGGTTACGACATTTTTCCTTTACACCGTCGATAAGTTGAGTATTCATTAATTTTAAAATAGTTCTTTTTGATAAGGTAAGTTTCTGATATTGACATTACGAATTCTTGGCACTAACACTTAGTACTAGCCCGGTCATTTTTCTGGGTTCTTCGATGGTTATTATTCGATGTAAAAGATATCTTAAATTACATATCAGATGCCGTCCGCGAGCACTTTCTAGGCTCATAACTATTATCATATACTTACTTTCCCAACAACCTCGTTAGTTTTAGTTATTCATGTTACTACAACATAAATATATGTGTAAGTTATATTTGTATTGTACATTATAATATGTATATATGTTTATGCATACATAAAAATATGTAACTCTAATTAAAATACATAATTTGTTAGTTCGTTACCAATGTAGTACAAAAAAAAATCATTTTTTTTCTCGTTTGTAGAAAACGAACAGTAACCCATGATTTTTTGTTGAATTTTTTGTGTAGTTTTTCATTTGTTTCCACAATTTATATTTATTTATTTTTCAAGCATTTCTGGTTTTATTTTTTAACGAAGAGAATCATAAACATAATCATTCATATTCCATTCAATTTTATGTGCTCAGCGCTAGAACATAGAACTACAGACATATATGTATGTACTTACATACTCGTTTAATCAAACATGTTTAATATTGTTTATATTTTGCTATTATTTTTTTATGTTTATGTATTTATGTATGTTAAAAATTCACAATTTTCATTTTGCATAATATTAATTTACATGAATTTCATTTTATTATTATTATTTTTACTGTCATTATTATTTTTTATTTTCATGTTTGGTTAATTAACGAAAGCATTAGTTGTTGTATTATATGAGTAGTTGTATATACATTTATTTAAATAAAGGTATGTACGTAGGTTTTTATGTACACATACTTGTATTTATAGTTTGCATTTAACAAAAAAAAAAAAGAAAAGTTTTACTACAAAATTAGGGAGTTATCACGTAAATATAAATTAGCGATGGCATACATAACGTTTCCAGTACATTTTTGTTTTGATTACATAGTTTTAGTGTTCTGTAATGTTTAATATGTTTTTCATTGTGTATCCTCATAAAATACTCGTTCAAATTAGTTATTAGGCATGAACGCTTTTTTCTGAATACATTTAAGTTATGCAATTAGTCAACTGTCGTTGTGAGACATCGTAAAGTAAACGGTTGATGCGTTTTGTAAAATAAGGTCATAACCGTTTTGTACAAAATTAGGAATAAACAATACCAACTGATTCCTGGGATATTATTAAACAAAATATTATCAAGAGGGATAATCAATCCACTTCAAAATGATTTTCTTATATTTGTTTGTCATTTTATGGAAAACATATATATGGTAACTATAGTAACAAATACGAGTAGGGAATTGTAGTATTTCGATGTCTGTTTTATAAATAGAAGTAGCATTATGTGCAATGGATTCGATAGAGTAATAATTTCAACCTTTTTTCTGAATATTCTAACAATAAATGACTAGGTAGATACGGATAGAGACGATTTATTATTTATTTATTTAAAGAAGTACTAACAAGAAATTTTTAATAAAATGGTGTATCAACCTACAAGAGGCTTTTCTGGGAAAATCTAGAAACATAAAAATATTCTGCAATGGAATTTTACAGTTCAGACTAAGTTTCCTAAGACTAAACATATTCATTGGCAAAAAAGTCGGTGTTATCTGAAATGGAAAATCATTATTTTGTTGTTTTGATGGGACAATCCTTCAATGTGGTTGTTGTTGTGTTTACTGTATTTACCTAATTATTGTTTTTGTTCAAAAATCATTGTTCTCATTTAATTTTTTTTTAGATTCATACAAAGATAAAACAAAACAAAATATTTTAAAATCTTTAAGATATCTAAATATTTTGTAAAATCATTTTAAAATACTTTATTAGAAATTTAAAAATTTTTAGAGCTTGCCAAATTTGTTTCTTGCAAATTATGTCAATCAAAATAACTTTAAATTTGAGGTGTCCATTTTTAGAACTACTTAAAATACATTTTTTACATTTTTGAGAAAATCAGATATACTATATCAAACGATTACTCTCGATGAGTGCTATAATATGGATGTTAAAATAATGTTCCAAAACAATCTATTATTTGATAAAATTGGTAACAAAATTAATGAAATTTTTCAAAACTCTCAATATTCTTCATACTGTGTATGATTTTTAACTTAGCTATACGTCGTCGGTTGTAGGATAGTGGGTAATCCATCTGTTCGATCCTCGCTGGTAACCAATAATAATTATTGAATTACAACATACAACCGAATCTCAGTTGAGATGCGGTAAGGGCCGCCACCCGGCCTCCATGTCATAGTTATTCGTTAGTTAGCTAGCTATACCGTTTGTAAAATCCAAACAAACATTTTAGTTGAGTTTAGTTTTAACATGAAAACGATGTTGACTAGCTATATTATTATCTTGGAGGAGTCCATTTATTCGAGTTTATTTAAGTGTGAGATATTATAATAAATTAAATATTGTGTATAGATTTTTTTTAATGTGAATATAATTTAAAATATTGTGTATTTAATGTTTATATAAAGAGCTGCCTCAAGAAACGAATAATGAAGTAATTTTTTAATTCATTTGCCAAAAAATATATTTCTCCCGGAAGCTCTGCTAATATAACTTTACAATCTGCAAAGGTGCATCCAAATCGAAACAATCATGGGATATCGTATTTACATTTACTTCAAACGAAACAACACGACCGAAGGGGCCCAAACGAAATCGTGTCAGCTGTTTACCATATCAGCTAACATTAACAAATTTTGACGAAAATGTGAATCGTAAAACTGTTTTGTAATGGATGTAATGGCCAGAATAAAAACTGTTCTATGATTTGTATGCTTACAAGATGGTTAAATAACGAACCAGAGCAAATAAGAAAAGTAACCATAACTGTTCCTTGTGGTCGGGGGGCCCTCACATGTCTCGTAAACCTAAATTGCACGAACATGTTTCCCAAGAATACCACCACAGTATCCTTTGCTTGTCGTAGGAGGCGATTAAACGGTTGGATCGCTGGGCTGACGACCCGCATCCATAAAAAACCAATTTGTTTATAAAGTATACAAAAATAAAAATGGATACCGCCAAAACAACACCGTACCCCCAACACCGTACAACACCGTACCCTCAAGTACCCGGACACGAGATTTAGGATCGGCACCTGGAACTCGTGCTCTTCAAGGAACTCGCTGGCCTAAAAGTGGATACCATGTCTCCCAGAGCTATACGTTGTTATACAGTGGAGATGACCTCGAAAATCTTGGAGCTGGATTTCTTCTTGGGCCGCAGGTAAAGATGGCGGTTTTGGATTTCCAAGCAGTTAATAACCAATTGTGTAAGCTTCGTTTGCGCATGAAGCTAGCTAACCTATCGATAATTTGTGTACATGCGCCAACAGAAGTCAGCCAGCCCCAAGATAAAGTTACATAAAGTTACTCGTTTTACAATGAGTTGGACGGGATCTATACCCGAACACGATGTTAGAATGGTAATTGAGGGTTTTAATGCTAGAGCTGCCAGAAATCAGGTCGACTTGTGTGAAAACATAGGTCCGTACTCCCGACGCGAAACTGCGACCGATAATGGTGAGAGAATGATGTACTTTGCAATTGCTCACGATCTTAGAGTAGCAAGCACATTTTCCCTTCACAAACAGATGCATTTGGAAACATGGATCCATCCTCGCAAAACTTCCCGCAACCAAATTGACCACGTGTTAATTTCAAAAGGGCGACCTCGAATTGTGCAGGATGTGAAAACTTATCGGTCAGCACCGAAATACGTAGGCAGCGATCGTTATTTGGTCGCTGCAAAGCTACGATGGAAGTTTTCGTACAAGTTTGGGAACACAGCGAAACGTATGGTACGTTTCGACTGCGAAGGTCTGATAAATGAAGATCAAAAGAAACGATATCAGGATCTTGTCAAAGAACACATTGGGAGAGCTAATTAAGCTGAAAACGTCGGTTGTCAGTGCCGCTCAACAGACTTTAGGTACTGAAAGTCAGGCCCAAGAATGATTGGTTTGATGACGAGTGTCGTCTTGCAGCTGAGCAACAAAATATAGCCCATAGTGAAGTGCATCAACATCTCACAATTGTAAGGAAAAACAAGGCTGCTCTTGCAAGAAGGGCAGCTAAGCGGATTTGTAGACGGAAGAAGCGAGAATGGTGGAAGGCCGAGGTTCTGAAGGTACAACAACTCAACAATGAGCGCAGTTCGAGTAATTTCTTTAAAGGAATTGCTGAACTGCACCATACTTTCAGGCCTACGTCAACCGCCATTCGGGACAGGGATGGAAACCTCTGTGTCAACATCGACGTTGTACTTGACGCATGGAATCGATACTTTACCGACCTGCTTGGTGATCATCATGCTTCACAGAAACCTCTGTGTCAACATCGACGCTGTACTTGACGCATGGAATCGACACTTTACCGACCTGCTTGGTGATCATCATGCTTCACAGATTGTAGTTGAGTCTTCTCAAATACAGACTGCGGAGATTTGCATTGAGGATCCATCCCATGAGGAATTCACTAAGGCCATGCAGAGATTGAAACGAAACCGCTCACCTGGAGTGGACTGCATTAATTCGGAGCTCTTTATATTCGGGGAATATACTTTGTGGAACTGTCTTTTCGACCTTATTCGATTAGTATGGCGAACCGAAGTTATGCCTGACGAATGGAAAGTGGCCGCGATATGCCCCATCTTCAACAAGGAAGACCGCTTGAAGTGTAAGAATTATATAGGTATAGGTCTCCTTTGCACAGCATACAAGTTACTGTCATACATTGTATTGGATACAATCACTCCTCTAGCGTAGGGCTTGGTTGGTGACTATCAAGGAGGATTTCGTCCGAATCGATCAGTCACTGATCAGGTCTTTTTGCTGCGAGTGATTCTATCCAAATATCATGAGACATCCATCCCCGTACATCAGGTGTTCCTGGATTTCCGGCAGGCCTATTACTCGATCAATCGAGAGAGTTTGTGGTCTGCCCTGGAATGCCTAAGAATGCCAACAAAATTGGTACGACTGTGTAGGATGACAGTGACGCAGTCTCAATGCTGTGTTAAAGTTGAGAACAGGCTATCGACAATTTTTGCAGTTAACTCGGGTGTTCGGCTGGGAGATGGTCTGTCCCCGATACTCTTTAATCTCATGTTGGAGTATATCTTTTGTAAAACTGAAACACCTCAGCGCAACACCTTATATCGCCGTCCAATACCAGGGCTTGCATATGCAGATAACATATGCGTGATTGGACTGAATAGCAACGGGGTGAAAAAATACTTGATCCGTTTGTAAAGTTTTCAGTTTCAGTTGGACTGCAGATCAATGAGTCCAAAACGAAATACTTGATCTCTGGTTTTAGGGACAATGGCAAACCAGATTTTAGTAGTGGCCACCACACGTTTGAGAAAGTGAGGAGGTTCAAATAGTTGGGTTCTCTTATCACTCACGATAACAGTGTGGGAGAGGATATTAAAATGCGGCTGGCAGCTGGCAGTCGTTCTTTAATCCTCTAAGACCACTGCTAAAATCTAAACACTTATCAAGTGCCGTGAAGCTGAAACTTTACAAAGCGTTGATCAGGCCCGTTGTTATGTTTGGATGTGAAAGTTGGGCGCTGACGGATGAGTACGAGAGATAGCTCCTTACATTTGAGAGAAGAGTCATGTGTGTGATTTACGGCCCAAAACGCGAAATTGATGGTACATTCCGAGCTCTGTACAATATCGAGATCAGAGATCTGATGAAGATCCCCGATATTGTACAAGAAGTTAGACCTCAGCGGGTACGCTGGCTCGGTCACATTCTGCGTGTTGGTCCGGAACGAATTGTGCAGCGATCTCTGAAAGGAGAGCCACCATAATGTAGGCGCCGAGGTCGTTGCAGGCGACGATGATTTCACGATGTAGAGAATGGCTTGGCCTCTTCAGATTGTCTTAGACCATGTAGACCATGCTCAGGATTGAAACCATTGAAGCCAGATTGTTGACTCAGTAAGGGGCCAGTAACAGCCTTTAATACTGATTATTATTATTATTATTAACCATAACAGTTCCTATACGTGAAATCGTCGTAGACTTGATTGTGAAAAGCTTGGCGTAGATGAAGATGAAGTTTTCATATTTGCTGGAGACGATGACGGCTTAACAGGTAACAATTCCAATTTCGCACATCGCCCTTTAATAAAATTTGAAATATCTTTGTAGCGCGCAATTTTGTCCACAGGAGCAGCTTTACACCATTTCTCCCTTGTTTCACTGTCGAATTTGCTGGATAGCAAGAACACAATTAAGTCATCACATTGGTACGTAGGTCGATGCAGAGTTCGAAGAGATCGCAACTGGGAATTAAACTCGTCTAGTCATTCCATTAGGCGGCGTTGACAAGGTTTCTCCAAAGGCTTCACGGTAAACAACCATTTAATATGATGTTCACATATGCGATTTGGTTTGTTGAATCGTTCTTTCAGAAGATTCCTAGCCACCTCATAATTTTCCTCGGTAAAATCCAACGATTCTATGGTGTGGGCTGCAACATCCTTCAAAGCATGTTTTAGATATTGAAACTTGGTAATTACTCCTAATGCAGGATTCGTATGGACCAATGAGTCAAAACACTCAATGAATTCAGACCACTTCATTATATCGCCGGAAAACGTGATCAGCGCGATTTCAGGCAGTAATTTAGGTGCCATCTTATTCTCGTCGAACTTGGAAATTTGTTGAGCTGCTATAGTTCTTCAAGCTTATCTTCTAACATAGGGCGAACCGTGAAGTATAATGTTTCTATAGTAGCACGAGTTGTCGCAGCATCAGTATCCTCTTCCATTTCAGTGATGGTTTGGTCCTTTTCATAAGGTCCATAGTTTCTCGTGACTTCATCCAAGCGAAGGCGCACTTGAGATAGTGTTGCCTCATGAAGCGAGTTTTTGATCCACGTGAATTGGCGTTGCAATGATTCCATATAACACAGCAACACCATTTTTAGCACGTTTAAGATGGGCCATATCACAATCAAATCGTTCTTTAGGCTTCACAATTCACAAAATATCCGCGCACTAACACTTTATCACTCTTTATTTCGCACAAAAGCACAACTCATCAGATACAGCAACAGCAGCAAACAGCAATCGAATTGGAGATGAGCAATTACACAGCAAAGGCAGCAACAGCAAATGCAGCAAATTGAATGTTGAAGAATTCAATATATGAAAGTTATAATTTGAGGGATAAATATCCCACTTCTGACACTTCTTCCGACCGCTGAAGAATTGAAGAAGGTGAATTTCCAATCGATGAGCACACCAGAAATGAAACACTTGGCTGAAGTTTTATAATTTTAGTCTATTTAATGTGCCTTCATCGATGGTTGAAGTAGAAGAGGAAAAAAATTTATTAATTTTTAATGCACAAAAAACAGTAATAAATATAATAAATACATAAGTTAGTACATAACAAATACTATGACAATTTAAAAGAACAGGAATTAACTTATAGTCCTATTCAGATCTTAAAAAAAAAATTTTTTTAATTGTTCTGCCCAGTTTTTAGTGATGTAGAAAAAAAAATTAAAAAAATTTTGATGGGTCGCATTTATCTTAGGTAACAACCTAAATAAAATAATAAATAACCAATAAAAAGCATTATATTTCAGTTTTAATACACAAAATATTCAAAATGATTATGTATTTATGTTATTACAATCATATTTCAAGTGAAAATTAATAGATCAAAAAAAAATTGCACGCCTTTTGAAAACATTTAATTTTGGTACGCACTAAGGAGAATAAATGACCAAATGATATTCGTATCGAACAAAACCACAACAACATAAAAAGCAAAATCGGTTTTCAATTTAATTCTTAGTTTATCGAATTAAATATTAATTTCAAAAGTGTCAGTGATTATAAGTTAAATTATAAAAACATTCCTTTTCTATTTAAATACAAATACAACATAAAAATGTAAACTATAAACATGAATTATTGTACTTAATACATCACTGTGTATCCGCCATATTCCTTCTGCGCGATATCTGTCAGAATTCCAGCGAGATTTGAAAACTACTTATATATACATACATTAAAAATGAAAAATATGGCAATACATAATAATAATAGGGGAATGCGGAGTTTGGTTGGTATGCATGTTCAGACTATTTAAAACTGAAATTTAAAGGATATATTGTACATTAACACTAAAGTTTAATACGCTTACACGTGAAACTCGGACAAGGAATACTTAAGATACATGAATTTAAAGATGTGAATATTTGAGTTTCCGCCAAAAACAAATTATAATGGTACTCCGCGTATTTTGACCTCACCGAGTTTTTACTTAAATTATATTTTTTTTTTATCGAGATCATTCATCTCACCGAATTTCAAAATAATTGGACACCTCGCCTCCGGATGGGTGTCTGATTTCGCGTGGAATGGCTGAATAGTAGAATTCAAATTTGACTCGAATGTGTTGGCGACTGGAAATGTGGTTTGGTGGCAAATTATTACTGTACCAATAATGTTTACAAATTTCAGGTAGACCATTTTCAGCTGTCTCGCGAACGTATATTAGTTCAAGATTTGACTCTGTTCACATTTTTCACATAATTCAAAATGATGTTAGATGGTTAGACAATAAAAACTTAAAACAAGATGCCAATCCGCCGTCAACCTAATTAAATCGTATCGTTCTGTTTATTCCACTTGATACCAACAATTTATTATGGTACATATACGAGTACATTGATATTCTTCTTCATGTTTTACTTGTTATCATAGTTTTTGTTTAGAGGAAAAATGAAAATTGTTATTATGATTATTTATGATAATTACCCATAAGAGTACTTTTATAAAATATAACAAAAAATCTATTCACTGTATATATATATGTATTACTTTTTGTTCTAGATATTTTTTTTAAATTAAAAAATAGAAACGTTCGAAATACTATATATCTAGAAAACTGTTAGAAAATTAGTATCAACATACAACATATTTTGTTTTGTGTATAAGCAAATATAAATTTTAGAGACTAAACATCATGTACTCTACTCATATTGTGTACTCGTATATTATGTACATTTATAGACGATAGCTGATATAATAAGAAGAATATATTTATAAGATATTCACAATATATGTATGTAATGTAGCATAGAATATTTAGTTATATGCTGAAAAAAATAAAACAATTTTGTTGATGCTGCTGATTTTCATATGTGCTTAGGGAAATTATTTGTAATGTATGTGAACATTTATTATGTTCAATCTTGATATGTTCTTATGTATGTATATATATACGTATTATATTGTATGTACTAGATTGTTATTATGTATTTTTATTATGATTAATACAAAAAATCATTAACATAAAAATAATTAAAATCGAAATGTGTATGTATGCAATAAAATCAAATGATTTATGGTTTTTCGTATAACTTTATGACTTTGAAGTTTGAGCCTTTTGTAAAGATGTACACGTACATGTTGTATAATTTCCAATCAAAACGATCAATTTAAGCAGATCTACCTATGCATATACATATGTACTTATATGATCTACAATTTGGTTTATGTATGAAATAATTTTTTCAATTCTCGTTTTTTAGCTTTCAGATAACAAGACGATATCCCAGTTAGTATATACTCGTACATACATATGGATGTAAAAATTTGATGGAATAAAAGTACATGAAATACAAATATTGAAAAGGATATTAGCATAATATCAATTTCCAATTTAAAATTTTCTTAAAATGTTACATTTCGATTCTTGTATATATGTATGTATTCTTTATGCACTACAGAAAACATATATTTTTATGTGATAACATTGTTAAAATAATAGAATTTTAGGAATTTGCTGGATTTTGTCGTGTTTGTGTCATGATTTATAACTATTATTTTTTGATTAAATTTTTAAATTTTGATAAAGTATACGCAATAATATTACAAAGAAAGGAATCAAATCTAAAATATTATGATATAACAATGCTTGTGAAGTTTTGCACAAATTCACAGATTTTATATATGGGATGATGGTATCACACTGGTAAGTTGAATTTCAATAAGAAAAAAATATGATTACTATTGGGATTTTTAGTACTAAAATATAACATATAAGGGGAACTTAGACAAAACAAATGAATTTAACAGATTTTATTTTTCGGTTAAAAGATATCTAATGAGCTTGTTAGACAAGGAATCAAATAGACTGATTCACGTATTACTAGAACTAGAGTAAACATAACTAGACAGGTGTATGACGGCCATTTACCTAAACCAAAGCCAAAACAAACAAAAACAAATTCGACATAAATTTATTTCTCAGGATAATTGATACCTTAAGCAAGGTGGACGAAAAATTAAATGAACTGCTATCGGAACATTTTTCGGTCTAAACGGCTTTGGAAAACCTAAAAGGCTTTTTTTCAACCACTTGCGATAGTCCAATTGAGTTGAAATTTGGCATGCAGGCTTAACTCCGATGACAATACAAGATTCTAACATTTTTACGACCTAAAATGCTTTGAAAAGACTTTATTCAAATTACCAACGGATTAAGAGACGAATATAGCAATGAAAAAACATGCGGCGGCGGTCGATTGGGTAGAGTGATGGACGTTGATTTCGTAGACCCAAGTTCAAATCTCTGTTCGATCTAAATATTTTTAATTTATATTTTTTTAATAAACTCAATATTTTTTTTTTTACCACGCTCTTATTAGCTCACTCTGTGTGTCTGTTTGTATCGTCAAATTTTGTAATCAATTTTTCAACCACTTGCGATAGTTCAATTGAGCTGACATTTTTTCGGTCTAAAAGGCATTGAAAAGCTTAAAAGGCTTTTAGGCTTTTCAACCAAAAATTTTTCGAAAAAATGTTAGAATCTTACATTGTCATCGGAGTTAAGCCTCCATTGATAATTTCAGCTCAATTGGACTATTGCAAGTGGCTGAAAAATTGTTTACAAAATTTGACAAAGACTTATAAAAGTTGGCTATAATAAAAAACAATCATATGACATAGTGATATACCATCTATCTTTTTGCAACTTCCCGGTAAATGTTAACATAGTCGAAAAATTTATGGCAAATTTCGATGACTAAAATGTAGAAAATAAAATTTTTCTTCCTTACTCCTATCAAGGTATATTTATAACAAGTAGAAATTTAAAATTAATATGACTAAAAATATAAGTGTGGGGCGCTCCTTCTGAATGTACGAGTATATACTATCTCTCAATATCATTTTTACGTTAATACTGAAATGCTCTAGCAAAAAATCTATTCTTAGGATACATAAGAATAGACTGTTCCATTAGTGGTACTAAAAGACTTTACTAAACCTTTACTTCGTGTGTCTAGTAGTCATAAATTACTAATGCCGTAAAGGAGCGCCCCACGATATTTTTAGTCATATTAATTTTAAATTTCTACTTGTTATAAATATACCTTGATAGGAGTAAGGAAGTACAATTTTATTTTCTACTTTTCAAAGCCTTTTCAAAGCAAATATAAGCGTGGTTTTTTAAAAAGTTTTTTTAAAATTTATTTTATTTATCATTTTCGGTCATACTCATTTTTCTTAGAATAAAATTCAAGGCCAATTTATTTCTCGGGATCATGGATCCATTTTGAGCTAGTTGGACGAGATATTTAATGAGCTATTTCATGTACTATCGGAACCTGAGTCCTTTGGTAGTCCTAAAAGTTACTTTAGTTAAAAAATTCTTGTTGGACGAGAAATTCAACTTTGTTGGACGAGAAATCTTATGAATTTCATGTATTATCAGGACCTGAGTCCAAATCTCTGGTAAAGGGTGTTAATGGCTATTTTTCATTTTTGGTCATACTCTTCTTCTTAGAATAAAATTCGTGGCCAATTTATTTCTAGGGATAAGGGATTTTTTTAAGCTTGTTGTACAAGCGATTTAATGAGTTATTTCATAAACTATCGGAACCTGAGTCCAAATCTCAGGCAAAGGGTGTTAAGAGCCATTTTTATCACTATCGGCCAAACTAGAAGTTTCCAGAAACAAATTGGTGGCCAATTTATTTCTCGGGATTATAGATTCCTTTAAGTCTTTGTAGACGGGGCAAATTATTGAGCTATTTCATGTACTATCTGACCCTGAGATCAAATTTATGGCAAGAGGTATTAATGGCCATTTATCGTTTTCGGCCAAAGTCGAACTTTCTATTCAAAAATTCGTGGCCACTTAATTTCTCGGGATAATGGATTTCTTTAAGTTTTGTTGTTTTGTAATCAAATCTCTGGCAAGAGGTGTTAATGGCCAATTTTTAATAAATTATGTAATAAAGCTTTTCTGTAGTTAAAAAATTCGGGGCCAATTTGTTTATCTGGCAAATAGATTCCGTTTGAACTTGTTGGACGAGAAATCTTATGAGCTATTTCATGTATTATCAGGACTTGAATCCAAATCTCTGGTAAAGGGTGTTAATGGCTATTTTAGAATAAAATTCGAGGCCAATTTATTTCTCGGGCAAAACAACTTTATGGCCAATTTATTTCTCGGGATTATAGATTCCTTTAAGTCTTGGTGGACGAGGAATTTAATGAGCTATTTCATGTAATATCTGAACCTGAGTTCAAATCTCTGGCAAGATGTGTTAATGGCCATTTATCATTTTCGGCCAAACTCGAACTTTTTATTCAAAAATTCGTGGCCAATTTGTTTCTTGGGATAATAAATTCTTTTAAGTCTTGTTGGACAAGGAATTTAACAAGCCATTTCATGTACTATCGGAACCTGAGTCGAAATCTCTACAAAAGGTGCTAATGGCCAATTTTTAATAAAGCTTTACTTAGTTAAAAAATTTGTGGCCAATTTATCTGGAAAATGGATTTCGTTCGTTTTATATAATGTGTTAATGGCAATTTTTCATTTTTGATCATACTTCTTTTTCTTAGAATAAAATTCGAGGCTAATTTATTTCTCAAGATAATGAATTTTTTTTAAGCAACAAGTACGATGAATTTAATGAGCTTCATGTACTATCGGAACCTGAGGCCAAATCTCGGGCAAAGGGTGTTAATAGCCATTTATCATTATCGACCAAACTTGAACTTTCCAGAAACAAATTCGTGGGGAATTTATTTCTTGGGATTATAAATCCTTTAAGTTTTGGTGAACGAGGAATTTATTGAGTTATTTCATGTACTATCTGAACCTGAGTACAAATCTCTGGCAAGAGGTGTTAATGGCCATTTATCATTTTCGGCCACACTCGAACTTTCTATTCAAAAATTCTTAGCCTATTTATTTCTCAGGATAATGGATTCCTTTTAAGCTTGTTGGACGAGGCATTTAATAAACTATTTCATGTATTATCGGAAAGGGTTGTTATTCGCCGTTTATGATTTTCATCCAAATGTAAATTTTTCAGGAAAACATTCGGACCAATTTATTTCCCTGGATAATTACTTTTGGGCTTATTGGACGAGCAATTTAATGACCATGTTAATGGTTATTTACCATATTCTACCAAACTCGAACTTTCGAGAAAAAAATTCGGCGCTAATTTATTTCTCGGCATAATGGATTCTCTTTAAACTTATTGGACGAAGAATTTAATCTGTTATTTCATGTATTATCATAACCTGAGTCCAAATCTCTGGCAATACGTGTTAATTGGCTTTTAACGTTATCACATTTTGTTTAATTTGCATCTGCTTAGATTTCAAATATTAAACATGAGCGAACTTTCTTATTAGAATATCATAGTGTCAAACTGTCAAATATACAAACCGATTGAAGAATTTTAGTACCAAGCAACCATATAATTTATTTTATCTGTTTTTACAACGCCATCTAACATGCTCTTGTTACGATTAATATGATATTTGAAAAGCAGAATACAGAAACTATGAACTTTTTTTTCACTAGATGTCAACCAAAGCAAAGTCAATGTTTTTTTATATGCTGAATTGATAAAAGTAGCCCAAATATATTTTACATAAATTAAATGAAAATTGTACAATACGAGCTTTAAAGCAACATTAATTATTTATTAAAGATAAAATACATTTATTTTGCAAATAAATAAGATGAACCTCCTTTCGGTATGCGTTAAAATAACATTTGAAAAACTATTACTTAATCAGTTAATTTATAATTTATTATTTAAGAAAATTATTTTTTTTAATTTATTTAAACTTTAAATAAATATAAAATAAAACTCCACTCGAAAAATTTTCTGTTATTTCAAATATTTCTATATAAATTATAAAATACTTGAATGTTTTTATAGAAAATAATCATAATTTTACTCAAACTATGATTTTGATTCATTCATTCACATGCTTGTATATTAACGAATATTTAATTTCGTCGCCCTTTTTTAGAAGGATGGGTCGACAAAATGTTCTGTTCCGAAACAAATTTCCATTTGGTAATTCAGATTTATTTAAATATTGTGTAAATAAAAATAACTAATAATTCAGTTTTTCATATTAATTTAATAACACAGTCCCAATAACACAATGTTTCTTGTTCGATTTTTTTTCGATTAAGTTTTTAAAAAAATATTTGTCGACAGCTGGCATAAATCTTAGCATGGCAGTAAACGATTTTAGTTACTGTTGTGGAAGCTCAGTTTTCAATTTAATTATTTTTTCGGCAGTTCCCGACATTCTAGTTTTTGTCCAATCTTCTTACCACGAATAGGGAGTTGAATATTCTTTAAATTTACAGTGATTAATTCTGATTTTATATTTAACAGAAGTTGAGATATTGACAAAATTCCAATTCAACTAATTTTGAATATGGAATTTGTTTGAAATTTAGATCTGGAGTACAATCTCTAAAATTCTTTATATCGTCTGGACGCATCTGCAAAATCTGGAGTGGAGAATCGCATTGTTATTTTTGATATAGAGAGATGATGTTTCAAGAAAAGTATTATGCGAAGGATACGAGTATAATTGAAATCCGGTTTTGTGGCACGCAGGAACCTGACCATACGATTATTTCTGAAAATTTAGGGTTATCCAGAAGTATAGCCTTTAAAATTTTAATAAAATCGCTTGCTTTATCATCATTGCCAGCTCTGCCGCTCTTAATTTCATTCCATATGCTGCAATACACTGTTCAGCTGGTAGAAAGGTGGGCAGTTACGTTGTAAAGTAAAAGCAGCTGATCTCACCTTTTGGGCAATTAACTACATGTTGTGGGTCAAAACAGAGCACAGGTGTGCACTTTGTCTATCACTTTATCGTTTCAACCTGGCGTAGGATTTTCTACGTCATTTCTTTGGTATTTCATCTGCATTTTTGGTGGCACACAATTCGAGGTTTTCAAGATTATGAATTTTTCACAGAGGTCGCATCTGTCTCATTTTGGGACGTGAATTCCTAGGCTGAAATCACTGTTAAATATTTAATCCATCGTATTTTATTTCCTCTTGATACTTTTTTGTACTACATTTTCGGCAATAATGGGAATCTATAATCGGAAACGATGCGATGTGGTCCCGTATAACCTAGTACGCCTGATCGATTTACGTACCATTCCAGAAACCAAATATTTCCTTTGGTGAGCAAGTACGAGTAACAAAAATGATCCACCCTGGTTTACACATTTAGTTAGAATGAAAAATATCACCTGACAATTAAATTCATTAATTGTATATTTCACTCAATTTAGGAGTACTGTTGATGATTCCATAATCACATAGAACTTTTTATCATAAATTAAAGTGAAAAAAGAAACGTTTAGGTTTACTCTGGCGTTCAAATATCATTACAGTATATGTTAGAAGGTAAAATTATTTAAGATACGTAGAGCTTAAATAAAATATATTGGTTAAATTAAATAAAATTTCCCAGTATTATTCCCGATGTTCTATATAGGGCTTGAAGTTTTATTAATAAAAAAACGCAGCAAGTAGTAGAAGAGTTGTAGCGAACTCTAACCCACGAGTTGGAAAGTTTTCTTAAACTTTGCTTATACTACTTGTTGCAACCCGGTTTCCCGGTATCCGAACGTTTTTTTTTGTTATTTTACATCACCTATACAACTCGTGTACTCGGCGAATATTCCATTAGAAGAAACGAGAGAAAAGAATAGTGCTCTCGTTTCTTCTTACAGAATAAAATGTTATCATAGTTTAAGTACGGCTTAAGAGACGGCAATATTTTAATAAATGCAAATTTAGTGTATGAATATTTATGTAAAGTGAAAAGTGTTTTTGTAAGTTAGATATTCAAATATCAATATAATTTGCTGATAATTTTAAATTGGTGTTTTTTAATATTTCTTTTTTATAGACAGACCATAATAAATATGGATTATAAATTCAAGGAATACAGGAAAGGTATTGAAAATACAAAATCACTTTGGACATACTTTCTCCGAGAAATAAATAGTCAAGTGGCAAAATGCAAAACATGTTCAAAAGTTATAAAATGCACGGGTGGATCAACTAGCACACTTCATTCTCATTTGCGAACAGCACAGCACATAAAATTACTGCTGCTAAACGAGGATTTGAAGATTGTGGGGGGAAGCGGTGGAACATCCACAAATTTGGCAACACCATCAAACGAAATGCCTTCTTCTTCTAAAAAAAAATTACAGAGTATTTTTCTAATAAAAGTGACAACTCCTTGGCAGCAGTTTTATCACGCATGACTGTGAAAAATGGTTTAGCTTTCTCGTTATTCTGTACATCAAATGATTTAAAATCGTTACTTTAATCGAAAGTATTTCGAGACATTCCTAAATCATCAAATACAATTAGGAAAATCGTTTTAAATTACCGTAAAAATATTTGAGATTTAATTAAAAATAAACTGCCAGACATGAAAAAGCAAGGTTGTTGTTTTAGTTTGACATTCGATATGAGTGGGTATCAATATCAAATCGTCGGTATTTAGATATCAACGTTCATATGAAACAACAGTTTTGGAGCTTAGGTTTAACTCGCATTATAAGAAGTTTGCCAGCTGAAAAATGTGTTATGGTTTTGGAAGAAAAGATAATGAAATTTGGTATTTGCCTTTCAAGTGACATTATTTGCATCACAACAGATGGTGCGTCAGTTATGAGAAAAATTGGAAGACTAATTGAAGCTGAATAATAGCTTTGTTTTGCCCACACAATTCAATTGGCTATTTTGAGTGTGTTATATTGTAAAGTTAAATCTACTAGCTCGAATACTTTGAATGAATTTGAACAGACATGATGGTATGATTGATATGTATGACGATTCCGAGTCTGACGGCGATGACGATAACTTGCTGAATAATGCAGTAAATCCTGATCAAATAAATTTTACCGTTTCGAATGATATATACCATTGAACAAGAACTTAGTCATAAATAATTATCTCCTCTTATACGAAAAATTGTAAAACTTTTTAGAAATTCACCAGTGAAAAAAGACGACAATTTTCAAAAATATGTTATATTACAATTCGGAAAAGAAAAAAATTAGTCTTGGACTCAAAAACGCAATGGAACAGTTTATCTTTCATGTTGGAGCGTTTTTATGAATTACGAACAATCGTTCAAAAATCATTAATTGATCTGAAATCATCGTATTCTTTTTCTGATGATGAATTTAAAAGTCTATTAGAAACTAGTGCTGCTCTTTTACCAATGAAATTGTCAGTCGAGGCAAGTTACTTTGCCGGCAAGATTCAAGTCTTCTGACTGCCTACGCGACTATCAATTAAGTGTTCAACCACAGAAAAGAGACGAAAATGATATTAGTCTTAACACTAAGGTTCGTCGTGAGTTGACCTCTTTTTGGTAGGTAAAACCGAAAAACCGGTTTTAGAATATCACCTCAAATTTGCAATCACTAGCTCGTACTATCGACGATTTGTACTCTACCTCGCGGGTGTTGCAAGAGGCCTTTATCGTTTGACCGAGACAAATTTTGGGATAACTTTTAGTTATGGGCACAGAATCAAAAAACACAGTACAAGGTGCAGTGCTCTCAAAAAACCAAAGAGATACAGGAAACGATATTGGCGTACTACAGCCTGTCACTATTTTAAGGCGAGAAGAAGTATTGCGTGGTGGATTTAATAAAAATAGATATAATCTGCAAGATAGATCGAATGATAGCAGGCATAGTCGTTTAAAACCGAAGGATGGTTACATATCAACGCCGATGGAATACCAACGAGGCCAATTGCATTATCAGATGTGTCGTTCATATTTTTTAAGAATATAACACTTTGTATTATTTATAATGATTTTAGTTTTTATTGTAATTATTATGATTTGGATGCTGGTCTTAGTTTATGAGTTTTCATAGGATGGAACCTTATTGAACATCTTCGTTGTCTATAATTATTCAAGATTCTATCTAACCTATCTACAAAATTAATAATATTATACTTACAATAAAAGCACAAAATTACTTAAACTGTTTACCTTTAATTTCCATATCTTCATGATTTAATCATGAAAGCAATCAACTCATCTCACGTTTATTTTCTTACAAGAAAGTAATGAAAATATTTTTCTTGAAAAACAACTTATATCAATATCAAACTGTTTTTACATATTACAATATATGGGTAAATACAAATAAATTATGGAAAATGATTTTAAAGACGTGTCACGTGTCAAAAAAATATAAATTATTAGTTTGGCTGCGTCTGGAGGAACGTCTTATCTATGCATTTTATCTTTCTACCTACAATAAATTATTTTCTAACCCTCCTCATACATTGTAATATAAAATAAATTTTCCTATTATTTCGTGGTGATGTTACCGGCTTTGACATGACACGTGGATTCACATACATAGATGTAAAAAACAGCTTGTTTATATATAAAGATTATCAATACAAAGATTTTTTCATGTAAGAAGAAAAATTTATTATTTTCCTTCTTCACGTGATTACTAGAAAGGCATGGAAGCGAATAAAGTTTCTATTTTATTTCATTTTTCCGCAGCATGCAAACAAAAAATCACTTGAATAGAAAATTTATGATTTTTCTCCATTCATTATTTTGTATTGTTGTATGTGCCAAAACAGGCGAACAAATTTAAATATATTGTGGTTCGTTGCGCTTTAATTGTGAAAACTTTACCGTATTTAAGCGGAAATGTATGAAAAACATTTACATTTAGTAATGTATTTTCGTTTCGAGATTATACACGTGTAATAAATTAGTACACCTACATATTTATCGAGGAAATCTATACGAATAACCTTAATTTTGAGATTGTTCCGAAACCTCCACGAAAATAGAGTAAAATAAAATATATCTTTGGCACATGTTCGAAACATTATGAAAACCAATTTCTTAAATATTACTCTTTATATACATACATAAATATCCCATTTCACTTTGGAATACATATACTGTAAATGACATTTCTAATTCCCCAAATTGATAAACTATCATCTAAACAACAAAAAATAAAACAAAATAATGTTTGATAATAGCCTGATAATCATAATCACAAAACAACATTTAATTTCAATTTAATATTTCCCAGAGGAAATAAACTTTTGCTCCTCATACATTATGTACATACATGTTTTATATACATATATGTACATATTGTGTAACACCATAACAAAATCTAATCTACTTATGTAATTTGACATTAACTACATATAGATAACTACTATTATTAGTGTATAACATATATTTTTTGGATAATAGTATATTTAAATTACCATATAATTGATTTGGGACTATATAGGATAAATCAATTTTTTATTTTCTATAGTTACATACATACATACAGTATAGATAAACCGAACATTGTATCCATAATTATGATCATTACCAAGCATACAAAAATTTCCACACTATACTAAAAGTTACATGAAAAAAATTTAATTAATGTCGAATACTCGCAAATAATTACCCGACATAAAATTTTTAACCTCAACAGGTTTCTTAGTTCTGTGACCGTAAAAAGTCGGTTAAAAAATTAATTCAAAAATAAAATATTTCTACACGAAGTCTTTTGAATTTGGAAAAGTAGGAAAATTATTAAATAAATAAGTCCGCTCAATCAGCGAATAAACACCTCTCAATTTAAGCGCTTAATTTTGACTTCAAACTGATGTTCCTAAATCCATTTTATTCAGAGTCTTAAATACGGTGTTTTATGCGGTGAATAACAAAACAATCAATAGTACGATGAAACTCCATATTGCCACGATCGTGGCGACATCTCTATTTGAGTAGTGACACTATCGTAAATGTTAAACTGTTATAAAGTAGATGTGTCTAGAACTCTAGACTAATCTAGCCATTCTCGAATATTATGAAAATTTTAAGAAGGTTAGAATATTTGTTATAAATACGCGATAAACATTTGGGAGTAAATTAGTTGTGTTTTAACCGAGAGATTGCTAATAGTAATAAAAAGGAAAAGAAAGTAAGTTAAGTAATCAAAGTGTAATAAAGTGTTATTAAAGTTTAATATAGTGTTACGATCGTGGCGACATCTATGTTTGAATAGCGACACTATCGTTAATGTAAAATTGTTATACAGTAGAACAGTAGAGGTGTCTAGACTAATCCAGACTTATCGAATATTGTAGATGACATATGCGTGATTGGACTGAATAGCAACGGAGTGAAAGAAATACTTGATCCGCGTGTGGAGTTTTCAGCTTCTGTTGGACTCCAGATCAATGAGTCCAAAACGAAATACCTGATCTCTGGTTTTAGAGACAATGGCACCATAGATTTTAGTAGTGGCCACCACACGTTTGAGGGAGTGAGGAGGTTCAAATATTTGGGCTCTCTTATCACTCACGATAACAGTGTGGGTGAGGATATTAAAGTGCGGCTGGCAGCTGGCAGTCGTTCTTTGTATCCTCTAAGGCCACTGCTAAAATCTAAACACTTATCAAGTGCCGTGAAGCTGAAGCTTTACAAAGCGTTGATCAGGCCCGTTGTTATGTTTGGATGTGAAAGTTGGGCGCTGACGGATGAGTACGAGAGATGGCTCCTTACATTTGAGAGAAGAATCATGCGTGTGATTTACGGCCCTAAACGCGAAATAGATGGTACATACCGAGCTCTGTACAATTTCGAGATCAGAGATCTGATGAAGATCCCCGATATTGTACATGAAGTTAGATCTCAGCGAGTACGCTGGCTCGGTCACGTTCTGCGTGCTGATCCGGAACGAATTGTGCAGCGATCTCTGAAAGGAGAGCCACCATATGGTAGGCGCAGAGGTCGTTGCAGGCGACGATGGCTCCACGATGTAGAGAACGACTTGGCCTCTTCAGATTGTCTAAGACAGTATGAAGACCAAGCTCAGGATCGAAACCGTTGGAGCCAGATTGTTGATTCAGTAAGGAGCCAGTAATGGCCTTTAACACTGTTATATTATTAAATAATTAAGTTAAATAAGTGAAATAATTGAATTAGTGTTTTATGTAATAATCAGGAAATAAATAAATTTAGTGTGATCTAGAATTTATATCGTTTGTTTTATTCACAATCCAGTGATCGAACCTTGAATTTGACAAGGCAAAAACGTAACAATTGGTGACAGCGGTGGGATTGTGAATTAAAGATGATTCTAGACGAATTGAAGATTTCCGATTTAAAGGAAGAGTTGGAGCGACGTGGTTTGTCAACGGTCGGCCAGAAAAATGTATTGAGGCAACGATTACTTTAAGCATTGGAGATGGAGGGTAATGATCCGGCTAGTTATAATTTTGATGAATCGACATTTTCCGACCACGCAGAAGGGGACGAAGAGAATGGACAAAGTAAAGAGGCGGTAGTGGGGGTTGCATCGGTACCTTCTGGAAATTTCGATATGGCGCAGTTAATGACCATTATGATGGAAATGAAGCAGTCCAATTTGAAAATGGAACAATCCAATTTGGAAATGAAACAGTCCAACTTGAAAGTTGAAAAGTCAGTTGAAAAGTCCAGTAGCCAATTAAATCAGGAAATGAAAGAAATTAAGCAGTCGGTGGGCGAGATCAATACCAAAATGAATGAGAAATTCAATGAAATGTATATCAATTTGCATGAAGAAGTAGAGCAAATTGAACAAAAATTACAAAAGGACATCCAAGGGTTGGAGCAGAAAGTTATGAATGGGAGTGAACAAATGGAAGAGTTACAAGAGAATGTTCTGGGCTTCGAAAAAGAACTTCTTTACCTCAAAGTTAACGGAACAACGTCGCCAGTATCTCCAATTCAAGCAATAAAATTTAAGCCACCGATATTTGATGGCACAACATCGTTTGCTGTTTTCAAATTTCAATTTGAGACAACGGTTAATCAAAATGGGTGGAATGACGCAAATCGGGGAACAGCATTAATAATGGCTAGTAATTACAACGAAATAATGAAGGCGCTGGATCGAAAGTATGGAAGTGACCATAAGCGAGAGCTGTATCGTATGGAGCTAAAGAGTCGATTTCAAAAGATCGGAGAGACTCTTCAAGAATATTCCGCATCAGTCGAGCATTTGGCACATGTGAATACATCTCCAGATTATATGGAGAGAATTAAGATGGACACGTTTATTGATGGATTACGGGATCCAGAGAAGCAGAAAGAAATAATTGTGTCCCCCAAAGCGACTTGCGCCGAGACCATCGCGATGCGATGATAAACGGGACTGCACAGGCCATCATTAAGCCGCCACTTGAAGTGCGACATGTGGAGATGGATGTGAGAACTAAAATCGAGCGGTCTGCACAAAGATTCAGAGAAGGTGGTAGTAGAATAAGGTGTTGGGCACGTGGCCAAGGGGGAGCGACCGGACACCAAGGTATTAGGGAAATACGATGTTGGGCATGTAACAAAACGGGTCACATATCACGAGATTGTCTCGAAATAAGGTGGAAACGGGCCGAATCGTGAACTCTGGGGCGTTGAGGATCGGATAATGAGAAAATTGTGAACAAACAGAAAGAACAGGACCATGAAGAAACGTCCAACTGTATCTTCTGCAGAGAGTCAGCTGTTATTCCATCCCTATAACAAAATTGGGACGAGGTGGAGACGGTTTAACAGTTAAAGGTGAGGTTTGCGGGTAAAGTTGTGTTATAACCCTAGATACAGGAGCAGCTAGAACGTACCTCTGTGAAATTAGCCAGAAAATATTTCCCGAAAAATGATTATAGTCAAATGTGGTAACACTAATATATATTTATAAAAATATCTAGTAAATGTAACTATAGCATCATTTAAAAACTATAACTATATCGATAATACCAAAAACTGTATGTCGATTGAAAATATTAAATATTTCTTGTACATTTATATATTTATAAAGGGTACTCGTTAGTTTAAAAAAAAAATATACAAATCGTACGTTAAAGTCGTCTGAAGTCATACTGGACATGGATTATCAAAAATCGCTTGATATGGAATTTGTAGATAATAGATATATCTTCTTATTGCAAAGCAAGAAAAAAATTCTATTAGCCGAATCCTCGTTATAGTCGTCTGAAGTCATACTATATATGGATTACCAATGATTATTAATGGATTACGAAAGTTTTTGATAAGCTCAAATTGTAGAACAATACGGATCAAATACCATCATTTTTTCTTGTTCTTCTCCAAATTCCATACCAAGTGATCTTTGGTAATCCATATCTAGTACGACTTCAGACGACTATAACGAGGATTCTAATAGAATTTTTTTCTTGCTTTGTCATAAGAAAGGCATATCCGTTACCTACAATTTTCATATTATGTGAAGCTTAAGCAATTTTTATTAAGTTTTTATACATCTGTGGCGACTTTTAATTATATTATTTTATGTGAAATTTTAAATAGTATGATACTAATAATGAAGTAATTATGGTGGTAATATTCAAAACTATCGTTACAGAAACTTAATATTCGTGACAGTAATATTTTTTTCGGGATGATATTCAAAAATAGCGTGACATTGGTATGTTAGTGTTGCCATCGTATTTTTTCGGAATAATCGTCGGGCTAACTTCACACACATCTGGAACGTTTGTACGAGATGATCTAATTGAGGGAAGAATTCAACCAGCGGATTGGATTGAATCTTCGAACGGCCACAGGAAAGGATGCTGTCATAACGGGCAAGAGAATCGCAACAATAAAGATCTGCAATACTCTGTTCCAACACGAAGTGCTGGTCGCAAGTATAGTGGATGAAGTCATTTTAGGGATGAACTTCATGAGAGCGAATGGCTTCGTGATGGATTTGGGGCAGGGAGTATTGGATAGCAATAGATTCGAGTTGCCACTCCGTATAAATGATGCCGGAACAAAAATCAGGGGAGTAGTAATGGATCAGCGGGAAGAGCACCCATCAGCCTCAGAAACAGTTGCACGGGGGAAAACACGAGTGCCAGGTAACCCGGAATGATGTGCGAGTAAACAACAGTGGTTTCAAAGTAGGAAATTTAGTATGGCGTAACAATTTACAACGAAAAAAAGTTTATCACCGAAGCTGCAACCTTCTTGGGAAGGGCCGTACACGATCATCACCAAAATAAATGACGTAGTCTACCGGATTAAGAAAGGGCAGCGAGGAAAGTTGAAGGTGGTGCATATAGAGCGATTAGCGCTCTACAGAGGAGGTGAGTTGGATCCTGTTCGGGACGAATCAGGATTAGGTAGTGCAATGTTACGATCGTGGCGACACTATCGTAAATGTAAAATTTTTATAAAGCAAATGTGTCTACACTTATCTGGACACTCTCGAGTATTGTGGAGATTTCTAGAAGGTTAGAATATTTGGTATAAATACGCGATAAACATTTGGGAGTAAATTAGTTTGTGTTTTAACCGTGAGAGTGCTTATAGTACTAAAAAGGAAAAAGTGAAAGTTAAGAGTAATCAAAGTGTTATTAAAGTTTAATATAGTGTTGTTAAAGTGTAGTAAAATAATTATTGTGAAGTTAAATAAGTGAATTAATTAAATTAGTGTTTATTGTAATTATTCGGGAATAAATAAATTTGGTGTCTTCTAGAAATTACATCGTTTGTTTTATTCACAATCCAGTGATCGAACCTTGACAAGGCAAAAACGTAACAATAATTATGTATTATTACTTCTAGTTGTTTTAATAGATGGCAGTACTTACAATTAAAAGGCGTATTTTTAGTTTTAAATAAATTTTATTTTGTTATAATTTTTTCATTTATAAATTAAAAAAATGTTATGTTGTTATTCATTTTTCTAAAATAAGAGTTGTATATCTTTTTGTAAAAATAATTGAAATAAAAAAGGATGGTTTCAAATTCAATGTTAACTTAAACCTAAATAATAAATCGAAAATTACAATTTTTTTATAATATGGCGTCGGTTGTGGGATTTCCTAATCTCTTTTTTCAGTTTCATTTGAAAATTTTCCAAGGAATCCATGGGTGATTTCCAGGCATCTATGAGGTAAAAATTACGTTAAATATTCAAGTTCATGTACCTCTATGTACTGTATACTTATTTACCGAAAATAATCTTCATGAATAGATTAAAATCCATTATTGGATATTTTCCTTGGGTCCCGCTACAGTCATAGGTATATGTAAGTAAATTAGATCATCGTTAAAAACGCGCTCTGAATGCTGCAGATAAACCATTTTCAATATTAACACGTTGATTAAGAATGATTTCTGGAATAATACATTAATATGTTTAACTAAATTTACTTCACATACTTGTTCATTTTACATACCATTTGTTCTCTGAACTGAGTATTTTTGAGTCGATTTTCAATATCTTCAATGCTGGAATGTAATTTTATTGGAAATAAGTTTTCCACTTCTTCACAAACAATAAAAGACAATGAGAAAGGCAATGAATTTAAAAGTAATAAAATATTTGCTTACCTGAATTCATATTCAGAGTACATCGAAAGTTAAAATTAAGCTCACTTGCCTTTTCTTCAATTATATGTATATAATCTGTAGTTAAAATGAATAATTTAGTTATTTTATTTAAAATAAATATTCAAAACATCAATAATTAATCAGATAGCACTCTCGTGCAGCAGTGGTATAGTTTCATATACTTATAAGTGACTGTCCCGACAGCAAATATTTCGTTCTGTATGCTTATTTCTTGGCATTCAATTATCTCGAGCGCAGTCTTAGAATTAATTGGTAATGCAAAAGATGGCTGAGGGTCAATAAACCGCCTTCCAATTATTGCTGTCGATCCTTTCTATGGTTAACAAACTCCTTTCTAAATTAGTGGTATCTCTTCATTAACGTAGCAAGATTTATCAGCTTCGGTAACCTTTAACACAAACTCATGAAATTTATGTGAGCGTGCACTATTAGATGTATTCGTAGTATTCTGTGCTATGTAATTACTAATTATTTAGTGTGAGAGTATCATTACAGCGGTTTACAACTTGTTGGAGTAATTGACATTGCTTTCGGATCATTTTCTTTAACTTTTGTATATGAATTTCAAATTTATATTCTGAGAAAGAATGTAATGCATCAAATTGAGAAACACATTCAGCTATGATTACCATAAATATTTAGGAAAATCATATATTAACCAGGTCTTTTTAAACCCCACAATACCTGTACACAACACGAACTGTCTTAGCTCCGTAGCTTTCCACATTCCTAATTCTCCAATTAGTCGGGGCTTACGCACAAATTCGCACGGTATACAACTTATGCAGTTAAGCAATTATGAATTGAATATGTCAATGTCATTGATAATGTGATCAAGAAAGCTTATATCAAATTATTTCGCCTCTAATTAAAGATGTCAGTATTTTTCTGACAACTCCTAAATTAATGAGATGCATGGGGTCTAACGAGAACTGGGAAATCATGCCATTGCCTATTGATTCCAAACCAGATGGATTGATTTTGAATGCATTTGAGTGAAATTTTGGGTATAGACGATTTTTAAATATTTCGTTTGAGTTCAGATCCGAGAATTCTACGCTGTATGCAACTATCTTCTAATGTATTTTCCAGTTTTGGAACATGTTAGAATGCTCAGCTTCTTTTACAAAATCGTAAAGCAACTCGTTAATAATCTGTGGTATTTTCCTGAATATATCCCGGAGAAAATAAAGAAATGCTTTGGTCCACGAAGCTTGCTAAAATTGGCCACAGATGAGTATGTGATCATTTTAAAAGCGGAAGACCATCAATCTCGATATCTCATAAAATGGTGTCGATATCTCTTAAAAAAAATTATTTAAATTAATCAAATTATTTTGAAAATCAAAATGATAATACTCGCCAGGAGTAACGGTTCGAGTTGTGATTTTTTGTGTCGGTATTTTAATTAGAGTCCTGATTTAGAGAGCTGATTTTAGAACTGCAATTTTATACTTGTTTAAAATATTCAAGAGAGCATTTATTTTTTCTCGACCTAAACCACTTCTAGTAGCTCACTCTGCCACATCAGTAACTAATTCACTTCGCTGTACATTATCACTGCACAACCTTTCATCATCTTCATATGATAAACTGAATTCATCTTAGTCATTTTGTTTGGACCTAAACTTAATGTGCGCGGAATATAATTAAAATAAAATTAAAATAAAAAGTGCATTGTCAGTTCTTTTAATTAATTTTAACTTTTTTTTTAATTACTGTGCATATACTTTCCAAATAATTATTAGTGCTTAAATAATAAGGAGCCTATTTTCTCCCAAAAAAAACAATATCTGTTCAACGAACACAGCCAATACCAGCATTAAATCAGATTAACGCATTGAATACATCCGCAATGGGTAAAGTTGAATATAGCCCCAAAAAAAGTATAATTACCAAAAAAGTAAAAAGTGCTAAAATAAAAATATAATTACCCAAAAAAAAAGTGCTTCGACACTAGATTTAGCAAATTTAGTGATACCACCTTTTAATATAAATAAAAAACCTAGTGAAAAAATAAATGCTTCAACAACAAATGAGTGAGATAGATCACTTAGATAAAGAAAATTTGGTGCAAACCGGAATGGACAGTTCTATAAATGTTCAGACCAAACGAAAAAAAGCCCGAATTCAGCGGGTTAGCTAGTAAAACTAAAGCATCCAGATTAGAATGTAGTGCTGATCAAATAACTCTCGGCAATAGATTTTCTAGCTTGGAGCTGGATGGCACCGATGGCACAACAGTTAAAAAGACCGAAAAGCTGCCTTCAATTTATATAAGATAGACGTCAAATAATGAACTCGTCAATATAATCGACAAATTAACTACTCAACATTTTATATTGCCCCGCTAAAATGGGTAATATCAAAGAAACGAAAATCTAGCCTTTGGAAATTGATGGTTCCAGAGCGCTTGTAAATCACTTCGATCAAACCGGAAAGCGATAATACACTTACCACCTGAAATGCAAAAAGGGGTTGACTGTTGATTTAACAGGCATGGATAGCAGCGTACAAGTGACCGTCATTCATGCGGCTCTCCATTCCAAATCTATTAGAAATATTTTAAATCGGCAGAAGGTTCCTCAACCGCGACGTTTTGTATAGAATTAGAGCCAGATGAGAAAAACAAAGGAAACCACAGTATTTATAACTTGAAATGTTTAGTGCATCGTAAAATCACTGTAGAGGAACCCAAAAAGCGAACCGGATCAGTACAATGCATCAAATGCCAAGAATACGAGCACACAAAAGCTTATTGCACGTTGAGTGAAGTTTGCGTTACTTGTGGCGAACTTCATGATTCAAAAAATTGCGATAAGACGAGAAATGATCCATCAGTAAAACGAAGTAGTAATTGTGGTGAAAATCACACAGCAAACTGCAGAGGTTGCCCAGTATATCTGGATTTGAAGCGTAAGACCAATTGAAAGATGTGATTGGTTTCACAGAATGCTTAATTCACGTTACAATCAAAGAAATATGAATTTAGGAAGTACAATTGTCCAACAAGCGAATGCACACTCAACCCACAAAATGACTTAGACTATGTAACAAGCAGTTTTGCTAAACCAGGAGTTTCCTATTCAAACATCCTACCAGATACTACCCCAAAAACGAAAGTTCACTTCATCGAAGAAGAATTAAATATTCACGTAACCGTAAACAAACTGACCGAAACGATCCAAGGTTTCATGATGATAATGGAAAGGCAATTGAGCATGATGATGAAAAATATGAACACACTAATCCAAATTATTGTCAAAAGCCAAAAATGACGCTCCTTAAGATAGCTGAATGCGAACGGTCTTTCACAGCACAAAGCTGAGGTTCAAACCTTTCTTGTCAATCAAAATATAGACATCTTGCTAATATCAGCAACACACAGAAAATACATTTTTTTAATTCAACGGATATTCAGTTCATGACACCAAACATCCAGATAGAAGAGCACACCGCGGCACTGCAGTCTTAATTAAACGAAGAATAAAGCATTATAAACTGAACAAATATGATAAAGATCACATCCAAGCAACTAATATCTAGAGGAATAGTCTGGAAATTGTGTCGGCTGTTTACTGTCCACCGAAACACGCAATCAAAAAGTAGCAATTAATCGATTATTTGAATCAGCTGGGCATGAAATTTCTCGCACGGCGACGACAATGCTAAAAATTTGCAATGGGGTTCGAGATTAACAACACCTAAAGGAAAGCAACTATATGAAGCAATGAACGAAAAAAATTTAGATTATTTATCTTCTGGACACCCAACTTACTAGCCATTAGATACAAATAAAATACCTGATTTAATAGATTTCTGTATAACAAAAGGAATTGCACGGACCAATGCTCAGGTTTTATTATTTTATTTGATTTTATTTTATTTTTAATCGCATATGTACGTACATTTTATTACTGTATTGATCTATTTTATTTTATTTTTTTTTCGACATTTAGCTTCCGTGCTTTTAATTTCTTTGTCAATCATATATTTTTTTAGTTTTCTTGTCTGTTTTATCTGCGGATACCGTTCCTGTTTTCTTTTCTTTACTTTTCTTTTCTGTTCTCTATGTGTATTTTTTTTTAACTGCATGTGTTTTTTGCTGTTTGGGCTTAAGGACCTCTCGTTATTCGGTTCTCTAGCTTTCTTTTTTATGTTTCAGGTCCAACGTCATCTTAGGACCTGAAATATGGGGACTGTCAATGAGTCCGAGTTGGAGTTTGATGACCTCAGAACCGATTGTGCTGACGGTTTCAACTCTAGTATCAACTCGGGTTCGGAGAATGCCCTACTTCTTTCGGGCGATGAAGGCTCTATACTGGAGTCAAGCCATCGTGGCAAAATTAAGCGACTTGGCAAACGTCGGCGCCAGCGCTTACAAAAAAAGCTGAGCGGGTTGGCTCTGGGTACAGTTTCCGAGGAGCCGTGCAGTAACGCATCGGGAACACCCAAAAGGCCGAGCTCAGCTTCGGGCACTACGCCAGTAATGGCCACTAAAAAAGCGCGCACGTACGCTGAAACAGTAGCCGATGCTACTGTAAAAAAATTCTGCGTGCGAGAACTAAACCAGACCATCGCCTTGAATGAGGAAAAACTGCTAATTTTCCGAAATGAGCTTGGTCGTCGTATTCTCGACGCGGCGAAATCTTCCGGCTTTGTTCCGCAATTGCTGGGTTGTTACCTGGCGGATGGTGTCATCATCTGCAAGGCTAGCAATGAGGAGACGTACGTGTGGTTCTGTGGAGAGATCGGCAGGATCAAGGACGTCTGGGAGGGTTGCCAACTTTCGGTTGGGGAGCCTCCGAAACCGCTTATACTGCATTCATGGATTCCCGGGCCACCAGAGAATCCGAGTGTAGTAATTACTAACATCGGCATTATGAATCCGAATGTGTCGACTACAGGATGGAAGGTTATCCGATGCAAGCGAGAGGCTAACCGCCAATCAATTGTGATCAGGGTTGACCAGAAGTCCTTCGAGCACATTACCGGGTCGGGTGCGTCACTTCAATATATCCTTGAAAGGATCCGTTTCAGGGTTATCTCAGGGCCGTAGGATTTTAGTTTATTATTATTATTTTTGTGTATAGCTGGTCTTCATGATGACGTCCATGCTTGAATTAAAACAGATCAACTTGCGACATAGCAAGTCAGCTTCCTATGAGTTGAGGGAACTGCTTGCTATATCGCACACAGATTTTTGCCTAATCCAGGAACCGTATCTTATTGATGGTGCGGTTTCTGGTTTGAACTCAAAGCTTGGCAGGATCTTTTACAAGTCCACTGTCCTTAAAACTAGAGCGTGCATTTATATTTCTAATGCTATTGATGCCGCTCTAATTAATGAATGTAGCACTGCTGATCTTACGGCAGTGCTGATCACTCTCGTATGTGCTGACTCATGTTTCAAACTTGTCATTGCATCAGCATATCTACCCTATGATTCCATCTCAGCCCCCCCCCCCCCCCGCCCCCCTTCAGAGGAAATGGTGAATCTTATAATGTGGTGTAGGGTTAACAAACTACCTCTAGTAATTGGTTGTGATGCTAACGCTCATCATACCATTTGGGGCAGTTCTAATACTAATAATAGAGGATCCTCACTGTTCAATTACATATACTCTTCTGAGTTAGAGGTTCTCAATGTTGGGTGTGAGCCAACGTTTGTCAACTCGGTTCGCAAAGAAGTGATTGACATTAGTTTGTGCTCTATGTCCATCGTTGACCTCGTTCTAAATTGGAGAGTGACGGATGATATTCTCACCTCTGATCACAGGTGCATCTCTTTTAATATTAACTTTAGAAGACCACCGGTTAAACCATATCGCAATAGGAAACTTACGAATTGGGATACTTTCTCCCTTGAGCTCGTGTCACTATTAGATCTGCCTAACCAAATTAGGTCAATCGCAGATCTTGATTTGCAGGCAACTGCACTAACGAAAGCGATCTCAACTGCTTTTGAAAAGTCATGCCCTCTTATTGCCAACCAGAAGAAGCGTAACAAACCCTTCTGGTGTTCTGAACTTTAACAGTTAAGAAAGAGTGTGCGTAAAATTAAAAATAAAGCTAAATCAACGAATCTCATTTCAGATTGGAATCGATTTTTATTAGCTCAAAAGGCTTATAAAAAAAGCTTAAGATCCGCGCACAGGACTGCGTGGAGAAATTTTTGTGAAGAAATTGACAGTTTATCTGCCGTCGCCAGACTTAACAAAACTCTGGCTAAGAATGATACGTGTAGACCTGACAATCTTCGTCTACCCTCCGGTAAACTAACCTCGTGTAGGCGAGAAGTTGGTGAGCTCACTAATGTCTGTCCACTTTCCTGGGTGTGACATTGTTGATTCGGATGTGGTTGACTCCGAGCCAACGGACATTTTTATCGGCACGCCAGATTGGAACTTGGCCCGTAGGCTGATCACCACTGATGTCCTACACTGGAGTGTTTTCTCGTTTGCACCTTTCAAATCGAGCGGTCCGGACGGAGTTTTCCCTGCTGAATTACAGCATGGTTTTCTACACATCAGGAATTAGCTACTCAATCTGTTCCAGGCCTGCGTTGCTTTTAGCACGGTACCGCGCGCTTGGACCAGGAGTAGAGTAGTATTCATACCTAAAGCTGGCAAGTCGGATTATACCGACCCTAAGGCTTTTAGACAAATTAGTCTGACCTCCACTTTTCTAAAAGCTTTAGAGAGGATCATCGACAGATTTATTAGAGACAATTATTTAATTATCTCCCCTCTCAGTAACATGCAACATGCTTACAGAGCTGGCAAGTCCTGCGAAACTGCTCTACATGAACTCGTAACTAGGATTGAAAGATCACTTAAATACAAAGAGTTTCTAGTAGGTACCTTCCTGGACATTGCGGGAGCTTTTGATAGCACTTCGTTTTCCACGATCACAAGTGCTTGTACCAATTTTAATATTGACCAAACCATTGTCAAATTCATCGATTCCATGCTTAAGTCTCGGATAATTGAGATGGAGCTGAATGGCTCAACAGTGTCCGTCAAAGTAGCCAAGGGCTGCCCGCAAGGAGGGGTTCTCTCACCCTTGCTGTGGCTCATGGTTATCGATGAACTAATTGTTATATTGCAGCGATCTGGGTTTTTCGTGCAAAGCTACGCGGATGATCTTGTTTTGACAGTTTCTGGTAAATATCTGAACGTCTTATCTGATCTGACGCAGAACGCCCTTAATATGGTAGAAGCTTGGTGTCTTGAAAAGGGGCTGTACGTCAATCCCTCTAAGACTGATCTGGTCCTCTTTACGAGGTGCAGAGACATTGTTAATTTGTCCGTTCCCACTCCCTTTGGTAGAGCGATCACAAGGACAAAGCAAGTTAAACACCTAGGTGTCATTCTAGATGGTAAACTCTCCTGGAAGTTTCACCTTGATTATAAGCTACAAAAGGCCATTGCTATTTTTTGGCAATGCAGAAGGGCCTTTGGCAATTCTTGGGGTTTGACCCCCAAAATGATGTCTTTCATCTATAAATCACTGGTTTTACCCTTACTGTCGTATGCTTCAGTTGTTTGGTGGCCGGTTGTGGAACTGACGTCTTCGGTAGCAAGACTGGAGGGATTGCAGAGGACAGCTTGTAGGGCTATAACCGGGGCTATGTCATCTGCTCCACTTCTTGCTATGGAGTCTATTCTACATATGCCCGAATTGCAGTCCCACATTCTGGGTACAGCGTGTTCTGCTGCTTATCGACTTAAGTGCATTGGAGCTTGGAATGTGTTCGGGACTTGTACGGGGCATAGACAGATTCTCAATAAGTATAAATTACTTATTCCGGAGCTGGACATGGTGAATGACAGGCTTCTGCCTGAATTTAACTTTAGCAACCCATTCTCCGTAGTTTTTCCTTCGAGAGAATGGTGGCCATCTCAGGATTTCTCTAGACAGTTGTCGGAGTCGATAGTTTTTTTTGCGGATGGCTCTCGTTCGGAAGTCAGTGCAGGGTTTGGATTTTACTGTCCTAAATAAGAGCTAAGATGCTCGGGTAGTCTGGGCAAACACTGCACGGTTTTTCAAGCTGAATTAACTGCACTTACCCATTGTGCGATTGAAGCGTTGAAATTTAGCGTTTTAGGGAGGGATATTACTATCTGCTCAGATAGTAAAGCCGTGCTTAATACCCTCATTAATCCTTTAACTAAGTCCAAACTAGTCAAAGATTGCAAGCACTACATTAATCTCCTTTGCTCTAACACGAGAGTAAGGATCATGTGGGTGCCTGCTCATTGTGGCATTGAGGGAAATGAGGTTGCTGACTTGCTAGCGAAAGCTGGCTCGCGAAGTAATTTTGTTGGCCCCGAACCAGCAATTCCTCTATCCTTCAACGGTGGTAAAGACGCTATTAAGAAATTCGCTCTACTTGAGCTGGGACGGAAGTGGCGTTCTACTCCTAGTTGTCGTAAGGCAAAACATTTCATTACTGAACCCATTCCGAGGTTCACTAATTACGCATTACCCCTAAAAAAGAACCAACACAGAACTCTGGTCGCACTTATCACTGGCCATGGACGTTTTAAGGTTCATCTTCAACGCATGGGATTAGCACAGGACGCTCTTTGTGACGACTGCCTAGAGGATGTGGACGACTGCATACACTACCTCTGCAGCTGCCCCGCCTTTGTCGGAGCTAGATCCCAAGTGTTCTCTTCCGGATCTTTGAACGTAGATCAGTTAGTTTCCATTCCTTGGTTCAAACTTTTACAGTTTGCTAAGATTGCAGTACGCTCTTGCGAATTAGGATAGATCCTCTTGGTTTGCACCATGGGCCCATTGTGGCATTGAGTGCGGGACCTCAGCAGGTTCCAACCGTTTTAATAAAAAAAAAAAAAAAATGCTCAGGTAGAAGATTGCTATGACTTAACATCCATTTACTCACCAATAATAATAACTCTGAGTACCAGAGCTTTAAAATCAGAACCACCTCAAAGTTTAACAAATAAATTTACTAAATGGGCTCTATATAGAAATATAGACGAACAAATTTGCCAATTGGATATCCAACTTTGCACCCCAGACGATAGTGATGCGGCGGGTTATGATTTAACACATATATTGGAAATAGCAGCAAAAGAGGCCACCCCTGGTATTAACAACTCTGAAAAAGTGAATAAGCCTTCATCTAATATACTGCAGTTAATCCAAGAAAACCGGACAATGGGCCGAATGCGACTAATTTCGAAACTCAAGAGAAGAAAATCCGTAATTGCCAAAAAAAAATAAAAGAGAGATGGTTTAAGCTAACTAACTCACACAATAGTAAATTTATTATTTAAAGAAAAGAAATACATATATAGAAATAAAATTTTAAAAAACATTGGAAAAGTTTACAAAAAATATATATATATATAAATAAAAAAAATGTTTCCAAAAAAAAAGGAAAAAGGAAATTCTTATAAATACCCAATTACTCACAAAAAAAAATATTAGTTATATGATTAGAGAAAAGTAATAGATCATATCAAATTAGTCTTATAAGTACAAAAAAAAATCATACAAGCACCTAATATAGTAATATGTATTAGGTTGAGCTATTGTACCGGCAGATAATGGGTTTTCACATTGGTTTCACTCCGAAATTGATTTGTTTTATTCTAGGGTTCTGTTCAGTGCTCCCTATTATTTTGTTTCACCTCATAGTTTTTTTTTGTCGGTGTATTAGATAATTCCATTTTTTTTTTGGTAATAAGAATTATAAAATGATACAAAGAGGAACAGATGATCGCAGATTTCAATTAGAAAGTTACAATTTGACAACAACAAAAAAAAAAAAAAAAAAAAATTGTTGTAAATTTTTTATCCATGTACTGTAATTATATAGTGTGTAAGTTGTAAAAAAAAAATAAAAATAAAAATAAAACTATATAAAAATAAGTTATATAAGTTGTAAAATATAATAATAATTAGTGAAATTATTAATTAGAAATTATTATATTTAAAAACACCCAAATAAAAACCCTATTTTGTGTTGGTGGTAAATCCGTCGACCTTGTCGAGGTCAAAAACAATGTGCTTTAGTTATAAAGAAAAAAATAAAATAATAATTTAAATAAAAAACTGTGATTATAAAAAAATCAGTGAAGTTAAGTTTTTGGCCTACTAGTTCAAAAAAATAAAAATAATAATAATATGGGTTAATTCAAAAAAATTAATACAGTGAAATAAAATAACAACCCTTGGCCATAAAAAAAAAAATAAAAAAATAAAATAAAAATTTAAAATATATATAATCAAAATAAGTATATTATACGTAAAAGTTATAAGTGATTCAGATTCAATAATCCTATACGTCATAACATTGATCTGATATAAATTATTTTAAATGTGTATTGTTGCGTCATAAGTTGTAGTCATCACATCACCGTATAATAGTCACTATATGAATGGTGACATCAGTGGTATTTAAATACTGTAATTTAAAGACCAACATCATCAACTTCATCGTTTACATCGGAACGCGAACAAAAAAAATAGCTAAGACATATTTTTTTTTAATATTATTTTTATATTATAATTAATTAATTTAATTTTTAAAATAATTCCTAAATTTTCTTTTATTAGTATTAGTTGGGTAAAGGATAGATAAGTTTTAATAAAATTTAATTTATAATTTTATATTATATTATATTTAATTTTACTTGTAATTTTAAGTTAATTTAGAATAAGTATAAACTTTAAACGTAAGTAATTATTACATTATAAATATTTTTTTTATAACAATTTTTTTTTTTCTCTTATTTTGGTTGTTGAATATAAGTTTGTTAAATCTGGACTCATTCTGTTTTTTTTGTTTGTTATTATTGAAATTTAAAAAAAAAAAAAAAAAAAATGGAATAGAATAATTACAACAGAGGGATGAGCTAGAATGTAGGTATATGAGGTGAGTTGATCAATGGTGCATAACAATCTTTTATTTTTTTTTTCATTTCGTTTTATTTTTGAATGCGGTCTAATACCGATTCGTGTAAATTCCGGAACACCCCACGACAACGCTGAGCCTTAGCCAGAGTAAACAGACCGCCCGGAATCCCTGCTCGAATATTTCTGTTGACGCACTAGTTTGACTAGTGCGTTACACTATTTAATAAGTAAAGGTTATAAGATTAATCTGATATGTAAAAAAAAACTAAAATTAAAATTTAATATAATAGATAAAAAAAATAAAAATCTTAACTTAAATGCAAGTGCAAGTTGAATGATGAGGTGTTGCGTGATGACGTCTTTATAACTTATAAGTTTCTATATTTCGTACTATAGATTAGCTATGTACAATTCTATTTAAATTTGTATTCACTTTAGCATTGGTTTTTTTTGTTTTTTTTTTTCTTTTGTTTTACATTACAGATATTAATTATTGACACTTATCTGTACAAATCACTAATAGTTTTTTTTTATAATTTTTTTTTTTTTTTGTATACATATATACGAGGTCATAAAATTAAACGGTCACTAACAAAAAAAAATGAGTTCCTTTTTCTCGTCTGATTTAATATTGATCTCACATATTCGAAATTCACTGTTTATCGCACTACTATATTTTATATTAATTTAGTTTTTGGACATAAAACATAGTTTTATGAGTTTTATGTTTATGTATATAAATAAAACTTTTGTAGTTTTTATTTTTGGTTTTTTATTTTATTTTTCTTCCTTTTGTGATAATATATTTTTTGTTTTTATTTTTAAAAATCGATTTCGGATGTCTCCTTCTTCAGTTTCTTAAAATTACCTTAGTTACTTACTTACTAAAAATTACTACTACCTAAAATTACTTCAGTTACTTAAAATTAGGTAATTTTAAGAAACTGAAGAAGGAGACATCCGAAATCGATTTTTAAAAATAAAAACAAAAAATATATTATCACAAAAAGAAGAAAAATAAAATAAAAAACCAAAAATAAAAATTACAAAAATATTATTTATATACATAAATTAAACAGTGATAAAAGCACACAAAATAATAAAAATGGATATCCATAACTCAACTAGTTTTATGGCATTAAAATTATATGGTTTAGATCACAATTACAGTCTTTTAACTAGCACTATGTAATATAATAATTTTATTGCTACTATTGGTTTGTCATATTATCAGAAAATTAATTAATTATATTTAGAGTATCTAACTTAATTATTATTTTAAAAATAAACATTATATGATAGATAAACATGATTTAATAAAATTTATTAATTTAAATTGTTTTATTATTGAAAATTATTTTGAAAAATAAAAAAAAATTAATTAGCGTGTAAACAAAGTACACAGTAGCACATTTTATGCAAAAAAAATTCACAAAAACTCTTATTCACGAGATACTTTTTTTTTGGCAAAGAATATTCCTTTTTTTGTCTGAGTTGATATTAAACACATCACTCTTAATCACCGTCGAAGAAAAAATCGTAGCTAGCTAACTTTTTCCAAAAACTTTATATAGCCATGGCAACAATAGCATCGCACCAACTAATTTGGAACGGGACAATCTAGTATACGTTCCCCTACAACCAGATTTTCCCGCGCTTTTATAATTTACAATTAGTACATAAATGCATAAAAGAAATTATTTTATTGGTATACAGGTACTCCCCGACTTACGACCGAGATAGTTTCCTGGTCATCGGTCGTAAGTAAAAAATTACATACTGTACTACTAACTTTGAGGGTCAGGAAAACTGAAACTACTCAAAATTCATATATGTACATAGTTCAAACTTTATTTAAAATAATAATAATAATAACACAAAAATATATATTGCAATAATAATAACACATTATATAATTAAACAAAAATACTTAATAAAAAAAATATATAATTAAACAAAAATATATTATTTTATTTAGAATAGAGCAATCCATTGCGATGTCTTCAGAAACGGAATATCCAGGGCTGGTTTTCTTAAAAAGTCTGTCTAATGTCGTCTGAACAGTTTGAGCTTTCATTTCCCGGTAAATTTCATGATAACAAGCCAAATTTTTCTGAATAAGCCTATTTACTTCTGAGAATCGCCCTTCATTTGCATCCATTTGTTGTAATTTTAGCATTCCCTTATTTATTTCGTGAAAAGCAGCACTCATTTCTTTTGTTGAGAATTTTGTTTGTGGACTTTCTTTCTTCTTCATCTGATTTGTTTTTATCCTCGTTTTCTGCAACACATTGTGCTTCAAATTCCAATAAATCTTCATTCGTTAGGTCATCCAATTGGTGTGCAATGATTTGATTAATATCTTCACTGACAACTTCAAGATTAAGGTGCTGACCAAGATCTACGATCTGATCGGTGATTTCCTCAAGGTCAACTTATTTTTCAATCGACGAACTTGTAGATTCTTCAAATTTTATTGTTAATTTATTCCATATTTCGCTCATACAAGAGGGCTTGACTTCTTTCCATCCACTTGCTATATTTTTAATTCCTTGAAAAATATTATACTTCGACCAAAATTCTTTTAAAGTAATCCCCTCTTCAAGAACCATAATTGCTTGAGTAAATGTAATTTTTAAATAATAAGCCTTAAATGTAGCTATAGCACCCTGATCCATGGGCTGCAAAATACTCATAGTATTTGGAGGCATATACATAATTTGAATGTTCGGGTGTAAGCCGCATAGGTGTGGTGGATGTCCAGGTGCATTATCCAGTAGTAAAATTATTTTAAAAGGAATTTTCTGTTGATTACAATATTCGTTTACTTCGGTCGCAAATACTTTCATAAACCAGTATTCAAAAAATAATTGTGTCATCCAAGCATTTTTATTTGAGTTGTAATGCACTGGTAACCTATTAATATTTACTCCTTTAAATGCTCTTAGATTTTTCAAGCGATGTATTACAAAAGGTTTCAATTTATAACCAGCAATATTTCCGCCTAATAAAACTGTTATTCGGTCCTTAAAAGCCTTGAAACCTGGCATACTTTTTTCCTCCTTATGAATATACGTACGTTCAGGCATCTTCTTCGAATATAGACCAGTCTCATCTACATTAAATATTTGTTCCTTGGTATAATTGTTTTCTTTAGAAACTCGTCGAATTTAACTATAAATTCTTCTGCAGCTTTATAATCAGCACTAGCTGCCTCTCCAGTAATTTTTACATTTTGAAAATTAGCTCTCTTTCTAAATCTTTGAAACCTACCATGGCTTGCAGTAAAAGTCTGATCATAGTTTTGACCGTCCTTTAATTTTAACATATTGAAAAGACTACATGCTTTAGTTTGGATAACTGCGAGACTTAGAGGAATTCGTTTTTGAATCTAATCCTCCATCCAAATCACTAATAGTTTTTCCATATCATGTATGGGACCTTGTCTATTTTTGTAGACTTCATGATGTCGATTCTTTTACAGCTTCCAAAATTCGGTTTTTATCTTTTAAAATCGTCGATATTGTCGAATGAGACAGTTAATGTAATACTATTTTATGTTTAGTTTCCAAGTCTATAACACTTCTTTTATTTTTACTAGTTTTACTAGTTCCAGCCATTTTTGGGATGTGTTACGGTTCCTTCCGGCGACCAACACGTTTATTTTTTTTTCTGGTAGCTTCAGTGGAAACTGGTGGGTTCATTGTCGTCGGAAACTAATGGATCGAACAAACCAATTGTGTTGATAACATAAATAAAAAAATATACACACACATCAGAAACAGCCCTCATACTCGGTATTTCCAAAAATCTCATTCTCCCATCATCACCAATAAAAAATCAAATTATATCATTTCTATATTATTTAATCGATAAAAAAAAGAATTTCATCGCAACACAAAAACAAGTAAACACTTTGTTTGGTAATATTACTTAAAATAAATTAACATTAAGATTTAAAAAAAAATATATTTACTCATTGTGAATGAAATATGTGATTGCTGGGAGCATACGTGGAAAAATCCACAAATATTATAAATTTTGTAAAGATTATTTCAAATCAAAAAAAACTCACCATCCACAGTTGAGGCCAAAGAGTACTCTCCGCTCGCGCTATGGGTAGGACAGCTGTAAAAATAATGTTTTTTTATCTTATATATGTAACTCCAAACATGCACAACTTCTTTCCCTTTTTCTTTTTTTTTTTATGTAGGCATACAGCACATACAAAGGTACTATGTATACTATTAATTCTTATCTTATATCTACTGATCTAATTTGATTTTAATTTTTTTTTTTTTTTTATTTTTATTTTTTTTTACTACACTGGAACCTATTAATTACTCTAACACTATTATAACACACAAAATTCCACAATGTAGGAATTGGTTCCAATAATTTAAACTTATCTCTAAATATTCACTATTTTTATTTTTATTTTGTCACTATACATATACAGTGAACTAGAAAACTGTATTTATCTATTCAACCACAACTAATTAATGTATATAAAATATACAGGACAAAATTGTGAAGCAAAAAAAAAAATCACAATAATTATGGTTTTACTATTTTTTTTTTTATATTTTTTTTATAGTTGTGAGGCCCCGCCAACAAAATTTAAGCTCCTCAGGTTTTTTTATTATTATCACTATGGTCTGGTCACATAAGCACGGAATAATAATACGTCTATACGGCCGTTTATTTCCTGTATCAGCAAATACAAATACACAAATTATTCCACTGACCGTAACGTATTAAAATGGTGAACTTACCATCAATTCGGGCTTCACTAACTTAACAAAAATTAAAACTTTTTGGATATTATTTTAATAAAAAAAAACAAGGGTGCTATGCCAACATTTGGGAAAATAATTCTCTATATCAATATACATATATATATTTTATTTTTTTTTTAATTTGTAATTTGTAGGCGCTTCACGGTTGCCTCACAGAGATCGAATGTCCGAAAATATTTGCCCTACGCCGATATTAAAAAAAAACATTTACATACGCATTTTTCTGATAATAAGGTAATCATCAACTGATTTATGTATAGATATACATTATGATTCGCGCCGAAACCAATACTTAACACTAATTCTTCTAGAAATTATCATCACATTGAGTCACACACACAATTTTGTTAAACAACCAGATGATTTAAAAAAATATATGGTAGTGTTGAGGTAAATACAAATGTGACGTGTAGTCGTACGACAATTGTAACCAATCAAAAAGAATTGGGATATACCGGTATAAAAAAAATACTTCTAAAAAAAATAATTCTTTTAAAGTTCAATGACCTAACCATTACTCATCAAAATAACAATCATCGACAGCAAATATGATATTTTTCCAGGGATACGCACGTTGGCAAACCCAAACTAATCCATAGGATAACGATCACCTGTAACAGATGATATAAAATTATTCACTTAAAAAAATTGCGACTGTAATGTATTATTTGTACTGAAATATGTAGGTAAATCGATTTTTTTTTACTTTGTTTTTTTTTTTAAATTTGTTTCATATATTTTAGGGATTCCCCGCAACTATATTTGTCTTCTTTAACCATTTTCTATGAAAAAAATTGAAATAAAAAATGGTCGTAAGTGCGAATAGTCGTAAGTCGAACGGTCGTAAGTTGTGGACTACCTGTATAGACCGAAATTCAACACAGGGGAGTTAAACTAACTTGGCTTGGGAGAAAGAAGACTTGTTTAAGTTACCTTGCTGAACTCTCGGCAGCTGAGAAGACAGATTAATCATTATCGAAGGCAACAAAAAAGCTAAAGAGGCCAACATTATCGAATCCACCAATTAGGCAACCAAATGTATATTGAACCAGAAGTAACGTATTAAAAGTTCCTGTTTTCTCTAACCACTTGGAAAAAGTATTTACACCAAACGAAAAAACTAACAACAGTGAACTACCAACGTTTACGGAGGATCCTTCGAAACCAATTCCGTTAAAATGTAAGTGGAAAAAAGTTAAAAATACCATTAAAAATTATAAAAACCAAAAGAAAGATCCAGGACACGACTTTATTACCTGATAAATGCATAAAACTCATAACTTATATCTTCAATGCGATTATGAGATGTGGATATTTCTCTAAAAAATGGAAAATATCGCTAATTACAATGATTCCAATGCCTGGAAAAGGCGAAACACAAGTCGCATCGAACAGGCCAATAAGTATACGTCCGATGATTTCTAAACTATTTGGAAAAATGGTATTACAAAACTTAAAACCAATATTATCCGAAGGACTGATTATACCAGACCACCAATTTGGGTTTCGAGACCAACATGGTACTGTGGAGCAGGTACACAGAGTTGTTAACACAGTTAAATTTGCATTAGAAGAAAAGAAATATTGTTCGGCAGTTTTCCTAGACATTGCGCAAGCTTTCGACAAAGTATGGCATGTCGGCTTTATATATAAAATTTCATACAATCCTTGAATACTACTTGTCTCAAAGGAAATACCAAGTTAAACACAATTCAGCCATTACAGCAATACATGACATAATCGCAGGAGTTCAAGGCAGCTTACTGGGGCCAGTATTGTATTTGCTGTATACTCCAGATCTACCAACAACTGATAAGGATGTCACATCAAGATTTGCAGATGGCACAGCCACCATATTTTCATACAAAAATCCTCAAATCCTGCATCAAGAGAATTGCAAGTTCACTTATACATAATTGATAATTGGCAAAGAACGTTGCAGATAAAAGCGATAGAAAACAAATCAACACACATAACATTTACGCTGAATAAGCGTACATGTCCAGCGTTGAAATTAAAGAATGTCATCATTCCTCAACAAACAAATGTCAAATACTTGGCTCTTCATCATAATACAAGATTGACATGAAGAAAATACTAATAAATTCATACACTAATAAATTTGGAACCCAAAAACGTTGACTCTATCGTAATGGCGATTTGTGTATTACAAAATTGTTTAATTAAAACGTTACCAAATGTTTATCCAACTATAGAATGTGTTGAACAGGTTTTCCTACCCCGGTAACGCTTATACAGGTATATCGAATGAAATTTTGTATTTGCTCTGGTCGCCTGCAAAGGTCAAAATAGCTGTACAATCTTATCATACACACGCTCATGTAGACCAGCACACGTACACCTGTGCAGTCATACTCGATAGGTCTATCTGAACGTGTGAAGTCGGCTGTAGGCTACAGAATTGATTAAATAATCTAGCTGATTTTCGTTTTTCCACACTAAACGCCATTTAAATTTATATTAATCAGCATATACAGGGTAAAATTGCATAATTTATTTACACCATGATTAATTGTATCGTCATGCCGATAAATATTTGTTTGTACATGGCGGGTAACACAAATATCCTTGTAATATATTAGCAATTATAGGTAATATAAATTTAATGTCTTTTTCAATAGAATCGCAATAAAAATTAATTGTTAGAAGAAATAGATTAGATTGACAAAAATAGTTTTGCTTCGTTCTTGATTTATAATTAAAATTTTTAATTACGAATCGATTTTAATTTTTAATAAATACCGAACGATATACATTAAATCATCAACATTAAAATATAATCGATGTAATGGGTTTTACGGAAAACTGTAAGTCAATTTTTCACAACATAAAAAACCATAAAACATATTTGTATTCAGTTTGTAACACACTTTATGGTGCATGTACGCGACTTGATTGCTCGATTGATATAAAATGGATAACATATATAACAGATACTGTTTGCTCTGCTATCATCCTGAATGGAATATCTATCGGTACATACATAGGACGAGTATATATGTACATACGTATACATATAGAGAGAAAATGGTTTTTCCATTTTAAAATTTATGATCATCATCATTATCATCAAAGTAATTTTTATTTTAGTACTGGAGGAATGTATAGTTAGTAGAATAGTACTTACTATAAAGAACAAGAGCAGCTTTTGCCAGAATAAAAAATAAAAATAAATGGAAGAACGAACGATATATATTCATATTATCTCCTATCTGGTATACAATAATTACTTCTATAACTGTGCGGTAGTTTGTTTGGCGGGATACGTGCAAGATTACACATTATATCGAGGGAAGCATGTGCAAAATATGATGCTAATAATAAAATATGGTTGGAATATTGCTAATATCTCGGCTATACGATATTTTAGATATATGTATAGTATGTATTCATGTATGTAGTTTCTAATAAAATATTATGATATTGATTATAAATTATGTTCGTAGTGTTGTAATGATTCTACAAGCCGATTGGAATCAATATACAAACGGGATAAAATTAGTTTCAAGTTCAATTAAAAATTAATTACCCGACAACGTTGCTACACAATGATATATATATTTCGAAATTAATGTTGATTATAACTAAATATTAAGTTAATTAGAAATAAATTGAAAAATCTTTTCGAGCAATCGTTATTTGTTCGAGTGTATCGCATTTAATTTGGTTTTCTTTTCGATTCATGGTCAAAAATTGTTCGACTAAAGTTTATGATTAGAAATTAATTATGTAATAAAAGTTTTACACGAATAATATATTTATCCATTAGATTCATGTCCTCGTTTAACTCGTACCAAAGAGCAAAAAATAAAAAAAGTTAAAAAGATATTTTATGGACTTTCGATTTGGCCAAAAAACGTTTTAGTTATTTGCATTGGATTTGCGCCAAATATGTACTAACAAATAATGCAGTCGTTATGACTGTAGCCTTCATGGCTATACATAACTATATACAATAAAAACTATTCAAACATTTAAACTAGATATAAAAAATAAAGAATACAACATGCTCAAAATTTATGAAATTTTAAAGTTGCAATTGAATAAGCTTTGTTTATATAGTGTCGGTTTATATTTACATCCCTATTCCCTTAGTCGTGTCACTTCATTCGACGCGACAAGACAATTGTCGTGTCACTTTGACTATAAAATGGTATTCTCTTAGTCGATCGAAGTGACGTGATGTGACAAATGTCATGAACCAGACGCATCTGGCAGCACTAAAAAATGTCCTATTATTTGACATTAGTTGTCATAATAAATCAGCAATAGTTATTATTCTTTTGTGAAAAATATTTTATTGCTTTCCATTTAATAAAAGATCAAAATTAAAATGAGCAGCGTAGAATTTTTCTACAGCGACAGTGACAGCGATACCGAAAATAACACATGCAACATGGCTGTCAAGTGAATAAAAATTAGGGATTCATCCAATCCATTGGAACTACCTAATACCTTGTAAGTTATTCCATTTACCATTTCATAAATTTGTTTTCTTAATTATGCTGTTTCTATTAGATTCATTAAATACTTTCGGCTAAATAAGGAAGCGTTTAACTTTTTATTATCCAAAATCGAGGAAAAATTAAAATTGACCAGAAGATCGTGTTCCGTACCGCCAATAATAAAGTTAGCCGCCACATTGCGATTTTTGGGGAAGGCAGTTACCAGACTAGTACCGGGAATGAGTTTATGGCTGGGTTAGCTCAACCAACTTTTTCTAAAATTTTAAACCAAGTTTGTTGAATACTTGAGCCAGAAATTTGCCCGCAGTACATACCGTTTCCTACAACAAATGCGGAAAAGGACAGAATTAAACTTGTATTTTTCGAAAAATTCGGATTTCCAGGAGTAATAGGCTGTGTCGATGGCATTCATATAAAGATTATACCGGCACTCAAACAAGAAAGACATCTTTATATGAACCGGAAAGGTTTTTATAGTCTAAATGTTATGATTGTGAGTAGCAAAAATGTCCATTTTGTTTATGTTTTTATTAATAATTTTTCAATTAATGTATTTCTTAGGTTTGTGATGATCAAATGAGAATTACATACGTCGATAGCAGCCATACAGGTTCATGCCATGAGTCATTTATTTTCAACTCGACCGACCTGGATACACAACTCCAAATCAATCACGAAAATGGTGAAACTAATAATTTTCCGGTTAACCGTTACCCTGCTATGAAATAAATAACACTACAGATCCTTTAGTCAAAAGTGACCAATATATGAATTTAACATTATAATTTTCGAATAATAGTAAAACAAAAATGATTTTGTACATATATTTAGGGAATCCCCAATTAAATTTTTTTTTTCATTTCTTTAGTTCTTTTGTTTTACAATTCATTTGTTTTTACATAATTTTGTAATACACATTATCATTTGGTCAGTAATCTTTGTTCATTTCAAAAGGATATTGCGATAGGGTATTGTAAAAATAAAATTCATCTTGGAATCATTTTGTGTATAGAGAATAACAGTGTTTGTGAATTTGAAACTGATTTTGTTTGATACTTTAATATAGAAACGGTATGTACAAATTTATGTATGTATATTATTTCAATTATGTTTTTGTAAAATATTTATTGATACTATTTTTCAAAGATGTCGGCGGTGAGTGAGGAATATTAAGTTGAAGGCACATCAATTTTATCTGATGATGATACATGTTCGGAAATATCGGATTCCGTAGAGCTTCACGTAGATTGTTCTGACAGTGAGGAAGATATAGAGTCACCTGTACCGTCGTATTTATCAAAAGACAAAATAAGTCAATGGTGCTCTGAACCGCTTACTATGCAGATTGACCGAGTACCATCTTCAAACGTAATGAGTTAGCACCAGGAATTACTAGATACGCATTGACTCGAATAACAATGAATTATCAGCCTTTGAATTGCTTATTCCAAATAACATTAAACAAATAATTCTAAAGAATATTAATTTACAAGGATCTCGAATATATGAAAGGAATTGGAAAGCTTTGGATATAGTAAAATTTGATGCGTACATTGGACTTTTGATTTAAGCTGGCGTTTACAAATCAAACAACGAGTCACTAGATAATTTATGGAACGAGCAAAAACACCGACACATTTTTCGATCCACTATGTTTCTAAAACTTATCTACATCTAGTCGCAGATGTACAGACAAGTTAGCACCATTTCGAGAATTGTGGACAAAATGGGTCGATATATTACCGAACTTATATAATTCTGGTGAAAACGTCACAATAGATGAACAGTAGGTTGGATATCGTGGGCGGTGCCCTTTCCGACAATATATGCCGAATAAACCATCCAAGTATGGGATTAAGTTTTGGGTATTGTGCGATAGTGAAAGCACTTACGTGTGGAACATACAGCCATACTTAGGAAAGGAAGTAGGGGCGGCACATGAAAGAAATCAAGGATTACGTGTAATGCTGGATTTATGTACCACGCAGCTAAAAGGTAGAAACGTCACATGTGATACCTTTTTCACATTCTGCGAACTCGGCCAAATGCTACTGAAACGCAACATGACCATGATAGGAACAATTCGGAAGAACAAAACATCAATACCATCGATTCTTCTAGAAGTAAAAAACAAACCAATATTTTCCTCTTCTTTCGTTTTTACTAGCGACACAACCTTGGTATCTTACATCCCAAAAAAAACAAATTGATCTGAAAACTTTGTTTTTCTGTCAAAAATTTGGCGCTAAAATATTTAATTTGGATTTTGAACATTATTTCATCAGTAAATAGCTAGTTTTGCACCAAACTTACCTTATTGTTATCAGTAAATAATGAATTTTGAACTTAACGAATTTTTTGTAAATGTAGAGTTTTGAATGTATTTTTTTGTGTAAATAACGAGTTTTGCATTAAACTTGAAATTTCTTCATCAAATAATGGAATTTGTGGAATATTTTTATTACAGCAATATGCGCCTTGACAAGACGATTTTTTTGGTATACGTCATGCATATTTTTTTAAAAACTGTAAAATAGGGAACTTTGCATTTGAACGTCACAATTGTGAAGAATAATAAAATACAAATGTTTATCATTTTAAGGTTTAAATAGTTGGGTTCTCTTATCACTCACACTAACAGTGTGGGTGAGGATATTAAAGTGCGGCTGGCAGCTGGCAGTCGTTCTTTGTCATCGCGAAAGCGATGGTGCATACCGAGCTCTGTACAATTTCGAGATCAGAGATCTGATGAAGATCCCCGACATTGTACATGAAGTAAGATCTCAGCGAGTACGCTGGCTCGGTCACGTTCTGCGTGCTGATCCGGAACAAATTGTGCAGCAATCTCTGAAAGGAGAGCCACCATATGGTAGGTGCAAAGGTCGTTCCAGGCGACGATGGCTCCACGATGTAGGGAACGACTTGGCCTCTTCAGATTGTCTTAGACAGTATGAAGACCATGTTCAGGTTCGAAACCGTTGGAGCCAGATTGTTGGCTCAGTAAGGGGCCAGTAATGGCCTTTAAAACTGATTATTATTTATTATGTTTTTATCATTTTAAAGACTTGGCCTTAAGTTATCTGTATTAGTTTAAAGTTCTGAATAAATTTTTAATTATATTTTTAAAATTACATTTATTAACATTTTTTTTTTTAATTTTAAATATTTATTTTTGATAATTACAATAAAATTTAAATGTTTATTTTAATTTTAATTTCTATTTCACCTGCAGATAAAATAATATAATGAAATTATTATTTTTATTATTATATTGTTAGAAATTGTAATTAAAAATTTTATGTACGTATATGGGCTACGAATTTTTATGTTAAATTCTGTTATTCCAATTAATAAAAATAACATTAAAATTTTAATATTGAAACGGGGGGGAGGGGGTAGTATGTTTTTATGTATAAGGAAATTTAGCACTATAATTTTGATTGCATAGTAAAAAGATCGAAGTATTGCATAATAACAATATTTAACGCTGTATAATAGATTTATTTAATATTATTTTACTAAACTTTTTTAATTATTATTACCCTCTAGAGATTTTGTCATCGTTTATTTAATATTTTTTGGCTATGTATTTACACATGTATACAGATTATTTGAATAGATAATTAAAAAATTGATTATATTTTGAGATTTAGCACCAATTTTATCACACCTATTCAATATGACTTGTTAACTATATGAATATGTAGCCAGGGATGGGCGAGGTAGATTACGCCGTGTAATCTACGCGATTGTCGACACGTAAAATATGGAACGTAGAAATTAAAGAAAGGGTTCAAATTAAATCCGGCACCACATACCATACTATAACTTTGGAAATATATGTTGAAGTAAACAACCAAACGGTTTAATTAAAGAAAGGTTATGCACCAAACGTTCATCTAAATTTCAAATTTTGTTATAACGGATAAGGCCAAGCACATGTTGTTCCATGCCCCCCCATGAGATTCTACTCAACTTCTGATGTGATTTATTGAGGCCAAAACTTTGGTTCTAGACTGGTTTAGCACAGGCAGTTCATCGCAAATAATTTACCGTTACCATTTCAAAAGCAGCGCCGTTTATCATGATAATGTTCTGATATTTAGACTACTATATTAGGACTAGGCTATTTCTTGATCGATTAGGATAAATCTAAACATATTGGATGGAAATGCTATTTTAAATTGATTTTTGAATAAAGTTCGGGATGACTAATTTTGATATAACTCAGCATGTTGAAGGGCAACGGGATTATAAAATGATTTTAGAATGAAGTTCTGGCTTACCTATGCTTAAACTTTACTTAGCTATTTCTTTACCGATTCTGATGACATCCGGGATGTTGGATTGAAATGGGATTATAAATTGATTTTTGGATAAAGCTCTAGAATATTTCTAATTGTGTGGAATACAAAATTATTTCTGTATCATATTGTGGAATATGGCCAACTGGAATGAAACTAAGCTATTTCTGTAAAAGTTAAGGTAAGGTAAATTTAATTAAAACATTTTTTGATTTTTGCTTTCAACTGAAGGCAAATCTGTACCGTAATATATATTATATAACACTAATTTTAAGCAGGAATGATCATAACGAGGACATATATTGTTACATTAAGCGAATGAAAATTCAGTTATAAGTGATGAAAATTAATCTTTATCAGTGAAACCCACATTCGAAAAGTGCTGTTATAATTAGAAATAGTATTAGTCACTTCGAGGAATTAAAATATGAAACAGAACACATACAAGCAACAGATTATCTTGAATTTTTCAGTAAACTAGGGGAAAGATTTGTAATTGGAGGAGATGTTAATGCAAAAAATATCCACTGGGGTTCTAGACTAACAACAACTAAAGAGAAAGAACTCCTCAATGCTATCAGAAAATACGGTTGTGAAGCCATATCAAATGGTAAACCGACCTACTGGCCAACTGATCCAAATAAAATACCAGATCTAATTGATATCTTTATAGTGAAAAATATATCTGTTAATTATATACATATAGATGAAAGTCTTGACTTAAGCTCTGATCACTCCTCAATACTTTTGACATTGTGTGAAAGGATCATTCAAAAAGAAAGCTATCCTAGTTTAGTAAATAAGCACACAAATCGGGAGAGGTTGTACAGGAAGTGAAGAAATCCTACAAGCAACACCAAAATAAGTCATAAATGAGATAAAAACAAATATGAATTTGAAAAAAGTGCTGGGTTATCACAGCACAAAATTTTAAAAGAACTACCAAGGAAAGCTAAACTACCATTATTAAAGCACACCAATATTATAAATGCCGCCTTTCGATTGAAATATGTACTCAGCCTCTGGAAAATTGCAGAAGTAATTATGATTCCTAAACCTGGGAAACCACAACACAAAACTGGATCATACAGGCCAGTATCACTATTACCAGTTATGTCTAAACTCTTTGAGAAGTTATTAGTAAAAAGGCTAAATCCGATAATTGAGAGAAAAACCCTGATTTCAAATCATCAGTTCGGTTTTCGCAACCAACACTCAACATTAGATCAAGTACACATAATAGCTAATATTATTGAAGGAGCATTAGAGGAGAAAAAAGTCTGTTCAACGATATTCTTAGACGTTGCACAGGCCTTTGATAAAGTTTGGCACGAAGGACTTAAATATAAGTTAAGAACTGTACTACCAATGCAATTCACAACAACATTAGAATCATACTTGAAAGATAGATTCTTTAGAGTAAAATTAGATGATTCCTATTCTGAATTGAAAGAAATCAAGGCAGGAGTACCGCAGGACAGTGTATTAGGTCCAGTTCTATACTTATTGTACACTAATGATCTCCGAGTATTAGAAAACAACACTGTGGCGACATTTGCTGATGACACGGCAATATTAGCTGTTGAAGATAGCAACGAAGAATCAACTCAGAATTTACAGTTAGCTATTACTCAAATACATAACTGGACCAAAAGATGGCGAATTAAACTTAACGAAACTAAATCAGTTCACATCAATTTTACAAACAAACGACTCGAACAGATTCCGGTTACAATTAATCAAGAAATAATACCATATATGCCAACACGGCTAAGTATCTTAGCATGATACTAGATGCAAAACTACGATGGAAAGCACACGTCAAAAAGAAAAGTGAAGAACCAGGGCTTAAATATAGAAAGATGTATTGGCTGATAGGAAGGAGCTCCGCGCTATCAACATACAACAAACTTTTATTATATAAACAAATATTAAGACCGGTTGTACCAAACAAAGCAACGTAGAAATCATCCAAAGATTTCAAAACAAAGTATTAAGGAACATCGTTGATGCACCATGGTATGTTAGAAACAGAGACCTACATAGGGACCTTAAAGTGGACACTGTTTCAAAGGAAATCCAAAAAAATGCACTGAGACATAGGCAAAGGCTCGAACAACATGTTGACACTGAGGCAACTAAGCTGTTAAACAACACAGATATTGTACGCAGGCTCAAACGAACTAAACCTTTTGAGCTGGTGTAATTGCTAGTGTAAACTGCGTAATGCTGATCTAAAATCCACAATAACGATGTGGTTTAATTCAATTTATCAGACACTATGGAACACCAGTGGGAAGAAGCCATAGATTAATACAACATAGTAAATTAACTTAGAATAAAATTGCTCATAAGTCCAGGTAGCTTGTAATAATTGTTTATTTAAAATATTTAAATAAAATTGAAAAAAAAAAAAAAAATATTCAAAAACTTATCTCAATAATCATGTTAGAATTTTCATTTCAACCGAACATTTTGAATTACATCACAATCGGTTATCGAATAAGCTCAAAATTGCTGATTCGCAATGAATTGCTAGCGATAAATTCCTGTCGCAATGAATTGATTGCGACGAATTTCTTATAAAGAATTTCCTACTAAATTACTTGAGATAAATCGACCGGTTACCAAAGTTTTCTGGTGAATCGGGTTAACGAATTATAATCAAAATACGTTTCTGTAGCTATTGTTTTATGTACAGATTCGACGCTACTGTTGAGAAAGACACAAAGACCTATCAAAGACCATGAGTCGACAACTGTAAATTGCTTGCCATCTTAACTCTTTTTGAAAATTAATCTAAGTTGAAGTGCTTATATTTAGCGGGACCGCATCGTCATTATTTTTGGCAAGATATATATTTTGACCTGCTAACATGTTTCAGATCCACTTTGACGCACGTTTCGTCATCCATCAAAACGCATTTATTAAATTTTATCAAAGTCTGGCAGGTTCAGTGGAGAAAGGTCTGTTCATCTGAACGATTTGGTTATTGAATAACTCAGTAGCTCATAGCCTTCCTTAACTCGAATTCGTGTTACCGTCAGAGATCTCCGATTTAATTTTACTGTTAGTTAGTTTCCGATTTTTTTTCTACGTTGTCTACGGGTTGTTGACACGTCGTCTTAGAAAATAATAGATGACGCGTAAGCCCCCAGCCCTGTATGTAGCATTATCAAATTTAATTTAAGCGCCATATAAACTTTTAATACATTTAAAAGGGTTTTCAAACTTAAAATAATTTTTGTCGCATAGCGAACAAATCATATTAAATCTTCTATATATTAAATATACCGGCAGATACACATTTTAATTTTTTTTTTTGATATTGACAACAATGGGAAAAACCAATAATCTAATGGAGTACTTCGATGTTATTAAACATTTTGATTTTATTTTTTGAAACATGTTCACAATATGCCCAACTAAAAAAAAAAAATAGAATTAGAAAAACGAAAAAATGTATCATTAAAAATGAAAATCTAACAACCTTTTGACATTTTCTGTGATCTTTCTTATAAGAAAAGAGCACAAACAGAAGCTATTTTCGACTATTTTTTTTATAATATGTTGTCGATCTTTTGAAACATATTTTTTTGTGTTTACGTTCAAATATTGCTTTGAATTAAAATAAAAATCGTTTTTAAAAATAAACAAAAAGTTTTCCTGGGTTTTGACAAAGTTCAAAAGTTATATTTTCGGTTTTCTTTTATTTTTATTAGAAATTTCAACTCGGTACACAAAATTTTATTTTATTTTTTTCGTAACGGATCAATAAGATTTAAAATTTTTTTTTTTGTTTTTGTTTAAATATTAATTTTTAAGATTGAAAAACGTGTTTTCCACATTCCACTCCAATTTGTGAATAATTAAATTTTTAGTTTTAACATAAATAAGTGCTTTTTCATATTATTTTTGTTGAGTGCCATTACCGCATTTTATATTAATTTTTGGAAAGAGTTCTGCTCCGACACAAAATCCCATTTATAAACAACAAATAAATTGAGATTCGAAAAATGTTTTTAAGAGATTAGTATTTATTTATAGCTGTTAAATTTTAAAAATAATACTTTATTTTTAGAAAAAGTTTTAAAAAATAACGAGTTAGGGGTTTAAATTTAATTTAAATTTTGTTTTCTAAACCAAGCGTGCACTATTACATATTTATTATATAAATAATTTAATAAATCGTCATGTGAGTACTATAATGTCCTATAC